>JANHGO010000042.1:30365408-30389581 GCA_024606505.1 Aquila spilogaster
TCACCTCCCTTGACCTGCTGGCCACGCTCTTTTTAATGCACCCCAGGATGCCATTGGCCTTCTTGGCCACCAGGGCATGCTGCTGGCTTGTGGCCAAAAACCATGCAAAAAAAGCTCGCAATTTACTTAACGCACAAAGAGAATGTGGAAAGTAAAATCTAAAATATTTTTAAACAACCTCATACAGACAAGCTGAGATATGTAACTGTCTGAAGTGATCTTAAAACTGCTGCTGAAGTTTCTTGTTTGCTTTTATATACTTTTAGCAATCAAGTGATATTTACCAATCAATTTCTGGAAAAGTAATTTTCTTCATCTTCAATATTTTTCCTTTTGAGTATTCCTAGAACAGTTTCTCTGTCTCTCTTACAGTTGTGTATGAATACTCCAACATAAACATTAATTGTGAACTGATTGCTCATCTTGCTGTGCAAACAAGGAGCCTTTTCTGACACACTCCTTTTGTAAAGATAAAAGGACTGTATTATTTTTTTACGATACTCACGAAGATCAGAGCATAAGCGTGTACTAATTATGTTACTTTTGCTACATAAATGTGTTCTTGTTAAAATTTTCTATTGTACATGTGCATAACACTAGTAGAAGCATGTGTAGTGAGAATTTGTTCACTTCGTATATATATATATGTGTGTAAGAAACTTGCTGTTGAATGGTGTTTTAAATCTTTTTTTTTAATCTAGATACCATTTGGTAATTAAACTGCTTTCTAGTGACTCTTAAAAAGCATTAGTTGTGAGATGGTGAGGAAACATTATGTAATTTTCCTTACTAATCTTTGGCTTAAATGATATAAATTTGATTTGCTGCCCACAAGAGGGTGCTGTCTGCTAGCAGCTTGAAAAGCAAAAGTAAAGTATTTTTAAGTAAGGACTGTAGCTTAAGGTTGAATTATTGTGTTTTAATACAGATTGCTTTAACAAATGACAGATTTTTATTTGTATTTGTGTGTGAATTGATAAAATATTGGGAAAAATTCTTAAAGCTATGTAAATATTTTGCGCTATTGCACAGTTATTCGCCTGTACTTAGGTCTTGTTTACTGCTTGTCACTCATGGATTTATGAAAATGATTTTTTTTTTTTGTTTTACGGCCAGGAGATGTGAAGGAAGTGACTGTCTAGAGATTTAATTAGGCCTGTGGCAGAGAAGATATGATTTTTGTATTGTGGTCTCAGCCTAGGCTGCACCAAACTTGGTATTGACATATTTAGCACTTGATTAGGATCACCACTGTGCAGGAAAGTACCGTACATGTAAAGGAGGGTATTTCTAGAAAGATAGCAATCTGTTTCCCCACCTGAATGTTCAGTGCTATAACACTAGTTATTTTCTATACTGTTCTCAATCCTACTTCATAAAATAAGTTATTTCATTTTCCTTTCTCTCTGCTCCATACTTTCTTTACCGTTTTCTCCAGTGTTATCTCAGTATGTAGTTAAAATACACCCTAATTTCCCGCAGGTATTTTTTTCCTTTTGAAGGTATCAGCACGAGTAGAGAGAAGACTTCAGGAAATAGAACAAGAAATGCGTGCTGAAAGACAGCTTGTAGAAAGGCGCCAGGACCAACTGGGACAGATGTCTGTTCAATTACAAGAGGTATGCAAATGAAAACTTCCTGCAAACTCAAGATCAAATGAAAACTCCTGATATTCAGGGTCAAATTGAGTTCTTGCTCTGTTTGTGACCCCATGCCTGTCAAAGTGGCACAAGTGCTCATATTTATGGCATATTGTCTTAACTGTATCAAGCCCACTTCCTCTTGATTTGATGACCAGATGATAATAATTACAGTCTGTGTTACTCGTGGTACTAAGACCTTGTACCCATGGTATTTAGGCCTTTTTTTGGTAGCTGGCACAAACATTCATTAAAAGAAAAGCAGCCCTCTTCCCCATAATGTTCTCTCTCAAACCCCTTGAAAAGCAAACCATTTGCTGAGTGTTCTCAGTTAAAACATTTTGTTTTAAAATGCAAATGTTGCTTGCAATGAGTGGTTTATTTTAATTTATTTCAACAACGAATCAAATACTCTGCACTGTCTTTTCAGTGCTTTTCAAACAGTTTAGCTCAAAGCACAATTTTGATAAAGTATAAAATGTTTAACAGACAAAAATGTTAATAATCTCCTGTAATTTTAATTCATAATTCCATGTCTTTTCCTGGTTACTTTAGGAAATATATGAAAAGTACATCTCTCTGTTTCTGTTTATACTGCTATTTGGAAAATGTGAATCTCAACGTATTGTAATTATTTAATATTTATAGAATCATTGACTGGCTTAGGTTGGAAAGGACCTTTAAGATCATCTAGTTCCAACCCTTAAGATATGATTTACAATGTTATCTCTGGCAATGTAATAGGAAAGTGTAGTTTCGAAGAAATTCATAATTCTGATGTTTATTTTTAGTGATGGTGTATGTGCTTTTTTGGAAGGCAGTTTTATACTGTGCGGTGATATCAAGGGGCCTTAAGGTAGACCTGTACTTTATATTTCATAGAAGGCTAGAGACTCTTCAAAGAGGTCATATTTAAGAAGATAACATACTTTTTTTTTTAGTATGAATTAAAAATACTAAAAAAAAATGTTTTTAGTACTTTTGCTAATGTTTCAGAATCAATGCTTCTTTTTTTTTTCCTTATTGATATCTTAGTGGGTGAAATGAACTTTTATGTGAACTAGAGTGCTTTATTACAGTTTTCAGAGGATGCAATATTTCATTGGAATTTTAATCTTTAATATCCCCACGTCTATTTCTTGATTCTTTGATTGGACCTTCAATCTGATAGCAACATGCGTAATGAAAGGAGTTACCATTACCTGATAGTATTTTCTGTTAATTGGAAAAATCTTTCTGTACTTTTAAAGGAAAAATGACTTATTATTATTAATATATCTATAAAGATATATTGATACTGTGATTATTTCATTGCAAGGAAAATCTGTTTTCAAGTGAATGAATTCAAATGTATTTAAAAGATTTTCATGTGATTGGCACTGTGAATCAAGTCTTCAAGCTAGATACCTTTCTTTCAAATAGCTCATCTTTTGTATTCTATGCAAAATGAATATGAATTCTGAGTGATTGACCTAACCTTCAATTCCCTTAAGCTTTTCAGCTGCATGTGAAAAAGTTTTAATCTTTTCTCTAAATTCTATTTTGTTCTATGCGTATTTTTTTTACAAATTATTTTTCCTGAGGAGCCCCTTCCTGTTTAAACTAGATTTTCTGATGCAATTGCTCAAAAATTCAGTATTCAGACTTCATCAGACCCTCAGATTTGGGAAGCTCAGAGGAAAGTTCAGCACCTATGAGTTTGCTTGGTAAACTTACACTATTAAAGATTTACCCAATCCAAGATTCAGAGCCAATCTGGACTGGAACAGACTTATTCCATACTCAGTATTTCATAATTGCAACTTTTCTGAGGTGAATCTCATGCTTGGTGAATGTCTTCAACTCTCTCAGGAAAGGGCTTGTATCTCTGTATTTTCCTTCTAGGAGGTCTTTTTCCATCATGGCTTCTGGATATCTTTGACTGGACTCACTGTTTGGGAATCCTAATAAAAAATTAGATTACTGATGTTGCAATGAATGGAGGATTTTTTTCAGGCACTTCTAACATTTAGTATGAGAAATAGGATCTGGTGACAAGTATGAAAGGGACCCTCTTTAATCTTTGATGGGTTGCAGAAGAAAATGAAGACAGTTTGGACTTTGAAACATGGACTTCCATTACACTCCCAGTAATAACAGAACAGTATGTCCTCTTCCTGCTACTTCTACCAAGGCTATTATGTTCAACCTCCAAGTAGAAAATTATCTGATTTCTTTGTAGTGTTTATATTTTTCAGGAACAGTGAAATAGTTGGTTGAGCTCTTCAGCTCACACATTAGCAGATTGGACCAGGTTGTGCCTTAACTTTAGAATTATTTAAGAACAAAATAATGAATTCTGTACCTGCTGTAATACTCTGTGTACAATACAATCCTCAGTGTAGTACTAACTTGAGAAGCTGTTGTGTGAGAAAGCTTTCTGAGGAAAATCATTTTCTTTTTTACAGAATATAAATTATATGGTAAATAGGAATATAAAAATTTCTAAGGAGTCAAAAAGTTTAGAACTGAACTAATAGTGAATTGAAAACAAGCAGAGAAAAAAATGTCAGCACCCAAACAATCTAAGAATTTGAGTTCTTGAACTGGTATTTTTTAATTTTTTTGTGTGTGCGGTGATACAGATGGATAGATTTTTATTTGGTAAACCAAATAAAATGAATAATGAAACCTTTGACTCTGAAGTATTTAAAATTTATGAGCAGTCTTATATGACTGTTATTTCAAAAATGTATCTGTAAGCTGAGTACTAGTTGTCTTTCTGTTCATTTGTTCACTGCTTGCATTGATGTAATTGTTTGTATTTTGCTAAGGTATTTTTTATTTTTCTATAGTACAGAAAAAATTTGTTATTCAAAGTCTTCGAGCAAAGTTCTTAGAAAAACTTTTCAGTTTACACTGTTCCTCATGAATTCTTTTACATTCTATATTGAGGCAGTCTGCGTGAAGCCTCGGTCTCGTGGTGACCGTTGCATGGATTTAATGCTCTGCTGAAGTCTCTTTTTATCCTTTTTTCTTTCTCCAACATACTTTACAAGTAATATTACTAGAAGGGGGATAAGGTTTGGACTGAGATCTGAAATCCAATCATTCAATATGGTGTGGATAATTTACAAAGAAATACTATTTAAAGCATTTGTAGCAATTTAGTGAGACAGTTTTCATATTTTGCCTGTTATGCATCTCAAACTAAACAAAACCAAGTTTAACTTTTGGATTTGATCAGCTGCAGTTTTAAACCCCACCAGATTTCTTAATTAAATGTTAGGAATGATCTGCAAGGGAAAGTGCAATGCCCATAAGTGACCACTACTTGTCAGTATTTTACCATCTTAAGGCAGATACCTTCCTAAATCTAAACTATTTCATTATATATTTTCAGAGTTTAACTGAACATGATGATACTTTGCTATTTCTTTTTCTCTATTTGACTTATCTTTACCTGCCTTTTTCACAATGTGCTAACTTGGTTATTTGTATTTCATTGTTAGCACTTGTTTCTAAATTAGAATGGATATTAAATATGTTCATTTTGTCAGTGCTAATGACATGTGTATATATAGATTTACCAAAATGCATTTTTTGTCTAAAATTATTTTGAGATTCTTTATTGCTTTGTTTTGAACATGAAGACACCATCCATTTAGTAACACTTGTTTGCATGTATATATTTTCTAAAGAAAGATCAAATATTCTTCTTAAAAGTAGCCTTAAAACTATTCTGGATGACTTCACTAATTCTTCTGCTTGTCTTTATGAATTTTGATGGAATGAGAATGTGGTGTTCATAGAATCATAGAATGGCTCAGTTTGGAAGAGACCTTAACGATCATCTGGTTCCAACTCCTCTGCCTTGGGCAGGTTTGCTACCCCCTAGATCAGGCTGACCAGGGCTCTATTCAGCCTGGTCTCGACTTCCTTCAGGGATGGGGCATCCACAGCTTCTTCACAACCTGTTCCACCCTCTGAGTAGAGAATTTTCTTCTAACATCTAACCTAAATTTCCCCACTTCTAGTTTAAAAAAATTCCCCCTTGCCTGGGTAAAAAGTCAGTCTCCCTCCTGCTTATAAGCTCCCATCAAGTACCAGAAGTTAGCAATGAGGTCTCCCCGGAGCTTTCTCTTCTCCAAGATGAATGAGCCTACCTCCCTCAGCCTGTCTTTGCAGGAGAGGTTCTCCAGCATCTTCATGGCCATCTTCTTGACATGCTCCAACAGCTCCATGTCTTTCTTGTGTTGGTGGCCTGGATGTAGTAGTACTCCAAATAGGGCCTTGCAAGGACAGACTGGAGGAGAATAATCCCTTCCTGCTCCCTGCTGGTCACCACCCGTTTGATGATGCAGTTGTCCAGCTGAGGATGCAGTTGTCCTTCTGGGCTACAAGTGCATGCTATTGGCTTGTGTCCAGCTTTTTGTCCACCAGAACCAACAAGTCTTTCTCCACAGGGCTGCTCTCAAAAAAAACTGGGATTGCCTCCACCCAGGTGCAGTGCCTTGCACTTGGCCTTGTTGAACATCATTAGGTTCTCATGGGCTCACTTTTCAAGTCTGTTCAGGTCCCTCTGGATGGCATCCCTTCCTTCAGTTGTGTCAACTGCACCACTCAGCTTGGTGCCCTCTACAAATTTGCTGAGGGTGCACTCAATCCCACTGTCTACGTCATTGTTAAAGATATTGAAGAGCACCAGTCCCAACACTGACCCCTGGGTAGGTTGCCACTTGTGACTGGCCTCTGCCTGGGACATAGATCAGTTAACCACCACCCTCTGCCTGTGACTATCTGACCTCTGTACTTCACTTTAAATCCAATCTCTGTACTTTAGAGATAAGGATGTGGTCCAGGGCCATGTCAAAGGCCTTGCAAAAGTCCAGGTAGACAACAGTTGCCCTTCCTTTGTCCACTAATGCCATCACTCCATTGTAGGAGGCAACCTGATTGGTCAGACGTGATCTGCCCTTGGTGAAACCATGTAGGCTGTCTTGGATCATCTTCTCATCTCACCTTGATATAGCTACCAGGAGGATCTGCTCTATGATCTTCCCAGGCACAGATGTGATGCAGACCAGTCTGTAGTTCCCCAGGTCTTCCTTTCTCCCTTTTTTGAAAGTGGGAGTGATGTTTCCCTTTTTTCATTTACCAGGGACTTTTCCTGACAACCATGACTTTTAAATATGATGGAGGGTGGCTTGGCAACCACATTAGCCAATTTCTTCAGGACCTAAGGAGCATGCATTGTTTGCTTTAGGTGTATGGAATCATCTTTATAGGACGTTTTGAACATACTGACTGTATTAAAGCAGTGACTATTGGTATGTCTTCTTACTGCACATACTGTGAAGTGCAAGAGGCTGGTGGGCTTCAAATAGAGAATGGAGCAGAGTGATGGTCAAAAATGTTGAAAATTCTGTTTTTGTGTGTCCTCCTCTGTGATCCTTTTAGACCAACTATCTTGATCTGTACTCTGAGACATCTGGATGTTTTAATACATCTCTGATATTTGCCCCTTAGCTCTGTGCTACGCCACCAGTGGCTAGTAATTTTTGCTTTGGTTGCAGTTTGAGTCTGATTTGCTTCTCTGCCTTGGAACATGAGCAGGTCTCATACATATGTCACTGAAAATGCTTGGACCAGTGCTAGCTGCTAATGTGGTAGGTTAGAGAAAAAAAGTCATTCAGATTAAGTACATGTTTGTTTTATTTTAAAATAAAGTATGAAGCTGGTCTGCTTGCATATTTTGTCTAATATGACTTTATTTCACTGTTCAGTTTCACTTTGAAAGAGCCAATTTCAATTTGTGGTCTGTGCACAACTTTCAAATCTGTTTTTATTTGGAAAAGTTAGGTTTAAATAAAAGTCATACATCTCCACTCAAAGATTTTTTCTAAGTTGGAAAAGATTGTAGAGACCTCTGCAACAACAGTTCTCATACTTTTTCCCATTTGTAATAGTAGGAAGTAAATTATTTTCCTACTAATATTGTGGATTTTAGTGCACTATGGATAAGGTACAATGAGCGGAGGTATATCATATTTGTTGATATCCTAGTACTATCTCATGACAATAAAGTCTATAAAAAGACCTGAATTGCTTCCCTGGGTCAATTCAAAAGTTCATCTAGCCTGTCTGAGATGATAGCCTGTTTCTGACTGAGCAGATTGTAGAACACTTTGATGGTCCATCCTGAAACCATGCTATAAAGATGTCTTTACACACAAATTCTCTACTTCCTTGTGGCTGCCTCTAAGGCCTTACAAGTTTATGCAACCTCCTTGCTAGCTGCCTACTGGCTAGCCTGGACGTTAATCCCTTTAAGCGAAGGACCTTGGTGGGGTAATTTTAATGACTGCAGACTTATTTCCATTCCTTGGTGCTTAATGTTGCTTTGCTAAGCTCCCTGGACCATGCTTGCCTGTTTTTTGAACGCTGTCAGGGAGGAGTGTATTGGAACTGCTGTACTCGGTGTCCACTTTCTACTTCTTATTTTTGACCCTTTCATTCCCCCAATTCTTTCTCTGGAGACAACAAAGAAGGATAAAGGGGGCTCGAGGGAGGTCTTATTGCACTCTACAACTACATGAAAGAAAGTTGTGGAGAGATAGGGTTAGGCTTCTTCTCCCAGGTAACTAGTGATAGGACAAGAGGTAAGTTGTGCCAGGGGAGGTTCAGGTTGGATGTTACGAAAAATTTATTTTCTGAGAGAGTTGTCAAATATTGGAACAAGCTGCCCTGGGAGGTGGTAGAGTCACTGTCCCTGGAGATGTTCAAGAAGTGTGTAGATGTGTCACTGAGGGACATGGCTTAGTGGGTGCGGTGGGGATGGATCAACGGTTCAAATAAATGGTCTTAGAGGTCTTTTCCAACCTTGATGATTGTATGAAATGAAATTTAAAAGAATTGTTGGCTCTTTATATGGTGTTTTTTATGTTTTTATTTAGGCCTTCATTTCCCAAGATAAACCTTTCACAGAGAAATCTTTAATGGAGAACAAAAGTGGCATAAGCCAATAAGAGATTATTAAGAAAGAGGGCAAGCATAGAATTATCTTCTACCTGCATAGTTTGAGACATTAATAAGAGCTGCTGCTTGTCTGGTTGGGGATGACCAAATATTTGTTTCTTAATGATATTCTTATTGCTTAACTCATGGTCTATCTGGCACCTAGTGGAGAAACCTGTGTTTTGTAGTTGAAGCAGTGCATGCGTGGTATGTTTAATTTTATTGTACCGTCACATTCTTATTATAGTATTTTAATTTTGATATATTTGAAGTGTTTTTTCTTAATAATAAAATGAATATGGGTGTTTGTTTTTTTAAAAAAACAATATACAGAAAATAAAAATGAGCATATTTGTAGTCTCAGTTATATGAAAGACTGCCTTTTTGTTTGATGTTATTGCTGATTAATAGTCTAAATAGCATACACTGATCCTGGTATGCTGAAATGACATTGATTTTTGTGGTTTCTTCTATGAATTTGGATATACTAGTGATGCAGAAATGTACTTTTTGCCTTCAGCAGGGACATCTCTGAAAGTTTTCTAATTCCAGTTCGGCTTTTACTGAGCTACAATTCAGTTTTCCTTAAACTGAATTTATTTATCTTTATATGCTGACTTTCCTAGCAAAATCAGCATGTGAAGAAATGTGTTTTTTTTTTACAATTACTAATTTAGTGCCAAAAATAAGATTGGCATACAGTTGGCTCTATATAGCAGTGCTTCTAATTTTGCTAGAACAATGAAACAGAATTGCATTTAGCATGTATCACTTAAAAAATAAAACAACCACCACCTTATGTACAGTAATAACATTAACTGAAGTGTTGATTTTAGGCTTGTTTTTTTTCCCCATGCTATAGCTTTTGAGGAGTTCTTCCTAGAATCCTTTCGAGCAAAATGGGAAAGTGTCAGATTTGAATGCAACTTTGAGTTATATTGGTAACTCGAAAGGACAGATTTCAATATGTACTGAATAGTTAGAAAAATATCTTAGGTACATTATAATCTTGCAGTATCTGTTTATGAATCAGTAAAACGAAACCCTAATTCTTTATGTAGCATAATATTTTCAGTGATATAGTTATAATAAATAGCTTCCACAATCTCATTTTTTAGTATAAACTGTTAAAGCAAGAGAGGAAGCCAAAATATACTGAAACCCATACATTTTATGAGATGGAGAATATAAGGTTAAGAGAAATATATTTGTTTCTCTGCAAAACTACTTATAAAAATTTCTACAGCTGAATTTTTGATGAAATGAAAACTTTCCCCAGTATACAGCAAATAGAAAATGTTCAAAATTGCATGAAATTGCATGAATGACAGGAGTCAGTTTCAGGGTTTTTTGTTTAAGGAGATATTCCTTTACTATATAAAATACAAATATTCAGAAAGAATAGACTGGAAAAAAAGCTTTTTGTTCTGGACAGGCTATAGGTGTATTTATGTTTTGTGATATTGGATCAAAATAAAAGGTGTGTGCTAAGATCTCTAATGAATTGATTTTGTGGCTAGCCTGGAAACTGCTTGATCTTGCTGTATAGCAAAGAAATGAGTTTTTGACACAATGAGTCAAATTCACAGCAAATGAAGTGGATAGGTTTGTTATGGCTTTCAATATCCAAGCTTGGATTGTTTATGTTACGAATCTCATGCGATGTCTGCTGCATTTCTTTGCCAGTAATTAGCTACATTTTGTAAATAATGTTGGTTTATAGAAGGAAAATATTTCAAAATTAGTATTCGAAGCAGTTTTATTTGCATAAGATGCTTTAGAAAATGTATGTTGGTGGTTTTAGACACTCAGTTTGGAGTGGGACAGCAAAAGTCCGTATGGTTTGTCTATTTTCCTTTTAAAGTAAAGCATGCCAGTGTCAAGAACATTAGATCAGGAATGATTCAGTTAATCCTGCTTTAACACTGCAATTCTAAACATCTGTCAAAATTCCAACACAACTTTATAGAAGTGTTTTCTTCACTACAATGCATCATATGTCATGTAATTGCATATTCTGCACTGGCGGGTATATTCTCCTCATCTGATATTTTCACAGCTTATCTGTAGAAGATCTCTTCAGCTTCTTAGTCCTTCATTTCACAGTGTTTGGGGTCAGTCTTGGGCATCTGGAGATCTATACATCGGGAGGATGTTTATGCTAGTTGTAACGTTGTATTTGGCCCAGTTCTGTGTGTGTGTGTTTATGTATGCACGTGCGCTTTTTTTTTCGTTTTTCGTAACAATATACATTGACTTCACTTGGAAATTTTAGACGTAGTCAGAAAGCACTTGCTTAGATCTTTTCTTAATTGTATCGGCAGATTGCTCAGGTTGCTTCATTTTAGCATACTTGTAAGGAAGACTTCTCTATCTTTTTAAATGAAGTTCACAGTACATTTTTCACTTTTAAAGGCTTTAAAGAAACAAGACGCTAAAGCAACTGAAACAGAAGAACTTGTGAAAAATAAACTTGTGAAATATGAAAGTGAAAAGAGACAAGTAAGCCTGGCTTTTATTCTTCTTTGTTTGGTTTAAGTGAGTGTACAATGTCATATGTTGTAGTATACACTTTGTCCTTCAGAGAAACCAGTAGGATAAACTTTTCTTTACTCTTTAAGATAACACGGTGTTGTTTTTTTTTGTTTTTCTTTTTGTTATATCAGACACAGAGAATGCAACTACACTAAACTTATGTCTTTCTTACAAAGCTCTTTAGTTACAGTCTGTTTCTTCTACAATTGTTCCATCTTGCCAGACAGACAAGCTTGTAGATTATCCTTGATTTCTTTTTTTGATTTGTCTCTGATTAGAGTCAAATAGATGTAGTCAGCTGTCATGTATTTTCAGCAGCTCAAAGATGCAACTTTTCTTCATCCAAGCAATTAATGCTTGTTTCATTATTTTGCAAACTAGTGATTATTAGTATTTTTTTTCTGAACTATCTGTTGCTTTTTTACTGTCTGTAGAAAACAAAATTGCTTACATTTCTCTTATTGTAGGTTGCAAGGGCCATATTGCATTTTTGCAGGCTTTTTCACCCTGTTATATCAAGTCTAATAATTTTGTCTGTTCTTTCAAAGTCTATGCTAAACCTGTATGCTAAACAATCAATATAATGTTTTATATTCTGTTATCCTTTTAATTCCATTAGTACTAGTCCTGTTTACTTTGCCTGTTTGCCAGCCTCTTAGCATTCACAAAAGGGATACTATCTCTGCAATAACAATTTCCGCTTTCAAAAACTATTTGTATTTTCATCTGCATCTTTCCAATCTTTGAGTTATTTTTGACAGAGTTCACAAAATATTTCATAGCTTTTGGTTTCTGTTTTTGGAATGGTAATCAGTTTGCTGACTACTTCTGATTACGCATTCTTAAATTCCCTTGACACAGTATTTTAGGGAAAATTCTAATTGTATGGAAGTCCAGGCTCTTCAGTTTTTCAGTCTTCTTGTTTCCAGAACAACTGAAATGCATCTTCGTACACAGTACAGAGAAGCACAGAATTTACCATTTACCAGTTGTATAAATTAAGTGTAATCTTTAACATTTTTATGAATAAATTATGTAGCAAAGACTCAAATGTTAAGTTATAGCTTTTCTTTTTTCATCATTTTCGGTAATGAAAGGTTGAGCAAGAATTGGAGCAGTCCCAGAAAAAGTTGTATCAATCAGAAAGCAATAGAGAAGCTCTTTTGCATCAGGTAACTACTTTGGTGTGATTGAAATACTGAAGTTTTCATATTTGGCTATTTCAGAGTTCTTTTTTTTGATTAATCTTCTTATCTCGTATTCTGATAACATTCTTTTGGAAAGGGAAGAAGGAGATTCAGAAAGATTTGAATACAAATATAGACCTTTTAGTATGTATGTTCATGTATTAGTTAAAACAGTAAATGCAGTTGTGGTACTTTTCAAGTACATAAATTATTTGTTGCTGCCTTTCATAGCATGCTCTAGAACAACTTCTGTATTAGTTACGCAAAGTGCATGACTTCATGTACACTAGTGGCATAGCAGTATTTGCTGTATTGTGCACTATCATATGAGGAGAAAAATTAAAAAAGAAAGCAAACTATCTTGAAAATGATCCAGAGTGTGTTCTAAATGATGCCTACTAATGCAGATAAGATTGAATGTTGGAGGATACAGGAACCTGGATCATAGCATTAGAAAAAAGTCCTTTTACCTAAGCATTTGTAACTGTATATGAGAGAAAGTTAAAAATGTGTGAGGCTTGTTCATTTTTCAAGAATTGGCATATTGTACATCTAATGAGTAGAATTTACATAAAATATATAACTTTATATAGATATTTTCAGTGTAAGAAGGCAAATGAAACATGTAGAATGATATTATTTTGTTTAGTCTGGAGAGATTAATGTTCAGCCATGGCCACCATAGCAGATTTAAATGGTCCTTTTCATTTTGATTGAATAAACACTTTGTGGCTTGTAACTAGGAACTAAACTATCTTTCTTTTGTTTACCATCTGCAAAACTATTGAGATTTATTTATAAACATTGTTTGTGTACAGTTACTGTTTTTTTATAGTTTAATAAAAGCATGTTATTTACACTTTCATTCTGTTTTGTGTCAAATGTCTGATTCTTCAATATGAATTTTAGATTGAAGATCTTCGTTCCCAACTTTTGAGAGCAGAAGAAGATCGTGCAGAGTTGCAGCGTCAAATTTCACGTGTGGTTATGCACCATCAGAGCTCCCAGGATGTACAAGAAGATGAAAGGAGAATTAGAACAGGTTCAGCTCTTAAATTTCGTGCTAGATGCTTGCAAATTACTTAATCAACCTGGATGTTAATTCTGTCTTTGAGGTTTAAGTTCCTCTGCTGTTTCAACTACAACTGATAAAATCCTCACTTGCAAGTTAATAAGTACTGTTACAAATAAATAGCAGTTTAGGATATAATGCCTTGATTTACGTAGTTAAAACAAATGTAGATTACTAGAGAGAATTAAAGGAAACGGATAGTATTTTCACATTATTCCTAAATACTTATTTTTTTGAAATTTTACATTTCATTACATTTGCAGTCTAAAACGTGTCAACTGGAAAATCATGGCAGAAGTCCATTTCATATCTGGCTAATAAGGTTGCTGAACTTTTGGCGGTATCTCTTAAAGAAGTACCATCATATTCCAGAGTATTTAGAAATATTATCCTTAAAATCCAGTATAATTCGGTCATGACTTCTAATTGCAGTTTTTTAGAATTTTAGGGATGGAGTCTTGATATTTAGAAGAAAAATATTTTAAACAATTTCAACACATAATAGTGTATTAAATTATATCTTTAGTGAGGCCTTCACTATATTGCTAGCTATCTGTATTTAAACTTTTCAAATGTAATCAAAATGTATTAGAGAACGTCTTTATCTTCTCATTAACAAAGATATGTGGTATTCAATATTATAGAAGAACAGTTACTTCAGGTCCAGTGTTTTGGAAATGTGTAATTAATTTGGTTAATTACTTTTTATATTTTCATACCTCAGCTATTGAATTACCTTGGTCATGGAAATGTTAATCAGGGAGTCAGATTCCTAAATCTCATACAGGGTACTACAAAATGATTAATTGCATACATGGTTTGGGTTCAGACGTGTAATACAAGATTGTCATTTTAGTAGGTTTTCTTCAGTTACTTCAGTGTTAGTGTACCTGTTTAAAACTTACTTGTTACTGTGCTTTTCCTGTTCAAGAAAGCTTTTTTTTTTTTTTTGCACTTGTTTTGTAATTATAACAAGTGCTGTGAAAATGTGGGAAAATGTAGTGGGTGTATTAACATATACAGAGAGGGAGAAGAAGTGAAAATTTAAGCAATTATTTTTGTTTACTGCATTATTTCTTTTTCTTGAAAGATATATGTAAACTGAAATTTGCCTCTGAAGACTTTTGAAGTCTTTCGCCTAGGATATTTACATCTTATTTTTGTCAAGAACTCTTACTGTAGTTGTATCATTGAGACATAATTCACAGACAGCAATACCTGTCTTGGAACTCACACTAAGGTTGTATAAAAACTTTGCCTTGAAATTTACAGGAAATTTTCATTTCTTATTTTACTTTTTTTTTTTTTTTTTTAAACTCCCCCAGGGATAGGGAGTGGGGTACCCCCTAAAATGACTGGATAATAGTAAGCCGTGAAATACTGGTCTTATTCCGTAGAAGGTTATCATATAACTGTAGCCATTTTTCGCAGAATAGCTTTGTAATAATCACATATAGAGAAATGCCAGAAGTAAAATTAGAAATATAATTTTCCACAAGTCCATGTTTCTACTGGGCATATTGTTCTGTTCCCACTGTTTTATAGTAGCTGAAAGATATGAGAGAGAAAAGCAAGAACTGGAGAAACATATTTTGGAGCTTAAAGCAAAGCTGACTCATAACACAGCAATGTCAGAGGTAGAAGAGCTAAAGAGACGCATAGAGCATAAGGACAAGGAGAAAGCACAGCTTGAAATGCATATAGAGGTAAGTTTTCTTTGTAAATCATTTCCCATATGCTTAAGGTATGTTATAAGCCAGATTAGAGTGTAATTGAGTGACTGTCATGCTCTACTGAGTTTATTCTATGAGTAAGTTTGAAAGGTGATCTGGTGATCTGAGCTTGCAGAAGTTTTTCTCTCCTGTCTTCTTAATAAACCAAAGAGTTTGCTGTTTCCCATGAATTCACGATTGGTATTACTTGCCTTTTTCTCGTGTCCAAATAAAAGATGATCTGATTTTTATCTGCTGTTACTATGAATAGCAGTTCATGGAGTTACTTCTGTCAGTTTAATTTCAATCGAACTGGAATACCTTGTTCTATGAGATAGTGAAGTACATTAAGAAAAATAAATTGTAACTTCTCCTTTCTTCACTAATAGATTCAGGGTAATAATGACAATAATAATAATAATTATTAGCATGCTTATTTATGATAAACCCACATGATCTATGAGAATGGATAGATATTAGAACTGATTGCCCAGGGATGACGTGGATGCCCCATCCATAGAAATACTCAAGGTCAGGTTGAATAGGAGCCTAACAACCTGATCTAGTGGAAGATGATCCTGCCTTTGACAGGAGGTTGGAACTAGGTGATCTTTAAAAGTACTTTCCATCTCAAACCATTCTATGATTTGACAGTCCGATAAAATATCCTTTCATCTAAATTAGAGGGACGTGGGTTTGATGAATAGGCTATTTGGTGGATAAAGAATTGGCTGGTTGGCCACATCCAAAGAGTTGTGACCTATGATTCAGTGTCTGAGTGGAAACCACTGATGAGTGGTGTCCCTTAAGGGTCTATGTTAGTGCTGATAGTGTTTAATATCTCCACTGGTGACATGGATTAACTGCAGACTTCCTTCACAAGTTTGCAGAAGGCACCAAGCTGAATGGTGCAGTTAGCACTCCAGAGGGTCCTTGACAGACATTTCAATGTCCTGCATTTTGGTTGGGGCAGTGTCAAACATGAATATAGTCTGGGTGATTTATAGATAGAGAGCAGCCTGCAAAAAGAAATTGGAGCTATTCATGGGTGAAAAAATGCAACATGAGCCAGCTACATGCATGTGCAGGCTAGAAATCCAATTGTATCCTGGGCTGCATCAAATGAAGTGCGGGCAATAAGCTGAAGGAGGTAATTCTTCCCTTCTAGCCTGTTCTCATGGAACATCACCTGAAGTACTGCATCTAGTTCTTGGGCCCCCCCCAGCGCAAAAGGGAAATGGGCCTTCTGGACTGAGTCCAGGGAATGATCAGAGGGCTAGCACACCTCTTCTGTGAAGCCAGGCTGAGGGAGTTGGGGTTGTATATCCTGGAGAGGGCTTTGAGTAGTCTTTATTGCAGCCTTCCAATATTTAAGGAACAATTACTCTTGTAAGGTGTGGAGAGACTCTTTACTTTTGCTGTATTCTCACCATTCTATTGTCAGCTTCTCTGCTGGTTTAAATCAAGCTAATACCTGAAGTTATTTTGAGACTCCAATTTTTCCCAATATAAGTTCCAAGATGCTGTTTGAAAATTGCCTGTTGAGCAGGTTTAAGATAACCTAGGTTGCTCCTGTAAAGGAAAAGGGAAGCAGTATGCATTTCCTGCTGCCCATAGAATCATAGAGTTGCTCAGGTTGGAATAGACCTTCAAGGCCATCAAGTCCAACTGCAACCTAACCACACTATCCTAACTCTAATGACCCATTGCTAAATCATCTCCCTGAGCACCACATCCAAGCAGATTTTAAACACATTCAGGGATGGTGACTCAACCACCTCCCTGGGGAGCCCATCAGCATTAGTGTTCTGGCTGGGCAATGAATTATTTGCAGTACGCTCTTTTCTTTGTACTGCCTGAGAAATTCCAGTTACTCGGGTGGTAGGAGTTAATAGGGAACAAACACATAGAAAAACATCTCTTAAAACTTACTCTCATAGAACGTTCTGTTTGAGTGTCAGAATGATGTTCTAATACTAATTTCCTGCTCTGTGAAAATACTGATGGAAGAGAACTCAGATAGGGGTCATCATCATTTCTGCAAATTAGTTATCTGACTTCTCTGATTAGCTTGACAGAAAATACTTTGTACTTCTTATCTGCTTCCCACTGCCATTCACCTACAGAAGCAGCAACAGGAAAATAGCTAGTGGTTTTTTTTTTTTTTTTTTTTTTGGTATTATTTTAATGAGACATCAAGGAAACAAGGATGTGAATTTCTAAACTTTTGTACTAACAAAGCATTTGTCAAGCCTGTTCTAACAGCTGCTCTTATCAGATAGTCTGATTCTCAGTTGGAAGTGAGCAGTCCTGTTTAAATTGAGTTTAACTTCTCTTTGGTTAGTGGAGAGGATGTAACTGTTTGCTTCTGGTGTACATGTGATATAAGAAGTTTCTTGTCATTTATTTAAATGTCATTGTTTTCAAGAATTTGAGTTGTGTTGTACATTTAGTCCCTGTTACCATAAATACACAATGTGATGTAAAATGTAGAGGATGAGAAAGACTATAATCATATTCTTAAACTCATGATTAGAAGTGAGTTCTGTCTTTAGTTTTAAAATTTCATAGAGAATTTTAATTGTTCTGGTTTACCTGATCTTGTAAATATATGTAATTATTTTAAATATGTTTTTATTTACAAAACTAAATAGAAATTGATTCAACCTTACTATTATGTTTAAGAAGTAAACAAAGTACACAAATCAATATGCTTTCTACGTAAGCATATACAAACTCTTAAGCTTGTGAAATAATTTCATTTACTGAAGATTTCTCTAATTCTAATTAGATTCTAATTAGATCAGTTGGGTCTTATAATACTGTTTATTAGAGTGTAACAGCAGACAGTTTAAAATATTTCGAGTTTCCTGAAAGAGAGACATTGATTTGCTTATTTAAGATTAGAATTCTTTAGTAATAAAAATCTTTCAGTCTTAGGAAGATTGAGTGAAGTTTTTAGCCTTGTTAAAATCTATTTTGTGGCTTTTCTTCCACTAAAGATTGACAGTGTTAGCCAATCATTTTAATTATGCAGGTCAACTAAGATATCTGAAAATCAATCAATACAACTTTTATAAATTTAAAAAGTTATTCTTAAAAAATATGAGAAATCCATACCTTTACAATAGACCAGCCTGTATCTGTATTATTATGTCAGTAACTTGTAAATACTGAAGTAGTGCTCCAGGAACTTTATGAAAGTGACTAACATATGCACATTTTAAAATATATCTGAAATCACATATTGAACTTAAATTTTAAGGTGTTTCAGCTGTATCTTCACATTTACATATGCTACTGCCTATCAGTGCCACTAGCACTTCATGCTTGGAGAAAATATGGAGAAGGCATCTCCTTAATCAGTTGATTTTGTGCAATATACCTTTTAATGAATGAATACATTTCTTGACAGATTGAGTGTAGGTATCATTAGTTTTTCAATTAACAGAACTTGTGTTTGTATGAAAGATAGAAACCCTCTGGATCAATGATTCTTTGTGGTTAGATAGAACATGAGTTATAAGGGATTCAGTTCAGATTGTGATGAAGTATTTGCAGTGTGTATTCAGTAAAAATTACACAGGTCACTCTGAAAGCAATGTCTCCTATTTATTTCCATGAAAACTACATCAGTTACAAAGAACGCAGTAACACTATCTCATAGAGCAAATTCTCAGCTACAAAATACATTTTTTTCAACACAGTCACCACCATTAGCTGTGCATTTTTGACAGTGATGAACAAAGGCCTGTATACTGCACTTGATTTGCAGAAGTGGAGATGACCTGCTGTCGCCACTGTTGAAACGTACCACCCACTGCTCACGTCCACTTTTTGGTCTCCATAATTGTTCAGCAAGTGTCAATGAATGTCAAGACGTGCAATTTTTTCTGCATGGAGTAATTTAAAGACACACCTTTGCTTCATACAGACTTTCATGTCAGATGCCATTCAATCAGACTGCCCTTCTGCTGCTGTCTGTGGCATGAAAACAACATGTAATGGAATATTGGTGGGAAGGTTCAACCTCTACTTCCATATTACCAGTATCCACCTCTGATGCTGTGGGCCAACATCATAAAATAGAGGCATTAATTTCAAAGCAGCTCTTGTGCTTTAGGTGACTAACACAGTAAGTGTGGCTGAAGTGAAATACGACTTATTTAATTCTTATTATGGATTGTTTGCACATAACTGATTTAGAGCGTGTCAAATTGTATGAAATGAGTGATCTTTACTTTCATTTTAAATGTTCATAAAAGTTTTAAGGATTATTGCACTGAATATGTGATGTGGTTTATTTTCTTTTCCTAGAATGGAATTTGGTTTGCTGTTTGTGGTGATTAGTTTTAAATGAGGTTGAAAATGCAGGTCAAATATACAATGCATAGTCAAGCTAAGGATTGGAAATCTGAACTAATCACATGTTTAGGGCCTATGATGATTAGTTTATATTTCAGATAAATAACTACTTCTAACTAGAAAATGTTGATCTTTTTCTTTGCCTACAATTTCTTTTGAAAGTTAGAAGATAAGTTTTATGTTGGGATGCTAGATATGTAGTGAGCTAGAACCATTAAATACACGACTGTTTTACTTGGGGTTAATGTTACATCAGTCTTTCACTTTGTTAATCCCCTTTCCTTTGCATCATCTGTAGATGGAGTCTGTCCACTGATATGTTACTGGTATTGCAGTCTGAGGGCTGATACAAAGTTTAATCAGTTTTGAAAATAACACTTGTGTTCAGATCTCTTGAACATTAAGTTATTGTACTCCCGGATCAACTAACTAAATATAATTAATTATTAATAATTACAAGAAAATTAATTCTCTTTTATAAAAATCCTTAGATATTAATGCCAGGAGGATCATTATTGTTAACTGCGCCGCTGGTGTAGTGGTATCATGCAAGATTCCCATTCTTGCGACCCGGGTTCGATTCCCGGGCGGCGCAGAAAGTTTTGGTGATCATAGGAGAGGTACTCCAGCACTCTGAAGAAAGACTGAACTGAAGTATGTTCTGAGACACTAGTAGTAAGGTTATAACTAAGACATTAATGATATGTGGCTGTGACAAAGTACAGAAAGGCATCTCCTTTGAAATTTGACCATTCAGGGCATTGATCCAAAGTGTTTGATCCAGAGTTGCTTCTTATACAAGCAAGTAATTTCTGAACATATAGGAGGACTTACAGATAAGTGGTTCAGTCAAACTCTATTTTAGGACTTCTAGCTTTTCTTTGTTGTAGACAAGTCAAGCACTACATCAATGTGTGCAGACAGATATTAGAAAGTGGCAAAGAGATTACTTAGCTGTAACTATTTGAAGTGTTAACTAAAAGTGTTTACCATGAATCCTCCTCCATTTTTCAATGAATGTCTAGAAATTGAGAATATGTGTTAGAATATTCCAAGCAACCAAAAGGCAGGACCATAACCTGCACTTTTTATAGACACCTAAGTATGAACAGTGATGTGTCAGGTGTACTACTACTACAGATATAGATGTCATACACAAGTATTAGTTGGAGGTAATTCCTATAATGCGAGTGTATGCATATGCCACATGAGGAAAGAGGTTTTGGAAAGTTATTAGTAACCAATCTCTCTATGTATATAGATAATAAATGTATTTTCATAAAAGATTTTTTGCTAAAAGAATTTTAAAATTTCTTACAGCAGTGCTTATCTGGAAAGTTGCTTATTTAATGTTTTAAATACCAGTAGGGAAAACTTCTACAGATTGCGTAAAATTTTGACAACTGCATGAATGTTAACATACAGATAAACATACCGATCTCGTACATCACAATAGGAATTCAAAAGTACAGGTCAATACATTTGGGAGTACTGTTATAGAAATTTGAAAATAAAGGCTGTGGAGAGCTACTCTTTCTCTGTTCCCCTTGTTTTACAGGGAAAACTACATGAAAAGTTGATATGCTGCAATTTTCCAGCTTATATCCTCTTTGAAAAGATCTATCTTATTTTCATTGATAGTAAATTCACATTTATATTAGTACATCCTTGTCATAGTTCATTTTCCCCCCCCCCCATGCAAATTAGCTAGTGTTGATAAATTAGTTGTGTTTTAACATAAGCATAAAAATCAAATGTTTCCAATTTCTTTCATTTTTCTGTAAATCAATTATTTGGAGACTAAGACTTACTTCTATTAAATGAATGTTTACTATTAATTTAGCATTGCTTTCTGTACTTAATCTTAGTCTCGTATTCCATTAAAGTGTCTTGTGAGAATTGTAGTTGTATTAATGAAATATGTTCTCTGGGGTAATTTTGGTTAAACATATATTTTTATAATGATGCAGAGTACTGAATAGTAGATGGTTTTAGATGGATGTCTTCTGTAGTATCTCCAGAAAGATACGAAATGTAAAGTGATAATCTGGTTGTTGTTTTCTTATGAGTCAGTGTAGACTACAAGGTTAATCCTGGCAATTTTGCCTGGTAACCGTGTTTAAATAATAGTGAAATAAATCATGTATGTCTTTTTCCTAGATTTACAATTCTATGCGTTTTGCCACTTGTGTAATACTTACTTACTTTATTACCTATTTATTTATATTTATTTATTATTTATATCTCAGCTGTGTCTAGAGGGAGCATGTTCATCCTGCAAGTGAACAACTGATTGGCAAGTGGATCATCCTACCCCAGTTTTACATCATGGGTACAAATTGCAAGCTGGACTGATTGTTCTTGCCTGTAGTGGCAATGCATTGCAGTCTGTGGTGTATTCTGGTAGTCCCACAGTCTGTCACGTGCTAGTCATCTTGCCAGGACAGTAAATGCTATCCTGAAAAGACTGATACAATGTATTGCCTCTTTGGAGACAATGGTAGGCTGGAGGTGGGGGAAAAAAAGAAAAAAAAAAAAAAAAACAAACAAAAAAACCCAAAAAAACAGAGGAAAAACTGTGGCAGGACCTTTGACTGAACAGTCATTCTACATGCGTTTGTGAAGACAGTTATTAATTCCTGGCAAAATAGTTTTCCTTAGTCCATTCTGAATTGCATTGTTTATTTCAGAGGACAGCTCCAATTTGTTTCAGTTGTTCTGAAATCGAATCCTTTTTTCTGAAGTTCTTCCATCCTTTAAGGCTTGATGGTATCTTTGACTGAATGGAGCAGGCCTAATAAATCCGTTTAAGTCATTAACAAAAATACTGAGTAGCATAAAAGCAGTCTAAATAGGTCTGAAATATGGAATACTAATCTTATGTTCTACTTGACAATGTTAATAAAATTCAGTTTAGGATAGTGAAGCTTCAATAACTGATTTCTGAATATGCCTTTGTAGAATGCTTGTGGAAGACATTTTTACTAACTTGCTTATGAGACTGTCCTGGGAAATATCACTAGATTCAAGATCAGTTATTATTTTTAAAATGCATGTTTTTATTCTTTCCTACTTCATTCCATCTGTCAAATTTAATTCAGTATTAAAACCAACTAACATCTCCAGAATTTTTGCTAATGTTGTGCTGAAATGAAGTGTATACTAAAAATTGTTTATTTTATTCTAGGAACATCCAGCAAGCTGCTGTATTTTCTTTTTGTTCTTCCCTTTCTTCCATAAGACCCTTATTCTGTCTGTTGCTCCAATAGAATTGGGTAATATCTAGCTCATATTACTTCTGTTGTGATGACTGGTGTTCTTTCCTGGCTAATTTTCTTTTTCCTCTGAATATATTTATGTTCATTTCCTTGTATCTTACTTTTTGATTTATTCTGTTTGTCTAGTGCATATCATACTAGGATCTTGGTCACTGATTCTGCCTCAAACTTGAAATACAAATAACAGCATGAACAACCAGAAGAAGAATAAATGCCAAAAGTAAAATATAGAATAAAATAGCTATCTATTTTATATTGAGTGTTGAAATTATTTACCATTGCGGAGGGGGAGATTCTCTGAGCTAACAGCATTTATTGCCTAATTAGAGAGATCTTTTACACAATTCTTATTTTAGATAGAAATGTGTTTTGAGTATTGCTGGTTTTTTTTTTTTGTTTTTTTTTTTTGAAGTTTCATACTGTATATCTTTAGTGTTGAAATTTTTGTATTTTGCTTTGATGATTCTAGGTGTTAACATCTGACCTGGAAAACAGGGAGAAGCAGCAGCAAAAAATGCTAGATCAGCTAAAAGAGATACAGAGTTGCTACAAGGCTAGTGAGAATGGACGCAGGCAAACAGAACTCCAGTCTGCTGAGTTAGCTCATCAAGTTGAAGAGAGTACCAAGGAAGCAGAACGGTACCTTACGGAATTCAAACATTCAGAGGCACTCAGGCTGGAGACTGAGAAAAGAAGAGAAGATTTGAAGGTGAGGGCACAGGAAACCATCCGACAATGGAAACTGAAGTGTAAGAAACTAGATCGCGAGGTGGAAAAACAAAATGAAGTTATCAGTGAACTGATGGACAAAAATAATCAGGTAAGATAGAGTCTTTATTTGTAACCACCACATTTACTTTCAGAAATGAATATAAGTTTATTTATGCAAGTGGTAACTGAAACCATCCACCTTCTTAAGTTCTTGACTAAATTTTCTAGTGAATTACAAAACAGCAAAAAAATGGCATTATTTTTTAAAAATATTACAGTGTTCCAAATTCTGTTCTTTAGCCAGTATTGCAGTTTCTTCACTTAATCGAAGCTTTTTTTTCTAGTAAAGAAGGAAGTTGTGCTATGAACGTTGCTTTTTTTTTTTTTTTTTTCACTTTGCTGTTAACGTAGGTTATTTTTCTAAGATTTTAGTCATATAAAAATGATAAAGTTATACATTGTTTCATGTAGTATACTCTGGTCACATCTTTGAATATAGTGTTGTCACGGAGTTCTCTCTAGAGCTCACTCCGGGACAGCGGGAACTAGCGGCACTGTATGGCACGGCGCGGCGCGGCCCGGCCATGTGCGTTTTGGGAGAGGGGAAGGGAAGGGAGATTTCGATTGGATCTAACGAAAAATGAAGGAAAGAAAAAGGTGATCTGAGAACGAACGGC
>JANHGO010000042.1:30389681-30403520 GCA_024606505.1 Aquila spilogaster
GTCCCGTGTTCTTCTCCTCCTTTGCAACCCCTTTGTGATCCCCAGGTGGGGACCTTTGTTTAAATAGTCATTCTATGTGCATCTGCACCACTTACTCTTTCCTAGGTAAAGTATTTTTCCCTTCTGAATTGCACCCTGTTTGTTTCAGACTACATGTCCAATTTGTTTCAGTTGTTCTAAAATCTAATTCTCTTCTCTAAAGTATTTCCATCCCTTGAAGCTTGATAATATCTTTGACTGACTATAGAACAGGCCTACGGGATTAATCTTAAGTCATTAATGAAAATACTGAATGGTATGAAAGCAGACTAAATAGGCCTGAAATACAGAATACTAATGTGAAATTCTACGTGATGATCTTAATAAAATTCAGTTGTGCTAGTGAAGCTTCAATAACTGGTTTCTGAATATGCCCTTGCAGAAGGTATATGGAGAACATGTTTCCTGACTTGCTTCTGAGACTGTCCTGAGAAATATCATCAGATTTGAGATAGGCAATGCTTGTTGTTCTTAAAATGTGCAGTTTCAATTTCATTCAGTATTGAAAGGCCAGCTAATGTTGGCTCTAATATGCTTGCTAAATTTTCAAACATCTTTGCACTTTGTTCTAGAAACATCTATCAAGCTGCTGTATTCTCCTTGTATTCATCTGTGCTTTCCAAAATACCCTTATTCAGCATGTTGCTTCTGTAAAAGCAACCAGCATAAAACTGAGTAACAATTAGCTCATATACTATAGATTACTTTTGTTATGGTAAATGCTCTTCTTTCCTTGCCAATTTTCTTTTTCACCTCATCTGTTTATATTCATCTCCTTACATCTTACTATTTGCTTTATTCTGTATTTGACTAGTGTGTAACATATGAGGATCCTGGTCAATGATTCCTTCTCAAACTTAAAATATAAAAATAACAAGAACAACCAGAAGAGGAACAAATGCAGAAAGTAGAATACGGGATAGAGTAACCATGTATTTTACATCTTGTGTT
Source organism: Aquila spilogaster (assembly GCA_024606505.1). Lineage (NCBI taxonomy): Eukaryota > Metazoa > Chordata > Aves > Accipitriformes > Accipitridae > Aquila > Aquila spilogaster. The sequence goes on from JANHGO010000042.1 coordinate 30,390,672, forward strand.
GAAATTCTTTACCATTGCAGAGGGGGAGATTCTGTGGGCTAACAGGGCTTTCCCTGCTAGTCAAGGAGATCTTTTATGCATTCCTATTTTAGATAGAAATGTAATTTAATAGCACTGTATGTTGTTTGATAAGGTTTCATGTTGTGTATCTTTAGAGTTGGAATTTTCATATTTTGCTATGATGATTTCAGGTGTTAACATCTGACCTGGAAAACAGGGAGAAGCAGCAGGAAAAAATGCTGGACCAGCTAAAGGAGATACAGAATTGCTACAAGGCTTGTGAGAATGAACGTAGACAAACTGAACTCCAGTCTGCTGAGTTAGCTCAACAGGTTGAAGAGAGTACCAAGGAAGCAGAACGGTACCTCACTGAATTCAAGCATTCAGAGGCACTCAGGCTGGAGATTGAGAAAAAAAGAGAAGATTTGAAGGTGAGAGCACAGGAGACCATCCGCCAATGGAAGCTGAAATGTAAGAAACTGGATCGTGAGGTGGAAAAACAAAATGAAACTATAAACCAACTGATGGACAAGAACAGTCAGGTAAGATTGACTGGGGGGACAGTTTGTACCCTTTCCATTTTTTTTTAGAAATGAAGGTAAGGGGTTTATTTATGCAAGCTGTGACTTAAACCACTTTCTGCCTTAAGTTCTGGACCAAGTTTTTCTGGTGAACTACAAAACAGCTAATAGGTGGCAATATTTTTTAGCTATTGCCCAGTTCCACATTCCCTTCTTTATCCAGTATTTATTCCAGTCTCTTCACTTAATCAAAGTTTTCTTCTTGTAAAGAAGAAAGTTTCTCTGTGAATGTTGCTTTTACTTTATCTTTTCAGTTAACAGTTAATTTAGCTTATTTTTAGTTAATTTTTAAAGAATTAATGTGACGTTATTTTTTGTAAAAAATTTATCACATTAAGTAATAACCCATGTTCAGGTTACGCATTGTCTCATATAGTGGACGGTGGTGACATCTTTGAAAGTAGGTGTTTATTTTTACCATGTATGTCAGATTGCTAGCAGACCATAATGCTAGATGGACTTTGGCATAACTAGTGTATTTTTAATTCTATTCTGTATTTAAGCTTTTCTCAGACTCTAGGTTATGTAATGACATCTTTTATTGCCAATAAAGACTACAGGTTCTGAACTATCATAAGGACTGCAGTTCAGTTTGGATTTGATGTTTGGAGGCAGAAAAGTAGATTTTTTTGTTTGTTTGTTTGTTTAAGAATGCACAGAGATTTTGGCAAAATTTGGAGATTTTAGCAAAAAAGGCACTCTTACCTGCATTTGGGATGAACGTGTTGCTAACACCTACCATGCAGGTCCTAGGTTTTTCCATTGATCTGGATAGAGAGTCTGTGTTCCTTGTATTTTTGTAACTTATTTTTTTCTTAATGCTTTTCATGTATGTTTTGTTTCAGCCTCTTATACTTTTCAGAACTTTTTATTTGAAAAAATCAAATTGAAAATTGATCATGTAACATTTCTGGGCTTTTCATTTGTCTTTGTTCAGTTTGGTAAAGCACTTATTCCTCTCTTCTTCCTCCTGTATAATTTCTCAGGGAAAAATATTGGGTCTTTTTTTTTTTTTTTTTTTTTTTGACTTAGCAGAATTCCTTGACTGTTTCTAGTCCTGACACTGCTTTAAAGACAAGCACTCACATCAGTGCTAATGCTGATCATCCTGTCTTGGAATAGTATTAGAAACTATCATTCTATTTGTAATGAGTCTGTGGGTCTTTGTATTTTCTGGTGGCTGGGTCAAAAGGTGCCTGCTCCTATGGTGGCTGGTATAGTGCTAAGCTTCATGCTGTGAGCTTTTATCTTAGCTTACATGCTCTGCTGGTACAGACTATCATATTGTATGGACTACTTTTGTTTTTATAGAGCTTCCCTCACCTCTTTTCACTTATTTTCTAGTGACATGCATCCAGTTTACGTTACTAAATCTGATGGGCTTGGGATGGCTCCATGCCATCCTCTGCTTTGTCCTGCTCAAACACCGTTGTTTTCAAGGGGTATATGATGTGAAGTATGGGATGTCTGTATTCATCCTGTGTTGTTCCTGATCCAGTAACCTGTTCTGAGACTGGTACATGAATGTATAAGTATGGTCAAAGCACAGGAGAAGCCACAATTGGGGTAATACTGAGTTGAAATTAATGAACTCCAGCAGATCTAAGATGTGATTCCTGGGGTTGCTGTTTCTCTCCTGAACTCCCTGGTATATTCCTTATTTTTTATTATTATTTGCTGTATCCATGCTCCAACAGTTCATTCCATAGTAATCTTGTTGTATTGGTCAACCCTAGCAGTTGTCTGGGGAAATAAGGTTCACAAAATTTTTAAGAAGTTGGTCATCTCTTGCGTAGGTGAATGGAGGTGTAAAGAAAGGAAGAAAAACCTGAATCATTTAGAAATCATGTGTGTCTCTCATAATAGACAAATGAGAAGCAAAAAGTAGAGGACAGAGTGTTGTGAGTAACAAGCAGGAGGAGCCCTAAAAGGCTCTGAAATCACTGTTCATTTAAACGCGTGGACAGGTCTTTGTAATGGCAATTGATAGTGCTGTCCACATGGACATTTTCTTTGTTACGTAAGACTCCTTGACAAGGATTTTACCTTTTTCTGTGTGACAAATGCATAAAAATGCTAAATGCAGTCATTTTGGTTTAAGCTCCATTTAAGAAATGCTGTCAATATTCATTCTTATTTTTAAAATAGTCAGCATCTTGCCAACAAGTTTGAGGTGTCACTGAAGAAAATCTCTTTATTGGATGATATGTAATATCAAATAAACTGTGCGTCATTGTGGAGGAGAAAAAAATACAATATTTCATGTTCTCAATACAAAGTTGTAGATGGTTTCCATATGAGGATATAATCAGTCGAGATGCAGCATTTGTGATAAGCTTCAGGGAACTAGATGAACATAATTTAACCAGCTTTGAAATATACAGACAATTAACATCTGTGACAAAATTCTATAAAAATAAATAATTAAAAAAAAGGAGAAATGGTAGTCTGTTATCTTTGCTTTCTGTTATAGGACTTCAAAGGGTTGATGGCAAACTTTCAAAATTGGATTATAATCATAGCTTGCAATTTTATGAGATGTTACAAATATTTGCAGACAATGGGTGGGCTATAGAAAGATTGTTTAGGTTTCATTCTTTTGGAGTTACTGGGATAATTTGGTTAAAGTCTTGCTTGTGTGCTTATCCTTGATATTGGTTGACAGTGGAATCTCTAACCTCTTGTGTCTTTTGAAATGTATTTTTTTCTAAGTACGGAATGTAGAAAACATGCTTACACTCAAAGCAAGTTTCTTCTGTTTTGTTTGGGTTTTTTTTTGGTTTTGGGTTTTTTTTTTAATTTTACTGGGGTTTTTTTAGCCAAATTATACAACTAGAATTGCAAGACAGTTTTAGGTTGAAATACTGATATTTTTCAGAAAAAAAACTATAGTGGTCATTACCACATATCCTTGATTTTTTTATTTTTCTAGTTTGTTTTGCATTGCTTATTTGTGATGTAATTACGAATTGTTTTATTATTTTTAATCTGCATACTGTTTACCTTAATTGTCTTTTTGTTCTGGTTTATTTCAAGTAATTTTGTTATATCTATAAGAAATTGTCATATAGACAATGTTTGTGGAATTAGTGGAAATAGTCAGTAAAATGCAGGATAAAATTTATTTAAGCCAGTTTAAAGAATCAGTAGTTTATCTGATACATCAGGAAAATCTTGTGTTGTCCCTTTATCATTCTTTTTTTTCCTGTAGTAGGTGTTGTGTGTGACTTATGATAGATGTACTGTAAATTCCTTCTTATTTTAAACAGAATGTTAAAAAAATTAAATTATAACTTGAGATAATTAAGAATTGGGAATGGTGTGTGTAACATGAGTTTAATGAAATGTAGTATTTAGTAACACATATGTACTTGCAGTGCAAATTTTTCCTGTCATTTAGTGCATTTTCTAGGATTTTTTTAACCTGAAATATATCAATGTTGGAAAAAAAAAAAACCCAGCCCTTGAGCTTCTTAGGAAAACAGTGGATTTTTTATTAAATGTGGCTGATTTTTATTTTGAAGATGAAGTCTTCGTTTCTTGGCTTTGATGCATGAATGAACCAGGCTTTTAACTGCTATTCATTAGTCTACTGTGTGCAGTTTCAAAAATAATTTAAAGTTGATATACTTCCTATGTAATATTTTAGAAAATAAGCAAAACAGGTCAGCCTATGAAATGGACCTGTAGGTAAGGTGTGTGTGACCAATAGTACTCCCTGTATTCTGCTGTGTTACTGTATTGCCTTATTTCTTCCACCTTGCTATTTGGAGGAACCAGCAAAGAAACCCATCTCAATCTGCAAAGAGGCTGAGAAAAGCAGGGGATTAACCAAAACTATCCCTGCTTAGGAGGCTAGATCACTTAAGGACAAGTATACATTTGAGATCACAAATATTCCCTGTCTAAATTTAAAGAAACACTGAATACATTTGAACTGAGTTCATAACAAGCAAAAATTTTGTATTCTCACAGAACAAAGTGTGCTAATTGTTCATTAGACATTAGGAATGTCTAAGGACATCTTTCCAACTATTTTGTTTAATTACTTTAGGTGCACTGGATTTCTTTTTCTTCTTTCCTAGGCCCTCAAAGAAAAGGATGACCTCAGAAGTCAACTTCTCTCTGCTATACACCAAATAGAAAACCTTCGGAAAGAGCTGAATGATGTGCTTACAAAGAGAGCCCAGCAGGAAGAACTCCTCCACTGCAAAGAGGTAAAACTGAATGAAATGAAGTCTCACCAGCTATCGCTTGAAGAAGAGATCAAAGAATTTCAAGGTACTGTAAATAAATTGGAGAATGAGTTGAAAAAGCAAGTCTTTCTACAAAATCAAGCGCAAGCTGAAAAGGAAAACTTGGAGACAGAACTTGCAACTAGTAGCTTGATCCATAAAAAAGACCAGGAAAGACTCTTAGAAATGCAAGCAGATGTAAAAAACTTAAGCTCTGTACGTGTGGAACTAACAAACAGAATAGCAGAAGAGGAGAAAATCAAAAAGGAATTACATAAGAGCCTCTTGGCTCTCCAGAAACAGCAGGAATCTAAACATGAAGAGATGACTTCAGCTAACAGGCAGCTGAAGATGGAAAGAGAAGTTCACCAACAGGAGTTGGCAGATCTTAGATCAGAGTTACAAAATGTTAAAATCAAACATGAACGAAATGTCCAAGAGCTCATGAAACTCCTTAAACAAGACAAGGATGATGCAGAGGCTCAGATTAGAATGCTAAAGGTACTTATGCTGAAGAATTCCAATGTCACACTTTTTTTTTTTTTTTCTTCCCTGTTAAGTGATGAAGGTAATAAAGCACAGGCTTTAAAACATTTAACATACATTTTATTGCAGGTCATCATAAAAGTTTAAAGTTCAGGGTAAAAAATGTAACAGTTTTAGGTCAAAAGCTTTTCTTAGTTCAAAAGTAGTGAAATTGGTATGTCTGTGATCAGAACAGAAGGAGATATATGGTGCTGTAGTGTTTTAATATGATTTGATCCTTTCTTCTTCAACTGTTATTTTTACAATTATTGTCAAGGCCCTATTAAAAACTTGCAGTATTTCGGGGATGATGCATTTTTGTAAATGTTTAAATTGCATGATGCAGAAATACTGTCATTGTATTTGGAAACACTTTCAGAATGTGAATAGGGATAATGTGTAACACTTGTTAAGATTAATTTTGATAGTTTTTTCTATTTTGAAGAGTTTTTAGACTTCATATTTTCTGTACAATTTCTCAGAAAAGTGCTATGTTCATATAGTAAATGATGAAATATAGCATTTTATTAATGAAGAAACAAGTTAATGTCTTTAGTTTACATCATTTGCTCCTGATACAAGGCTATTGCATTGGAAAGAAAATGAGCATTTTAGTGGCTTTAAGTGGTCTGCATAAAATTAAAAAGTTAAGTTGAAGTGGTCTAAACTGCACAATTAACTGTCAACAGTTGTATAAGCTATACATTGGACTTTTACTGAAGCAGTTTTGATTACATGGTTAAATATATATGTAAGATAGTATTTTGTATGTCCTAATAATAGTAATAGTTTATTCATATTAATGGAGGCAGTAGTTTTCCAGATAGGTTGTAATTTCTGAAGCACTATAAATATGCTTTCCACCTCAGCCCCGTCAAATTAAAAATTTGCTCATGTCAAAATTCTACTGATTTAACCATAAAAAGCTATAAAATCCTTAATCAAAGCTTAAGTGATACATGATCTACTTCATCATAAGTAATATTTGCATGTTTATTTCCTTTCTCTTCTCACAAATATGCAACTAGTTAAAAAAGCATATTTTCCACATTTTTTCAGTTATGAGTGGACGTTACTTAGAAAAGGATGGTTAGTTATTTAATATATCATTCATGATATAATAATTGACAATAATTCTTAAGCACTTGTTAACACAGAAAGCATTTAATGAAGATAGCAATAAAAAAAATCTTGATGGTTGTTAGTGGAAGGATCGTTAAAATCAAAATATTTTGCAGTGCTTAACATTGGGGACTTAATTTGTAATGTGTCTAGCATTATTTAAATGATCTGAGCTGATTGTGACTAAGTGTACCTCCTCTATGGAAAGGTCTGTTTTACAGTAAGGGCCTTGATGTTGGTACTGATTCTTGTACATAAACAGAATATTTAAAAAATTCACTTCCTTCTTTCATTTACAGTGCCATGACTTTCCCAGAATCCTTAATATAGGTACTTTTTTTTTTTTTTTTTTTTTTTTACAGCTGTGTGTCTGAGACAGAGAAGAGCAGAGGGCTTGAGGGAGATGAATTTTGTAAGATATTAGGGTAGGCAACTTTTTTTAGAAGTACAGGAAATTATAATGCACAACATTCTCTTGATTCAAGGACTGTAAGTGCAACAAAATATATAATCATATCCATCTGTAGGAAGATCTGATGAGAACATGTCATCATGCAGGTGATTTGGCTTTTTGTCTGAACTCATCATTACATTGCAATTGGGTTTCACTTTTACAGACATACTTCCAAATTAAGGTAAACTTCGCATGCATTTTATCAAATTGTATTTAAATATTGTGGGTTTAGGGTAGAATTTAAGGAAATCCAAGAGAAAGGGGTTTTTTACCTATTATCCTTTTTTTTGGGTTTTTTTTTGTTGTTTTTTTTTTCTCTCCACACTGGTAAGTTTTTGTGCCCAGTAATCAATTGTCTTTTACAGTAATAATCTTGACCTTATTATTCCTCAGCCTTGTCCAACCTTTGTAACTTTTGGGAAAGAATATACGTAACCCTGTCCAAAGGTTGTTAATGTTAAAGTCTTAAAAATAAAGGTCATTTGGGAGAGACATTGGGGAGTAAAAGGAGACATAACACATTTATTAAGACCCAAAGCTTTAAACTTAACTACAGGAGGAATTTTGATGAGTTACCTTCTGGAAATCAAGGGTGCAGAGCCCTGCCCTGTGTTTACAGGACCAACTGCTGCTTATTGTGTAAAAAGAAATCACTTTTGATCCTTGTTGTTCTTCCCTCTCTTGCCTCCTCGGTATGGTACTTTCTGTTTCACTCTTGTCTGGCTTTCTATAGTGCTGCACTGGATTGAAAAATTATGAGGCAGTTAAGGATTTTTTTGGGGTAGTAGGGGAGGTACCATAGGAATATTGTATGTTGCAGCAGAACTGGAGAAGAACATAGAATTTTGTATGAGATGTCAGTGTTGAGAAGGATCTCACTGTCTCAGTACTGAAATTCTGGTGCTTAAGCTTCTAATTCTGTTTCTGCTAGAACATCCTAAAGGATTCCCAACCAATGTCTCTATAATGTCTTTTTTTTATTATTTAAAATAATAAACTAGGCATAGGAAATTAGGTGGTTTGCTTAGTGGTCCCCTGTCAGCTGTGTTCAGAAGCTCTGAATCTGTCCCCTAATTTTACTACATGACCTCATTTGCTTTAAAAACATCCTTGTTCTCTTAGAATAATGAAATACAAAATGTCCTCATCTGCCTGACAGCACTCTCAAGTATTAATCTTAATGTAAGATTATATAGAGATATGTATCTATATGTATAAAATCATGTATATGTGTGTATTTCTTTTTGAATTGTTTTCTATACATATACCAAATGGGTGTAGTTCTTATTTTCCTGAAGATTATCAGATGTGGCGAATGGGTTCAATCCAGATCAATTAAATTATGGTCACATCTGACTTGTCCATACTGGAAATTAATAAAAATTAACTTTCTCCATTGTGTCTCAAAGGTAATATAAGTGAGGAATTTGGTTCTTGGATTGTCTCCATCTGCATAGACATTATAATACAATTACCTTTAGTAGGAACTGAAAAGTTGATTTTATAAGCATATTCACAGAAAATGTTTTGGGCATTGCAGGCTTGTCTTTGCATCCATAGGTGTTTGTGGACTTACGACACCAAAGTTCTTATTTTGTACTCTGTTAGCTCTGGTGTCTAAATTAACTTGTAAAACTTCTCTTCTTACCCTTCTTCCCCATAAAAGTTTAATTTAATAGTGTAACTGGGAGACTAGAATTTTTGCTTTTCCTCAGGAAGTAATTTACTCTGCAGGTTTATTTTTGCGTGTAACTGCATCCCACAATTTGTCTAATATGAAGCTGGTTTTGAGTCATATGTGTGTAAGTTCCTTCATTTGTGTATTTTTTTGCATTTTCTAGATATTCCAGAGAATTTCTCAAATCTGTCAGTTTCAGTCAGTTATCTTTTCCACTGGAAGCCAATATACTTTATTCATTCACCTATTTAGGGCTTTCAGGGCCCTTAAATGTTTTCTTCATTTTTCTCTGCAATGTTTCCGTGAATAGCATTAAACCCACACAATTTAGAAATTAAAAATACCAAATCTTTGCAGTTATTTCCTTGCAGATATAAGTTTAGTATTAGGTCCTGAAATGAAATGATAGTTTTAGACTTTCTGATTCCAAATTATTTCAGTAATGGAAAAGTTACATAAATACTGGGCTTCTTAAGGTGATGTAAGCTGATGAGTGTAGCAGAGCTGAAATGCAGAATCTGAGACTTCTATTTACTGCTTTTAAAACACTGTATGGTTCTACAACTCTGTGATGCATGTTTTCTATGTTTTTTCAGATAAGTGACTGCACTTGATATAACTTAAGTGTAAAAAATTAAATAGAATTATCCTTCCATAGTAGTGTTCCATGGATTTAAAACTCTACAGTCTGGGAATGTTTTAAAATAACCCATATAGTGACTTTGTAATCTATCTTCTCATTACCATCAGATGGAACTTTTAGAAGAGAAAAACATAGTCAAGACTCAATGTCAACAACTGGAGAAGATAAAAATTGAGTGTGATAAATTGACAGAAGAATTAACCCAAAATGAAGAAGAAAATATAAAACTCAGGCGGAAATGTGAGTTTGTAAAACAAGAACTGGAGAAAAAGGTAAACTTACATGGTTTTAACCATGATTCGTCAGTCTCTCTGCTGATAAATACCTAAAATAAGCGGTGAATTATAGAAATAGATAGTAAACTTAAAATACCAAAAATACACATACATATTAAAGACTATACACAGTCATACTGTAGTACACAATTTCTATACAAATCAAAGAAGGCAAAAGTGCTTTGGCTGAGTCATGAATTGTATCCCCCCACAAAGATTTGCTAATACTATTTAGGAGTAGAAATAGAAGTCCTGTTGCCTGCCCTATTTCTAATATAGGTAACTAACAAATGTTTAACCCAACACTTCTAAGTTTTTTCACATTTTCTTGAAGTTGTGGTGCAGTTATGAATAATTTAGAGCTAATTAGAAGTAGATAAGCAATGTAAGCATGGTAAAAGAAATTCTAAATAACTTGATGAAAATTATTTTCTGCTTGAATATTTAAAACATGGCAAGTTTTTAAGGAAGTTCACATCCCTTTCTTGTACTGGCATTGTATTTCTAGAGATGGATGCTGTCTGCCAGCCATTCTTGTTGCCTAGTGTTCCGGTTATTAATATTTACTATCAGATATTAATTTGCAGTCTCACAACCTGGAGTTGTCAGCCTTTCTTTCAAAAATCTAGTCATAAATACAGAGTTGCTGAAGAATTTTATTTTGTAACTCCTCTTTCTGCTGTCCTGAGTTCTACTTTTTTTCCGTGACTGGTTCTACATTATTGCTTTTTAATGTTTTTCTTAACATGAATGTATTTTACATTGTGCTGGTTTTATATCTTAAATTTCTCTTCCTGTAACATTGTGATTTCAGTTAAGTATTTCTGTACATCAATGAAGTTTACCTTCTCCAGTGTAAAGCACATACCTGTCAGTATTTGATTAATTCATATTAAGACAACATTGAAAATGATTGTTTCTAATCTTTGGCAAATTTGATTTCCTAGATTAAAATTCAAGAAAACAAACAAAAAAAAATTGTGCATCCTGCAGGAAACTGCTTATAAATTTTTCATTATATCCTTGTTTTTTAAAAATTGATACTTTAGCTTCTAGCTGGAAGGTTCTTGCTCTTCTATGTCAATTTAGTAATTTCTCATCCTTGCGAAAAGAAATTTTTTGATATAGGCATTTATATTAACATGGTACAAGAGTTTTGTTCATTCATTTCACATGGACTGATGAATACTCATCAGATAATTCTTCATTAGCTCAATAGTTTCAAACTATTTAAATACGATAAGAGGATCATGGTTATTGTAGATCCTTCGTGGCTTTTCAGGTTTTTCAATTTAATTTTCAACCCCTATTTTTTTGTTACAAATGAAGTGCACAGCATCACTTAGATGTCAAACTTAAAATCTAATGAGATTATTTTCAATCTAGGTAAAGTGGTTGTTTAGAAATGCTATTAGCTACTTTTGTCATACTGCTTATAGTTTTAGCATATACTGACTGTCTGTCAGTATGCTGTGACCACTAGCCCTGAGAGAAAAATGTTGGGGTAGGGTTGGGTTATTCTTGAAAGTATGGAATGAGAAAATCTTAAACCTAGATTTCTCTTAGGTTGTTAAACTAACAGGAAGTCCTTTAAAAGCTCAATTTGTCAGACTAATAAGTAGTACCTCAAATGAGAATTCAAAATGTGTTTTTTCTAGCTTAGGATTTTAGCGCTATAAGATCTATTATTAATGAAATGTGTTTGTAGCAGTGTATGTAGTCTTCTGCAGTCAGTTGTAAACTAGCTCCAGCCTTCCCTAATATTGGGGAGATAAAGTTTTTAGACTGAGATGATCTTTTATCTCTAAGCTGAAAAGGAATGGAGAAGCTTTTAAGCACACAATCCTGTGGTCTCAAACTTTGAAGGTAAATGCAGATGGAGAGTTCCACTTGATTGCATTAATCAGTTAACTTAAGAGAATATTTACTATTGTGGTTTTATTGTGAATTGTCAGAAGCGGTGTTAGGATGGGGGAAACTATAATATTAACTCTTGAGAAAACTCATATTAGCTGTCATATTGTGGTATTGCAGAAGCCTGTTGTGTTACAAAATAATTATCTCTTTTCCTTTTCCACACTTTTTATACTTTTAATGTCATTCTATGCTTAGTACAAATACTAATTCAAAGAAACATAGGTATTATAGATAGCTTGGATTTTAATTTTTTTTCATGAAAGGTGAAGGGGCAGAGAATAATGGTAAAATTTTCCGTTTCTTTTCGTTTCCTTCTGATGAATGTTGAGGAATATTGGCACACTCAGAAAATCAAGCAGATGAAAAATAAAAAATACTGAGTTACATAGTGTCTTTTAGTCATGGTCTTTGGTAGTGAGCTTTGGCATGTGATGGACTGCATTCAGTGAATAATGAGATGGCATAGAATACTGACACCGGAAGCACATATAATGCAATCTTATTACCTTCAGAATACTGATCTAGATCAGAACCGTTATTTCAACTCCCATATGTGTAGTGCAGAAATACTGGAATCTGTGCGTATTAAAAATTCTTGTGATTCCTTACATTTCAAATAGCTACTGTCTAACTCAAGTATTTTTATATGAATTAAATGAAAAAATCAGGCTGCTTATCAGGTATGGCTTTTTCACATTTGAAGGTCACCTATATTAAAAAGCACCTATTTTGCTAATAGAGGTAACACCTATACATATATATGTATACAACCTCCTGAAAGGAGATTGTAGTGAGGTGGGTGTCGGTCTTTTCTCCCAAGTAGCAAGTGATAGGACAAGAGGAAATGATCTCAAGTTGCACCAGGGGAGGTTTAGATTGGATATTAGGAAAAATTTCTTCACCAAAAAGATTGTCAAGCATTGGAACAGGCTGCCCAAGGAAGTGGTTGAGTCATCATCGCTGGAGGTATTTAAAAGACGTGTAGATGTGGTGCTTAGGGACATGGTTTACTGGTGGACTTGGCAGTGCTAGGTTTACGGTTGGACTTGATGATTGTAAGGGTCTTTTCCAACCTAAATGATTCTATGATTCCATATGTATCCCATTCACAGAACTTGTATGTTAGAAATTGGCTAGCTCCACAGTGGTGGCTCATGAGAGCAGTGTATGAAGATTTCCAATAAATACTATTTAAACAGTTGCACTTTGTCATTGCAGAGGTCCATAACTGATAAATTTTCAAAATTGTTATTCTTGGTTTTCTCACCATTCTCAGTGCACTTGCACATTGTCCTTGTTTCAGCTGGGATAGAGTTGATTGTCTTCCTAGTAGCTGGTGCAATGCTATGTTTTGAGTTCAGTATGAGAAGAATGTTGATAACACTGATGTTTTCAGTTGTTGCTAAGTAGTGTTTAGTC
>JANHGO010000042.1:30403620-30424092 GCA_024606505.1 Aquila spilogaster
CTTTTACCCCCATTATTAGGCATGGTGTTCTGATGTGGAATACCAACACCAACCAAATTGCAAAACCATAACAAGTGTTTATTTTTCTTGTGTATGTCAAATTGCTAGTATTTCATAATGCTATATGGATTTTGACACTCTGGGCATATTTTTAATTCCATTGTGTGTTTAAGCTTTTCTCAGACTCTAGGTTTATAGTGATACCTTTTATTGTTGATAAAGGCTTCAGGTTCTGAAATTTTTGCAAAGCAAAGCACGCTACTTTTTCATTAGATGTTAGCTTCTAACGATTTTCTTTAAGTACTTCAGGTGGCATTCTTTTTTATATTTCTTAGGTTCTCAAGGAAAAAGATGACCTCAGAAATCAACTTCTTTCTGCTATACACCAAATAGAAAACCTTCAGAAAGAGTTGAATGAAGTGCTTACAAAAAGAGCCCAGCAGGAAGAACAACTTCATTGCAAAGAGGTAAAACTAAATGAAATGAAGTCTCAACAGATATCTCTGGAAGAAGAGATAAAAGAAGTTCAAGGTACTGTAAATAAATTAGAGAATGAGTTGAAAAAGCAAATCTTTCTACAAAATCAGATGCAAGCTGAAAAGGAACATTTGGAGCAAGAACTTGCAACTAGTAACTCAATTCATGAAAAAGACAGGGAAAGACTCTTAGAAATGCAAGCAGATGTAAAAAATCTGAGCGCTGTACGTGTGGAGCTAACAAACAGAATAGCAGAAGAAGAAAAAGTCAAAAAGGAATTACATAAGAGGCTTTCAGATCTCCAGAAACATCAGGAATCTAAGCATGAAGAGATGACTTCAGCTAATAGGCAATTGAAGGTGGAAAGAGAAGTTCACCAACAGGAGTTAGCAGATCTTCGATTAGAGTTACATAATGCTAAAATCAAATATGAACGAAACATTCAAGAGCTCACAAAACTCCTTAAACAAGAAAAGGATGATGCAGATGCTCAGATTAGAATGCTAAAGGTATTCTGTATAATTCCAGAAGCAAACTGTTTTATTTCTTTAGAGGGGTGAAACTAGTAAAATATGTGCTGTAAAACATTTAATACACGTATTATTGCAAGTCATCATAAAAACTGTACTCTTACAATTGTTTTAGGGCAAAAGGTTTTATTAGTTCATAAGTAATGACCTAGCTATATCAGTGAGCAGAACAGGAGGAGATGTGTAAGGCTGTAGTATTTTAACATCGTTTGATCCTTTTTCAACTACTATTTTAACAAGTTAATGTCATGGCTCTGTTAGAGAACTTGCTTTATTTCAGGGATGATTCATTTTTCTAAATATATAAATTGCGCAATGTTGGAGTATCGTCACTGTATATAGGAACACTTTCAGAATGTACATAGTGATCATATAATACTTAAGATTAATTTTGATAGTTCCTTCTTTTTTGATACGATCTTAGAATTTCTAATTTCTGTACAATTTCTCAAGAATGTGACTACATGTGTAGTAATTTATGAAGTACAGTATTTTATTCAGTAAGAAACAAGTTAATGTCTTGAGGTCACATCCTTTGGTCCTGATTCAAGGCTATTGCATTGAAAAGAAAGCAAGTATTTTAGTGACTTAAGTGGTCTGGAGAGAATTGAAGAAGTTGAAATGGATGCTCTAAACTGCACAGTTAATTATTGACATTTGTATGAAAACTTCTATTTGAGCTATACATTGCACTGTTATTGAAGCAATTTGATTATATGATTGAACATATGTGTAAGATACTATTTTCTGTGTTCTATTAGTGTCTTTATATTAGTGGAGGCAGTGGTTTTCAAGGTAGGTTGTAAGTTATCAACATACTTTGAGTGTGCTTCAGAAGCACTATAAATGTACTTTTCTCCTCAGTTCCATCAGATATTTTTAATTAAAATTTGCCATATAAAAATTAAACCCATTTAACCACAAAAAAGCTATAAAATCCTTAATTAAAACTTTAGTGATTGCTGGTGTATTTCATCATGGGTAATATAAAGAAATTAATTTCTTTTTTCACAAATATGCAGAGTAGGTTAAAATGCATGTTTTCCACATTTTGGCAGTTATGAATTGATGTTTCTTTGAAAAGCATGGTTAGTTATCATTCATAGCAGAACTGACAATATTTTAAGCGTTGTATAACATAGCATTTAATGAAGATAGCAATAATAAAAAAAAAAACACAGGGTAGCTGTTAGCAGAAGAATCATTAGAAACAAAATATTTTGACAGGAAATGCTTAATGTTTTGGGAACTTAATTTATAATGTGTCCAGCATTGTTACATAAGTGATCTATGCAAATAAGAATTTTTTTTGCAGTGAAATTGCAATTAATGCCAACGGAAATGTATTAAGGATGGTGGTAATCAAAACCTGAGTTGATTGTGACTATATTTTTCCCCTGTATGGAAAGGTCAGTGTTATAGTATAGGCCTTGACACTGATCCTGACAGTTGTCTTAACAGAATATTAAGAGAATTCACTTCCTTTTTTCATTTACAGAGCTGTGACTGTCCTAGAGTTTTTAGTCTATGTGTCATTTTTTACAGCTTCAGCACAGATGAGTGGAGAGCTTGAGGGAAATGAATTCTGTAAGATACTTGGCTAGGCAGCTGTTTTTAGGAGCACATGACGATAACATACAACCATTTCAAACACTGATTCAAACATTTTAAGAGCAACAAAATAGCTAATCGTATTCATTTGTGAGTAGATCTGATAAGGATGTCATCATACAGGTGATGCAAAGGTGATTTCTGAACTCACCTTTAGATTGCATTTGGGTTTCACTTTTATGGGTAGACTTTTTTTCCAAGTTAAGTTAAAATTAGCATGATTTTAAATTCTTTTTTTGTGTGCTTTTTTTTTTTTTTGTTTGGTTTGGGTTTTTTTTCCTCCCGTTACACTGATAATTTTTTGAGCCCAGTAACTAACTGTCTTTTCCTATCACCTAGATAGTCTTGACTTTATTTATAAACCTTGTCCAACCTTTCTAAGTACTTCTGTGAAAAACGGTACATAACCCTGTTCAAAATTTGTTAATAGTAAATTCTGAAATATAAAAGTCAGTTGAGAGGGATGTAGTAGGGGTAAAGGCAAATTTAATGCATTTCTTAAGATCCAAGACCCAAAGCCTAATCTGAGGAGGACTTCTGATGTGAAAAGAATTGCTCTTTTATCCTTGACAGTTCTTTCCTCTCTTACATCTTCTGCATGATACTTTCTGCTTCATTCTCATCTGATTTGCTACATTGCTGCATCGGATTGAAAAGTTACAAGATGGTTAAGAATTTTTGTTTTAATGGGTTGTTAGCATACGGGTATCGTGTGTTGCAGTAGTCTGGAGAAGCACATACGAGATGTCAGTGTTGAGAAGGATATTACTCTCTAAGTACTGGGATTCTGGTACTTTAAGCTTTTACTTCTGTTTTTGCTAGAACCTCTTAAAGGAGGCCCAGCCAATGTCTCTATTTTTTTAAATGATAGATAAACAAGGCAGAGGAAATGAAGTAGTTTAATTTGCGGTTTCCAACTGCTATATATGATCAGAAGCCTTAAATCTCTCCCCTAATTCTGCTACCTGCCCTTATTTGCTTTTCAAAAACATTCTTGCAACTTTAAAATAAGGAGATACAAAATTTTGTTATGACTGGAGTTTCAAGTATTAATCTTTAAGATTATACAAAGATACATATGCATACATAAAAATTTGTGTGTATCTCTTTGTTTCTGAATTAACTTTTATGTGCATTCAACAAATGGGTGTGGTTTTTTCTTCCTGAAAATAATCAGAAGCAGAAAATGGATTCAATCCAGATCAGTGAAATTACAAACGCATCTGCCATGACCATACTAGAAATTAATAAAAATTAATGTTCTCAATTGTTACACAAAGGTAATATGATTGAGGGACCTGTTTCTTAAATTGTTTGCATTTTCATATGCTTTATTATACAGTTATCTTCAGTAGGAACAGAAAAGATAATTGTATAAACTTATTAACTGGAAGTATTTAAGGCATTGCAGGCATGTCTTTGTGTCCAAAGTCTAAATTAAATTGTAAAAACTTTTTTTTCTTAACCTTCTTCCCAATATAATGTGTGAGGGCTGCTAAGAAAGTAATGCCTCCTATTTTAATACGTTGGCCCACAGTGTTGGAAGTAGATGTTGGTGGTATGGCAGTAGAGGCTGAACCTTCCCACCAATATTCTGTTACGTTGTTTCCGTGAGACACGTAGCAGCAAGAGGGGCAATCTGACAAAATGATGTCTGACATGGGAGTGCGCATGAAATAAAGGTGTGCCATTGAATTCCTCCATGCGGAAAAAAACTGCAACACTCATTGATATTCACTGACACTTGCTGAGCATTTATGGATACCAAACAGTAGATGTGAGCAAAGTGAAGCAGTGGGTGGTACATTTCAGCAGTGGTGACAGTGGGACACCTCCGCTGTTGCAGATTTCTGTGAGCGCTGTATGCAGCCTCTTGTTCATCACTGGCAAAAATGTGTAGCCAGTGGTGGTGACTATGTTGATAACTAGTTTTCTGTAACTGAGAATTTGCTTGATGAAACAGTGTTATTGTTCTCTTTGTATCTGATGTAGTTTTCATGGAAATAAATAGAGGTATTATTTTCAGAGCAAGCAACATATATTTATAGTCCTGATTTTCCTCAGCAAGGAATTTACTCTTCAGGTGTATTTTTGTGTATAACTGCGTCTTGCAATTCATCTGTTACAAATCTGGTTTTGGATAATTATATGTTTGTATAATTTTCTTAATTTTGTAGGATTTTTTTTTTAAGTTATTATTTTATAGATATTCTGGAGAATTTCTCAAATCAGTCAGTTGAATGAGAAGCAAATCTCTAATTGAGGAAAGGCAGGTCTCATCTTTTCCACTGGAAACTGATACATTTTATTCACTCATCTACTCCCTTAGATTTTATTTTTTTTTCATCATTTTCCTCTATAGCATCTTTATGAATTTTGTTAAGAACACACAGTTCTAGAAATGGAAAAGCAACCAAACCTTTGAATTTATTTCCCTGCAAATATAAATTTTGTATTCTTACTGTGAAATGAGTTTCGGTGTTTCTTATTCCAAATGATTGCAGTAATGGAAAATTTGCATGAACGCTGAGCTTCTTTAGGTGATGTCAGCTGATGAGTGTAACAGACTTGAAACGCAGAGTCTGAGACTTCTACTTACTGCTTTAAAAAGATTGTATGGTGCTACAGTGTCTCACAGAAATTTACAATGTACCTATCATTGATACTCTTCTAAGCTAAGTGATCTGGTTTTGCAGTTATATTTGCCTTATTGGTGAAGTTCGGTACAACTCTAAATTGTAAAGCAAAAATCAGTATCATTTAACTTTTTTGGCAGCACTAATAAATCATAATAACAACAAAGTCATATTAAGTCACTGTAGACAATAATTTTACTTTGACTGTATGAGTTCCTTAGTTGATTATTATCTTTGTGATGTTTGTCACATTCAAATAAGTGCATTTAATATAACTTAAATGTAAAAAATTAAAGATAATTATCATTCTGTGATTACGTTCCATGGTCTTAAAGTCAACTGTCTGAGAATGTTGATGAGTAGTTGACTTTGTCATCTATTTATCTTTTACTGCTAGATGGAACTTGTAGAAGAGAAGAGCATAGTCAAGACTCAGTGTCAACAGCTGGAGAAGATAAAAATAGAATGTGATAAATTGACAGAAGGATTAAATAAATGTGAAGAAGAAAATGCAAAACTCAGGCGAAAATTTGAGTTCGTAAAACAAGAACTGGAGAAAAAGGTAAATATAATTAGTGTCTCTTATTTTTTTTAAATTCAGATAAATGTCTAAAATGTGCATTATAGAATTAGATATAGAATAGAAAATAGAATTAGATATAGAACTGTAGAATTAGCAAAAAAATATACATAGGCACATTTAGTAACACAAGCTGTAGTGCATACTTTGTATGTAAATCAATGACTGAATTATGAATTGTATCCCTTCAAAGATATACTGAAAGTGCTTATTAGTGAGGTATAATAAAATTTATCAGAGTAGGAATATAAGTTTCTTTTTTCTTCTAATATGGATAACTGAGTAACTAACAAGTACCTCATAAGCTCTTCCAATTTTCTTCATATTCTGCATATGCAGTTATGAATAATTTAGAACAAATTTGTAGTAGATAAGGAATGTAATCATGGGAAAAGAAATTCTAAATAACTTGTTAAAATATTTCCTACTTGAATGTTTTTAAAACAAGCTTTTAGAGACAGTTACATCTTTCTCTGATACTGCTATTGTATTTCTAGAGATGTGTGTTCTCTGCCAGCCATTCATAGTGCTGAATGTTCTTATTATTAATATTTTCTATCAGATATTAATTCAAATTCTCACAACCTACAATTATTTTAAAAAATCTAGTGATAAATCCAGAGGTGCTGAATAAAATTTTATTTTGTAAATTCATTTTCTGTTTTCTTGAGGTTTTTTTTGTTTCCGTGATTGGTGCCACATTACTTCTTATTGTTTTTCTTAACATTAATGTATTTTACATGGTCGTGCTTTTATATCGTAATTTCTTTTTGCAACATTGTGGTTTCAGTTGAGTATTTCTGTATGTGAATGAAGTTTTACCTTCTGTTGCCACGATCTATCAATCACTGAGCAGGGGAGGTCCTGTCGCGTCACATACCGAGTTCCCCGCCTCCTTCGCCTAATACAATACAACAACCTTCTCCAGTGCAAAAAGCCTTTCTGTCCATTTTTGATTAATTCATATTAAGAAAATACCGAAAATGATTATTTCTCATCTTTGATAAATTTACATTGAGTTTCTAAATTAAAATTCCAGAAAACATAAAAAGAAAACTGTTTTGCTTCCTTCAGGGATTTGCTTATAATTTTTTCAGGATATTTTCACTTTGTAAAAAGTGGATATTTGTGCCGCTAGTTGCAAAGTTCTTACTCTCCTATGTAAATCCAGTAATTTCTTATCATTGTGAAATTAAATTCTGTGTTGTGTTTCTCTTAACATGATGCAGGAGGTTTATTCATTCCATGCATATGAAACACTGAATTGTTGTCAAATGCTTTAGCTCTGTAGTTTATTTAGATCTGTTAACAGATGCTCATTGATACTGTAGATCTCTTATGTCTTTTCAATTTTTTTCAATTTAAATTTCAACTCACATTTTGTTACGATAAATGAAATATACAATCACTGCTTAAGCGCTGATTTTAAAATCTAATGAGCTAATTTTGAACATAGATAAGGTAAAGGGATTGTTTGGAAATGCCATTAGTTCTTTTTGTCATATTACATGTATCTTCAGCCTATGCTGACTCTTTGCTGTGAATACCAGGCCTAAGAGAAGAATATTGGCTTTTTTTTTTTTTTTCTTTTCTGAAAGTGTGCAATGAAAGAATCTTGACATAATTTTGTTTGCTCCTTGTCTCTTTTTCCTCCTTGTCCCTGAAAGGAATATGAGACCTATAATATTAATCAGTAACCTGCCAAATTAAATGCAGTTTGACTCTACTGACGTATATGCTGAAGTAATGTTTAAAAGCTTTTAAAAATAGAAAGGAAGGCTGCAGGTTTTGCTGTTCATTAGCTGCATCTGCTCTTTGGTTGTGACTATGTTTACAAAATTAGTGTATTTTGATTTAGGGATACAATTGCACAGGGTACAATTTCTGTTGTATGTGTGTTACCAGATGTGTTCTGTGGGGCTCGGGTTGTTACGGTGAGAGCACTCCCTCTAAGGAGGAGATTGCTGCTGTGCTCTCTCGTTTTGAGAAAGAGGGAGGGATTAACTCCCCTCATGGTATTCTTAATTATCAGAGGTGGGATTCTCTTACCTCGGCGCTAGCAAATGGTGTTCTGAATGTTCAGAAAACGGCTGAATTAAGGACTTGGAGCTTAGTTCTCGGAGCTCTCAGAGCGGCCAGAGAAGAGAAAAAAGCCATTTTTACCCTTTTCTGCACCACCTGCGGTATCCATCACATTGATGCAGTACTACATATGTGATAGCATTTTCATAGTTTACTAGTGAAATACCTATGGATTAAAAAAAAAATGGGGACAGAAGTTTGAGTATGGATGTTTAACATTAGTATTGAATAAAAACGGTTTTCAAATTTTTCTGTGAAAAAATTTATTTATATTAATTTTCATTATTACAATGATTATTTTCATTTCTGAGATAACCTTAGACTTACAGGCCATGAATTTGGAAACTGAACTTGTTCCTGTTGAACTAACAGGAAGTGCTTTAAGAGCTAAACTCGTCAGTCTAGTACAAAGTGTACTTCAAATGAAAATTCAATTTTTTTTTTCTTGGTTGAGATTTTAATAGTATAATGACTATTGTTCAGGAAATGTGGATGCAGAAGGGTATGTAGTCTTCTGCAGTTAATTGAAAGCTAGCTCCAATTTTATGTAGTATTAGCAAGATACAGTTTTTAGACAGTGATGACCTTTTATCTTTAAAATGTTTTCTTCAGTGCCAGTCACTAAGAGATATTCTTTGAATACCTTTCATTTGAGGACATATAGACTGCCAATTCAAGTTTTGTTAGGAGTCCTGTGTTTGTGACAAGAGATTAGATGCCTGCTAGAACTCCAGGACAAAAGACTAAAAGTTAATAAATAGATGTATTGTTAGCTATTTTTCTTTTAATTTAAAATAGATTAATGATAGAATATATTGTTTTGTCTATGAATTCAGGCTCGATGATTGTTGGGTTTGGGTTTAGTGCAGTTTCTTCACAGCTTATTTCCAGGAGAATATGGAGAATCAAGGGAAGATTTTGAGTTATATGAGAAGGTATTATATTCCATGGCAAGGAATTGTACTCAGTGCCTGGGTGTAGAGTGATTATAATATTGGAAGACAGTTATAAAGCTGTTTATGCACATTACATTATTAATGCAATAATTTGTTGTTGATGATTTTTAACTGCAGGATAAGCAGATCAGCGATGAAGAAGATCATTTGAGAAGGATGGACAAGGCGAGACTGCAGTTTAAGGCTCAGCTGCATCATTTAGAAATGGAAAAAGAATCCATTCTCACCATGATAGGAACTGAAATTGATGCTGCTTGTGAGATTTTTTCTCGGGACTCCATGGAGAAATTCAAAGTAATTCTAAGTTTTTTAGTATGCTGCATTTCTCATTGTTTTCTTAATGGGTGATTATAGCAGAATCTGTGTGTGCTGATGCAACACACCACTCATTTGGAATAGATAATTTAAGGACAGTAAGACTAGGGATGTTTAGTTGATATAGATACAGTTGCTGGGTACTGGGTATTAGAATGAGATATTAATGAAGATATCAAGTGGTAGCTTTGAATTCATCAGAACTGGTTTTACTTTGTCTTCTGAAAGTAAACCATTTACTGGCAAAAGGCTTTAAAAAATGCCATCAAACTTTGCTTTTTCTTCTACCCTAACAGCCTAGTGAGTCTCTGCTGAAGGCGGTGTGATCAGCAAGGGACTGCTAGTGTCATGAAATTTAGGACGTGGCACAGTCAAGTTCAGACTGCTCAGGTTAAACTCATGGCTGTTCTGTGCGCATGCTATGAGGTGTAGTGCGACACAGAATCCCTTTTCCTTATATCCAGTCTAAGTATCCCCTCTTTGAGGTGTGCAATGAAGGAATGGATAAATACTTGTGAAGTAAGCACCAGGCTTAATCTTTCTTCAAAGAAAACTGTACTGGATTTTTTATAATCACCATGTTCTGGCATTCTAAACAAGGAATACAAAGAATTCCACATATATTGCTCAGATTTTTGTTAAAAGACTTTCCCACCTGCAATAACAACACCAGTCATGCATAAACTATGAACCAAATACTGCCTTGTTTGAACATGGTGGTAAAGAATGAAGTTTGCTGCCATGGAAGTCAGAACTTTTGGGTGTGTTTCTTTGGTTATGGTCAATATGCCTAATGTATTATTGTTTTTCAGCTATGTCTTGTGGTGATAATTTTTGTATGTTAAATAAAACATATAAGTCCATCATTTAATGGTATTGCTTAGGTTTCTTTAGTTTTGTTGATATTAATAAAGCCCATATAAATACTTCTTTAACAAGTATGCTTGTTGCAAAAATTATTAGCTCTTGGACCAAAAAGTAGATAAAGACAGTGAATTTCAAAATGTGCTGAAAACAAACAGGGAAAAAAGCCTAAAAAAACCCACCCATCAATGAAACAAACAAACAAACAAAAACAAACAAACAAAAAAACATTTCAAATTGGAGAAAGGCATAATAAGATTACTATATTGGGCCACCTGAGATAAAGGATGAGCTGGAGAAAAGGTTGATAGCTTCATTCTAGTTTTCAATTGAGAGAAATGTGTATAAGACATTTTTCCCCTTGTCTACCAACTTATGAGATGAAAAACAAAGTCCATTATTACTGCCTTTTTAGTAATACAGAGAATGTATAATAGTACCTTTTTGAAAAAGTTTGACATAGTTCAGTTTGCAAAAAAAAAGGCGTATCTCATTTTCTTGTTGTTCAGAGTATTAATGAAGCATACAAATGCAAGTTTATCTTCTCTTTTTGTCCACGTGGTGAAGCTAATAATTTTTCATTTTGTGCCTATTAGATATTCCAAGCAAGTATTTTCTTCTTCATGAAAATACTATCATCATGAAGCATAAACATTTTATGATTTTTGTTGTTTACTGTTTTTCACTTCGTGATCAGTCATTTACCGTGCTGCATGTAGCATTTCTGTAGATGTACTGATAACGAGTCAATGACTAACAACAACTGGTTTTGCTAATTTTGGGTTGTCTTTCTCTTAAGAATTAAACATTTAAAAGCAGGGTTTGATTGTATATTTTGGAAGTACAGCATTTTCAAAAAAGGACATGCTTAGTTTCAAACTGAGAATATACACCTTGATGTAGAGAGATGTTCAGAGGATGTTCAGAACGCACAACATTTTAATGATTCTTAAGAGAAAAATATATGGAGTCAGAATTGAGTAAATTTTCTTTCACTGCAACTCACTTAAGTTCTATTTTAAAATAAATATGTGTATCAATGAGTTTGCATAATTTACTTTTAAATCTGAATTGCTTATAGATAAACGGTTCTATTGAACTATCTACAGATATGACTTCCCAACTGGACTTTGTAGCAAGAAATATTTATTTAATGATTTTTCAGTAAGTTGGAACAAATATTTTCCATTTTTCTGTCTAATACTCTTTTTTAATGCATATTTCTTTCTCTCTCCCTACTCTACAGGCAATATCACTTACACCAATAGTGATGAATGATCCTCATCGCTGGTTAGCAGAGACAAAGGTAATAGTCAAGTTATCTGAATTCTTGCTGAGCAGTCTAATATCCAGCCTTCATAATCATTTAGTAGAAAGTGTGTTTGAAAAGACAGTTAAAAGGGGAAAAAATGCAAAAGCATTCCTTTGTCAGCAGTTATGGTATTCCCAGACTGTTATTTCAGCTGATAAAATAATTTTACAGATTTTACTACCAATAAGAAACATGTATCTCTATAGCCAAATAAATAACCATTTGAAAAAAAAAATGTATTGGAGTAGCTACAGTGATCTGGGTTTTCCACTGTATCAATTATTTTGAGACAGCAGATTATTCTACAGGATTACATTTAATGAGACAAGAAATAATTTGAAATAACGCCTGTCTTTGTTAAATCTAAAGGTTATTAGATTGGATTCCTGGAATTTTCCTTCCACCTTTGTTTAAAGCTTCTGAATTCTATAATGTAGATGCATTCGTGCTTCAAAACTGTTTTGAAGTGATGATTGGTAAATTTAGAACCATTACTTTTCATTTGGCAGATACCCTCCTGTTCCCCCAAGACATGCTCCTTATCCAGTATCTTTTAAAAGGATTCAGCTTTTATTGATCAAAGTAGATTATAAGAAATTGTGGAATACATCAGAATTTCTGCTTTGTGTAAGATGAAAGGAAAAAATGGACAGTATACATGTAAGATAATTTGATGTTATTGCTGGTATATGGTCTATGTAATACTTGTAGACCAGGAGAGACTGTCACTATAAATAATAGAGATAAAATCAAAGAAGAAATGTTATGTATTTTCATTTTTTTAAAAAGTGATACTGACATATTGAAAAGACCTTTCAAAGTGCATCTAATAATCATTTGCATACATTTCTCTTGTAAATATCTTTAGCTACTAGGGGGCAGTCTGGAATGAATGAGAACTTGAGATGTCATCCTCCTCTTCTTTTTTTCCTTTTTTTTTTTTTAAATAAGTGATAAAATTATTCATTAAAGGCAAAATTAAAAATATATATAAATCTGGGACTATCTTGCCATTATAGTTACCCATGTTTCCATTTCTGTGTCATTGCAACTGCTTATGAGTATTCAAAACTTGAAGTCTTCTGATTTTTTTCCTAAATATCTTGAAGTGAAATTGTTTACATTGAGTTCACAGAGTGGCAAAATTTGTTTGTAATAATAATGAACTTGGAACTGATATTTTTGGTAGTATGATTAAATAACGTACTCACTATTTCAACTACTTCTGCTGAACTGCCCCTTTTTGAGAATTGATTTTGTTTTTCTCTTCTGGCTTTTGATTTTTCTCTAGATTACTACAGTCTCTAGAAGGTACAAAGTTGCTTCAATACAAATATGTTTGAGATGTGATTTCTGAACTTAAATGTTAAATGTAGAGTTTGTTTCCTGCATTTTTCTTGGTGTTTCCTGTTTGTAGGTAAAATTGTTTAAAAACATATTTTTGAATGTATTAGGGGCATTTATTTTAACTTTTCGTTAAAATATTATTTTTCTCTGTCTTCCATTTTTTTATATACCCTCTAAGTGCTGCGTATGTTTCTAGTGTTTCATACTTCCAGGAAAATTTTATGAGAATGAGCAGTAGAGTACATTAATAGTGCTGTAGAAATTTCACAAGACTAGATAGAAATGACAGAGATAGACCTTATGTGGAAGCAGAAAGGTGTTTGTGTGAAGCTCTACGTATTGTGACTGACCTCCTGGAAGAAAGGTGATTTAACAAAGATGTTAGGAAGAGCATTTTGTATTGACTGAGAAATGAAATACACATTATTAATGTTAAGCTCAGGAGCGGCTCTTGGTGTCTATGTAAAGCTGTAAATAAATGTGAATTTCCTTACTTAACTACAGCAGCAAAAAAAAAAAAAAAAAAAATTCTGTATATTGCTTCTGCGCATAAAATTATCAGCCTAAATATATCTCTGTTGAGATTCCTTGAGGGTCCTTTTAGTATATCTGGGTGTGTCCATTATTGTTATGCAGTAATAGCTACAAATGAGTAAGCTGTGATTCCAAGGATAGTTTGTTCAATTAAACTTTGTCCTAGTACTTTTATTAGAATTCTGTTATTGTCCCCATTTTTCAATGCAGACTAAGCTACAGTGGCTGTGTGAGGAGGTGAAGGAGAGAGAAAGTAAGGAAAAAAAGCTGCGACGCTACTTAATGCAGAGCCAACAACATCTCAAGCACTTTACACAGCTGAAGGAATCTGAACATCAGTCTCTCTTCACACAGATAAGAAAACAAGAAAAACTTCTGGAAGAAGTTCACAGAGAGAAGAGAGGTATGCTGCTAGTAGTCTTTTTGTTAAAAGGAAGAAAGATTTTGAAAAAGGTACTAGTTATTATTCCAGTGCATTTAGATGTAATAACTAGTTGATAAAATACAAATCCTTCTGTATTGCCAAATGGAGTAAGACAAGCTTTGATTCTAATTAGTGAATGACATTATATATAGAATACTACATATGCATAGTTTTCTTGGTTTCAGAGTAATTCTTACTCTGGAGCATGACAGGTTTGATGCTAGCATCCACACCATCTGTGTTTGTTGTGAAAGGAAAACATGAATCAAATTTTACTGATCATTGCAAATTTCTGGTGAGGATGGACCTCACTATCTCAAGCCAAGTGCCAGTTTTAAGTCTCAGTTCCAGTACTTTCTATTTTATAGTTTTCTTGGAGATTGACTTTGAGCAGTGTGCTTTTAGGAGAAGATAAACATACTTTCAGCATGAACTCCTTTCTTGTGCTGAGCACTTCATGAAAATAAGGAAATCTTAGTCTTTCATCATCCTGCTTTTCATATACATTCAAGCTCACTTACACCTACTTGTAAGTTAATGAAACATATTTATTCAATGAAGAGTGTTTTGATAGTAAGACCAGAATATTATAGCAAACTCAGAACATAAATTTTGTACAGTGCACCTTTATTTTCATTTTCAAAAACAGTTTATTTCACTGTCAGAATACTTCGGTAGTTACGAAGAATGTAAAAGTTGATCTTTGTTATAACAAAACATAGGTGAAATATAAAATTCTGAAATGTAGTCTTGGTCAATAATAATCCATATATTGCTGAGTTGAGTCAGTAGGTTTTATAGACACTTCCTAATTTGTAAAGGTTTTTCTGAAGATATTTGTTATTTACTGTCATGACTGCTTTTAAAGGGATCTCCATATCTTCATTTTTATCAGGAACCTGGAAAATTAACTAGAAATTACACACTGTATGCATATTCATACATCATGGATCTGGGCGAAACCAGAATCAACCATTAAGAATGCATGCTCCCATAGGAGGCTCACAAAAGACCTTATCAGTCTCTACAACCATCTGAAAGAAGGTTATAGCAAGGTGGAAGTCAGCCTCTTCTCCCAGGTGACTAGTGATAGGATGAGAGGTAATGGCCTTAAAGTTGTTCTAGGGGAGATTCAGGTTGGATATTAGAAGTTTCTTCTCAGAAAGAGTGGTAATGAATTGGAACAGGCTTCCCAGGAAAGTGATGGAGTGACCATCCTTTGGAAGTTTTTCAAGAAACGTGTGGATATGGCACTTAGGGACTTGGTTTTGCGATGATGAATTGATGGTTGGACTAGATGATCTTAGTGGTCTTTTCCAACCTTAGTGGTTCTATGATTCCAGTAATAACTGGTGATAATTTTCTGTTCCTAGATACCATTGTCTAAAAGCATAATGTTCAAGTAAAAAGTGTAATATAGCTGATGCTGAGAACATGGTAAAAAGGGAATTGGAGCAAGAAGTTTTTGTATGGGAAGAAGACAGGGAGTGTATCTCTTATGAAGAAATTAATTCCAACCATTTAGGCTTAAAGTTATCACAGAATTACCAAGGTTGGAAAAGACCTCCAAGATCATCCAGTCCAACCACCCACCTACTACCAATATTTCCCCACCTAAACCACATCCCTTACTGCAACATCTAAACATTCTTTGAACACCTCCAGGAACGGTGACTCAACTACCTCCCTGGACAGCCCATTCCAGTGCCTGACCACCCTTTCAGAGAAGTTTTTCCTAAAATCCGACCTGAATCTTGCCTGGTACAGCTTGAGGCCATTCCCTCTAGTCCTATCACTAGTTACACGTGAGAGGAGGCCAAACCCCACCTCACCTCAACCTCCTTTCAGGTAGTTGTAAAGAGGAATAAGGTCTCCCCTGAGCCTCCTCTTCTCCAGACTAAACAATTTCCTCAGCTGCTCCTCATAAGGCCTGTGCTACAGAACCCTCACCAGCTTTGTTACCTTCATTATCTCAAGGCCTGCGCTGAACATTTTGAGAATAGTAATTCTCTAGTGTGTGTGCATGTGTATACTTGCTTTCTCTTTCTAAGGTACTATCTCAGCAGAAGAACAAGTCTCTGAAGGCATCAGAAAAATGTGGATAGCTGGGTATCTTACAAGTGGAGCTAGGAGGAAAATGATTAAAGAAAAGAGAATGCAGAGAAGCCACTGTGTAAATGATCACTGAGAAAACAGGCTAATTGACACAGGTTTCTGGATCGGAATTTCCATATTGCAAAAGATTCTTTTTTCGTATGTTTTCTTTTAAAACTTTGTTCTGGCCTTTATTCAGAACTCAGTACTGATAATGACAAGCCAATTATTTTGTCAAAATGCTATATTTTGTTTTTTTTTAGTCATTTTGTATTTAGATTTGATGTAGGTTCACATCAGAGTGAACTTTTAAGTGAGTTTATTTACAGCTTCTGGTGGCTGTCTTAATTATTGTTGAAAATGTTTTGTGAAATATTGAAACAAAAATAAAACAATAGCAAAACAACAGTAACAGAAACAAATAAAAGCAAAGCATTTTTGTAAATATTTTGTAGAACTATACAGATTATTTTTTTTTACAGAAGCAGTAAGATCCTGTCAGGATTTTCCACCTCCGCTTACAGAGAACATTGATAGAGAACATGCTTTGATCTTTCAGGCTCCAATGTTTCCATTGTTGTCCTTCATTTCATTAAAGTGTTATTTCCAAGACCCTGATATAATATTAATACTGTTTTAGTGTTCTTTGAATAATTATCTGCTAAGATGATCTCCCTCAAGCTGTATTGTCATTTTTAAGTGCATAGTAAAAGAAGACAAACCTTATTTAGTTTTAAATTCTGTTGTGCATATTTTCTTCAGGTTTTCTCAAAAATTCATATCTTGCATTTTAATTTTAAGCTATAAGCAATGCTATAAGTAAATACTAAACTGACAAGAGTGGTCAAAATTAATGCTATTCAATAAGCACAAAAGATAGTACATAATCTAATGCTTTCCATTTATAGAGAGTATTCATTTGTTCCATACAAATATTCACAATCCAAATTGAGGAGAGATCAGGTGAACTAACTTGCTTTGGCTGCTTTGATAGATTTTACCGAAGTATCCCCCTTCCAATCTTCATTTAAAAGTATTCCTAAAAGATTATTATTTTTTTGTATGTTTAAAGATAATGGAGCTTTATAAGTTTGGTTATTCTGCTTATAGGGAAATGACCAAGACTGCTTGTGGGTAAATAGGATCTACTTTATTGATTCATTACACTTGTTCTCTTGAGATATAATTTGATTCCAGATTGTCTAAGATGTTTCTGAAGTTCTGAAACTTCGTTTTTGTGGTTTATTGGTTTTGTGGTTTGTTTGTTTTTGTTTTGTTATGTAGTTTTTGAACAATGCCACAAAATCTGTGTTGGAGGATTGGAAGAGGGAAGCAGGAATTTCCATTTACAAAGCTGATTAATTAGGTTCACATTAAGCATAGTCTTCATGAGTGCAAATTTGATTTATTTAATCATATTCTAATTTGATTAGGTCTAATAGGCAACGAACTTCATAAATACAGATTAAGATACAATTTTGCCTAGTAGCAATGTATTTATGTAGTTTTAGCTGCTGTAGTGTCACAGGCCTTCCAGTACTGGGTCCTCCACTTTTAATAGTATTCAGCACTTTAGAACAAACATATAGAATGAATAATTAGAAAGATGGAATTAAAATACCACAGGTAATCTGAGGCCAGCTTCCTGGTATTTCTTTCATTTGGTGAGGCAGCTGGTGGTTACTAGCTAATCAATAATTTTAGCAGATGACAGCCTGTATTACACTTATCTATGTAGGAAATTATTAAATGAAAGAAGTATAAATTAGATTAAGGAATGTGCTGCTCTGAGGGTCAAATGGTTAGTTGATGAAAGGGATGGTTAGTCAGTCTTCCTTTGTAGATACTGGTCTATGGACTCATTTTTTTAGTCATCAGTGAATTTAGTATGAAGAGCTAATAATAGGATAATAGAATTTGAAGCCATAGTAAATTTGTTGATACATAGAGGAAGTGGATCATGGGATCACTTAATTTTTCTTACCTGGTGCCCAAGAAGGACATTGCATTTATTGCTTATTTGTACCATTATTTATATCAATTTTGAGTTTGAATCACTGTGCCATTGATTTTTAATAACAGTGCATGTGGCAGTGTATGCAAGAATAATGGACTTACCATCTCCATGTGAATTTAATTTGCCTGCTTCAAAGTCTTGTCAACATAGTCTGTTTCTTTTTTAATTTGGATGAGTGACTTTCATTCAACAAATCAATTGTTTTAAGTTGGTAGAAGATAGAGAAATAATAGAATTCATATCTGTTAATGCAAGATCCAAGAACGTGATTCATGAACTGATGCATTTAGATGTTTAGAAAGTGTTCTTTTTTTCCTTTAAATATGTTCCAAGACAAAGTATGGCTATTTAAACTTCAAATACTTTTACAAAAAGCCCTGTTTTTAACTGTGATGCAACTAATAGAGTGTAAACTTATAGATGTAAGTGACTTGGAAAAGAAAACTGGAAAAGCTATTTTCCCAAAGGAAAAGGAGAACACTGCTAATACCATAGAAAAGATGTTAAACTGTAAGGAGAAAGCAATGGTTAGAGAATCCAAATGTAGGAGAGAAGATGTTGGTTGGCTTTTGTTACTTAAAACAGTGGAAGAAGTCGCTCTTAGAGAATACAGAGACAATCAGTAGTGATTTATGGGTAAAGCCCAGATGCAAGAGTAAAGCAAATGAACAAAGAATGCATTTACTCTAATTGCTAAGAAGGCTCTGTTCTTTTCTGATAAAACTATTTTGAATACAGTCTTTTGTAATTCTCTTCTTCACTGAAGCATTTGTAAAATGGAGGGGAGCAGAGAGGCAGGCGCTGATCTCCTCTCTCTGGTGACCAATGATAGAACTTGAGGGAATGGCATGAAACTGTGACAGGGGATGTTCAAGTTGGATATCAGGAAAAGTTCTTCACCAAGAGAGTGCTCAGGCACTGAAACAGCCTCCCCAGGTAAGTGATCATGGTACTGAGTTTGCCAAAATTCAGGAAGTGTCTGGACAAAGCTCTCAGACATATAGTCTGATTTTTGGGTAGACCTGTGTAGAGCCAGGAGTTGGACTTGATCCTTCTGGGTCCCTTCTAACTTGGGGTATTCTGTGATCCTATGCATCCTAGGATGAATGCCTATGTTTTTTGTTTGTTTGTTTGTTTTTTATTTTTTTTTTTTTATTTTAGGCTTTTGGCTCCACTTTATGAATTCCTATAGAAGTGTCAAATTGGTGAAAGTTAATATTTGAGCCTGTGAGCACTGATTGATCTTACAGACGTAGATCTGCTTAAGTTACTAGTTGATTTAATCAAAAGCAAGTACCAGCTCTGTCTGTTCATCAAAAGCAGAATGGCAATATTTTGGAAAA
Organism: Aquila spilogaster; assembly: GCA_024606505.1. NCBI lineage: Eukaryota > Metazoa > Chordata > Aves > Accipitriformes > Accipitridae > Aquila > Aquila spilogaster. The sequence continues at coordinate 30,422,743 of JANHGO010000042.1, forward strand.
TGTACCCAAACCTTTAAAATCCTTTGCCATATTAATTCATGCCTTCTAAAGTGTACCTAATGCATAAACAACAGTAATTTATTTTCATTTTGTGTGTTCTAAATTCTTAATTACTGATTATGAAAGTTTTAGCGATGTATTTTTCTAGCTTTAGCTCAGATGAATAGCTTCAACTGTTTGGGAGCTATTATCTTAGAACATATCCTGTTTCTTTTAAAAAGTGTATATATATATTTACTAGGTGAATAGAACTGACTGCAGATTTCAAACTTTGGTGCTATTTATCTCTCTGTCCTCTTGTGATCTTTCCATCTTATTTTTTTCTGAGATTTCACTAGCTTTGGTCATATTTGTCAGTGTGCTAGAGAACTTATAATCTCGAATTTAGTTCTGAAGGCAGCAAATCCTGTAGAAGTCATGTTGTTAAAGTTGGTGATTAAAAGAAAAGGCAATCTTTTTCTATTATTGCCTACTTCACTTTTAAGTGTTACAGGTAAGGTAATGTTGGCATAACTGCTTATTTTAAATTGTTAAGTGATAACAGATGTGATTTTAGATAACAGATATTACATGCTTAAATAAATATGTAGCTTTTTCCATAAAATAGTACTATTTTCCTGGTACATTGAGGGTCATGTATACTGTGGGAATGAGTGCAGAGGAAACTTGTTATAAAGCAATTCTGGAACATAAGCCTTCCAAGAAAATCTTTCTTGGCTTATATTGAAATGTAAAGAAGTTGAAGATACAAAGAAACAAACAAAACAAACAAACAAACAAAAAACAACAACAACAACAAACCCTTTTGTTATTCTGCTAGAGGTTTCATAATTCTTTTGTTTCAGGATAATTCTTGGTTAGTTGCTAAAGACATATGTGGTCCATAACGAAATGTTTAGCAAAATGAGGCCTGCTGTGTTTGGCAAAGCTGTGTCCTCTTTTCGATAAAGCAATGTTAATAAAGCAATAGTGATGTAAGAAGAGCTGATGCATTACTCTTACATACAGACCTTATACTGATGTCTCTGATTTTTTGATCAGTTCAAGTTTATGAACTTGCATGCAGTTGTTGGGGCAGGTCCAGAGGAGGGCCATGAAGATGATCAGAGGGCTAGAGCACCTCCCCTTTGAGTACAGGCTGAGAGAGCTGGGGCTCTTCAGCCTGGAGAAGGCTCTGAGGAGACCTTATAGTGGCCTTCCAGTACTTGAAGGACGCCTCCAGAAAAGCTGGGGAGGGACTTTTTATAAGGGCATGTAGCAAAAGGATGAGGGGAAATGGTTTTAAACTGGAAGAGGGTAGATTTAGACTAGATATCAGGAAGAAATTCTTTACTGTGAGGGTGGTGAGAC
>JANHGO010000042.1:30424192-30480036 GCA_024606505.1 Aquila spilogaster
ACCTGTTGGAGCAGGTCCAGAGGAGGGCCACAAAAATGATCAGAGGGATGGAACACCTCTCCTATGAGGACAGGCTGGGAGAGTTGGGATTGTTTAGCCTGGAGAAGAGGAGGCTCTGGGGAGGCCTTATTGTGGCCTGTCAATACTTAAAGGGGGCTTATAAGAAAGATGGGGACAGACTTTAGTAGAGCCTGTTGTGATAGGACAAGGGTAATGGTTTTAAACTAAAAGTGGATAGATTCAGACTAGATACAAGGAAGAAACTTTTTACAATGAGGGTGGTGAAACACTGGAACAGGTTTCCCAGAGAGGTGGTAGATGCCCCATCCCTAGAAATATTCAAGGTCAGGGTGGACAGGGCTCTGAGCAACCTGATCTAGTTGAAGATGTCCCTGCTCATTGCGGGGGATTTGGACTAGATGACCTTTAAAAGTTCCTTCCAACTCAAAACATTCTATGATTCTGTGATATTCCCATAATAGTAATAATTGGTGATAACTTTCTGTCCCCAGGTATCATTGCCTAAAATCATAATGGTAGAATAAAAAGCATAATATAGCTAATTTTGAGGATTCTGTATCCACAGGAACTGGAGACAGAAGTTTGTATATTAGAAGAGAGGAGGGAGGAAATGTCGTATGAGGTTAGTTCTTGGCGCTAAGGCTTAACATTATCTCAAGACCTGCACTGAATATTTTTAGAATATTACTTCTCCAGTGCATGCATGTGTACGCTTGCTCGCATTCTCCCTCTAACGTAGTGTCCCAGCAGAAGAGCAAGTTTCTGAACGCATCAGGAAAATGTGGATACAGGTAGAGCTAGAAGGAATGTGATCAAAGGAAAAAGAGATTAAGTCAATGCATGAAAATGATCACTGAGAAAACAGGCTGATTGACACAGGGTCCAGGGATCAGAATTTCCATATTGAAATAGATTCTGTGGTTCCACCTCTTTCATATAAAAAACTAAGCCTGAAAAGATGGAAGGCTACCTGGTGAGGAGATTGTATTTTGACATCTATAAATGGCTGATGCTAACTTGACCTATGGAGGAGAATAAAGTACTTCTACTGAAAGTTTGCATGTAGATAAACCTTGAGAACTATTAACTTGCCTTATGGGTTGATACAGTCTATAAATAGGGCTGACTTGTCATCTGGTTTGCATCGTTTTATGTAATATGTTAGACTACTATTTGCATACCTCACTGTCTCATGGTATGCTATTTCATTGTATTCTATTACTTCAGTTTCTGAAGAAAGGTGTCACCTCTCAGGTTTTCTTTTCTTGTTTTCTTTAAAAATTTTGTTCTGGCCTTTCTTCAGGACTCAGTACTGATAATGATGGGCTAATTTTTTTGTCAGACAGAATAAGTACTCTCTTTAATCATTTTGTTATGTAGTCAATTTGTATTTAGATGTAGACTCAGATTAGATGAGAGTAAACTTTTAAGTAAGTGTAGTTATAGCTTCTGTAGCTTACTTTATTATTATTGAAAATGTTTGTGAAATATTGTAAGAAAAATAAAACAATAGCAAAACAACAGCAGCAATAACAAATAAAAGCATTCTTGTAAATATTTTTTAAAACAATGCAGGTTATTTGCTTTACAAGAATAGTAAGATCCTGTCAAGATTTTCTTCCTCCACTTACAAAGAGCGTTGAAAGAGAACATGTTTTGATCTTTCAAGCTTGAATGTTTCTATTGTTATCCTTCATTTGTTTAAAATGATAGTGCCAAGACCCTGATATAATATTAATAGTGGTTTAGTGTTCTTATATTTGAATAATTATCTGCTAAGATGATCTCCCTGAGGCCTTATTTGCCTTTTTTAATTTAGGTGCATAGGAAATAAAGCAAACCTTATTTAGATTTTAATTCTATTGTACCTAATTTGGTTTAGGCTTTGTGGAAAAATTCACAGCCTGCATTTAAATTTCAAACTATAGCAAAGTTATCATCGGAAATTATTAAACTGAAAAGAGTGATAAAAAGTAATGCTCTTCACTGAGCACAAAAAATAGTATGTAATCTCATACCTTCTATTTATAAGGGCCATTCCTTTGTTCCCTACAAATATGCTCAGTTCCATTTGTTACTTGACATATTACAATTTCTGTAATTCTAAGTAAATTATGTTCTCTTCTGTCTACTTCTAGAGGCAGATGCTGGTTAAAAGTAGGTAAGAATAAGGAAATAACAGTTCCTTGGTTGTTACATTTTTCTATGTAACACAAAACAGTAAACATGCTTTAAAATTCCACCAAATACAGGATGAGATGTAGGACTTGCAAAAAGATGACAGGATGCTGACAGTGCAGGCCAGTGTTAGGTTAAAGGCCTGGGGTCAGGATACATGCACACGCTGAGGATCCAGAGCCATGTAGGTATGAAGACAGCGGCAGATGAAGATAGGTAACTTGGACTGCTATTGGTGGATTTTCCCAAAACATCCTCCTTGCTGTCTTCACTTAAAAGTATTCATAAAAGATTAATTTTTTTTTAAATTTTTTTAACATTTCTGATTTAAACAATTAAAACAGTAAATTCCATTACCATTATAGGGAAATAGGCAGTCAGGAGTGTTCGTAGGTAACTATCAAGCACCTTATTCGCTCTTTACACTTCACCTTTTCTTAATGAGATATAATTTGAAACCTGGTCATGTAAAGTGGTGAGGTTTTGGTGGAGGTTTTTTTGTTGGGGTGGGGTTTTTTCTTCTGCTTGTTTTTTTTGGACACTGCCAAAACAGATCACACTAAAACAGTGTTGGAGGAGGGAAGCAGGTACTTCCATTTACAAAGCCAATTTTGATTATGTACACAATTAAGAATAGTATTCATGTGTGCAAATTTATGATTCACTTCATCACATTCTAATTTGATTAGATCTGATAGTCCACAGGTTTTGTGGATACAGATGAAGTTATGATTTGGCCCAGTACCAGTGTATTTATTTAGCTTTAGCTGCTGTGGTGTCACAGGCCTTCCAGCAATAGGTCCTTTACTCTTAATAGTATTCAGGACTTTAGAATGAACATTTACTGAACGAATTATTAGAGACAGGGAAATAAAATACAACTGAGATTTACCATAGGTAATCTAAGACCAACTTCCTGGTATTTCATTCATTTGATAAGATAGCTCGTAGTTACCAAATAACTGATAGATGTAACAGAAGCCATAGTATGGCTGTTGTCTGTATAGCATTCAACGTGGGACTATGTAGGAAATGACTAATGTAAACATGATGATTAAATAAAAGAACTATAAATTAGAGTAAGGGATGTGCTACTCTCAGTGACAAAGGGGTAGTTATTGAAAGGGATAGTACTGTTTCATAGATGTTGGTCTGTAGGCTCACTTTTCTTCATGAGGGAGCTTAGTATGAAGAGTAGGAATATGATAATAAAACTTGGAGCCTTAGAAAATTTGGTGGCTTTGTTGGTACTCAGATGAAGTGGAATAGCCTTAGGATCATTTAGTTTAACTTACCTGATGCCAAGGAAGGAAATTTTATGTATTAACTTATTTTTACCACTTTTTATACCAATTTCGATTTTGAAGCCGGGATCAGAAATTCATAATAATGTTCACAAACATTGAACAAAGTTTTGAGATCTTTTTATTAATGCACTAAGAAATAGGCAGGTTGACTTGGTATTCAATGCCATTTTCTTGTGCCACTGAATTAAATGACAGTGCCTGTGACAGTGTGTGCAAGAATAATGGACTTACAACCTACATGTGAATTTAATTGGTTTGTTTCACAGTCCTGTCAACAGATTGTTCTTTTTAATTTGAAAACTATGGTCTTCATTACACCAATTCAGTTATTTTCTGTAAGTTGGTAGAAAGTAGAGGAATAATAGAATGCATGTCTGTTAATGTGAGTTCTGAGTACTATTATTGATGAATTGATACATTTAAATGTTTATAAAGGGTTTTTTTTTAAAAAAAAAAAGTTGCAAGACAAAATATGGCTATTAACCTTTCTTGGACAAATACTCTTACATACTGAGTGAAAAGCCCAGGTTTAATTGTGATGCAGCTAGTAGAATGTAAACATGTAAATGGTTTAACGTATAAATTACTTGGACATGAAAATTGGAAAAGCTACTTTCCCAAAGGAAAAAAGAAAACATGGCTAATATCATAAAAAAGGTGTTAAGCCAAAAGCAGAAAGCAATGTATCAAAATGATAGAAGATTTAAATGAAGAAGATAGACTGGTGGTTGGCTTTTGTTACTTAAACATAAAAAATGGAAGAAGTACTTACAGAATACTAAGACATTCAGTAATGAAATTATGGGCAAAACCCAGGTGCAGTAATAAAGCAAGTGAAGGCAGAATGGATTTACTCTAATTGATAAAATACCCTTCATTCTTCTTTTATTTTTAACACCAAAGTATACTTGACAGTATTGCTTAATAAAATGGATTTTCAGTCAAATTTGGTGCAAAAGGATGAAAATATTTTCTGCTACATTTAGAATGACGCAGATTTTAGATGGAACATTTTATCAGAAAGACTGATTCTGTGAATATCTATGGATGTGGTTGACTGTCCCCACCAACGCAAACCACTTGTCTGAGTACTTAAAATACTCTAAAAATACTCCATTAATTTAAGTTTGCATAAATCAGAAATTATAAAAACAAGACACAGAAATTGTATTCTCAAATTAATTTGTTGATTTCCCTTCAATGGACCTGATATTGTAGTTTATTCATGGTTTTTGGAGGGAAAGAATAAAAATAGGGATTTATGGTGTATATACCTTAAGTAGGTAGGATGAATATTTAAACTGCTTTGTTGACAAACATGTTTCAGGAAGTTATATAAGCTTAAATAGGTCTACTAAAACTCTTAATTGTGTAGTTTTTTGTCTTTTCCCTTCTTCACCGAAGCATTTGTAAATATCTAGGATATTGTAGGCTTTTGGATCCTACTTATGAATTTCTGCAGAAGTGTTAACATTATCACAGTCCTACCTGTGGTGGTAAACTGGCTGTCTATGTGGTATAATTGTGACAAATACAAGTAAGCTATCATAAAGATTCACAAATGAGAGAATAGTAAATGAAGGAAAATACAGTAATGTAGTATAGAGTTTCAGGATTGTTTACAGAACAGCAGAAGTTTTTCATAGTTCTCTGGTGATGCATCAAGATTGGCTACAGTTGTCTTCCCTTCTTGATAAGTGTGCCATCCTGGAAAGTTGAGAAATTCAGAAGTCTAGCAATATTTATAAATACCTAAGAACTGAAGAGGATGTGTATTCTGATTTGCACTTTGGATACAGTTCACTGCTTAACAAGTTATTTATCTAGAAGGCCACCCCACGGGATATTTCAGTAAGTGACAACTTAAAAATTTCTTAGATTTCTCCTCTTCAAGTGATTTGATCTCATAATCAAATTGATTTCAATAGCATTGCACTAAGTATTCAATATTTTCACAAAGTGGACAAAGGTCTGAGGAAATTAAAGGTATAAATTCCAGTTTCTTAACTAAGTTTCATTTGCATTCTGGAATCACTGAGCATGCAGATATGTTCTTACAGATCTGTTTCAAAATTACTTCAGATCACAAGGATTTTATTATTGTTACAGAGAAATGTTTGAAGGTAGGAAAAATACCATCTTCCTGAATTGCACCCAAGACCTGGCCCAAGTTTCTTTCGTTTATCCGATTTTATATGGTCTAGCCAGATTGGGTAGTCTGAAAAGCTTATCATAGAAATCAGTGAAAGTCGGTATTTGATCCTGGGATCACCCATTGGTCTTACAGACTTAGATTTGCTTTACTTGCTGGTTGGTTTAGTCAAAAGAAAGTATCAGATCTGTCTCTTCATAAAGAGTAGAAGCTTGAGAGCATCTCTTAAGCGTCAAGAGAACATAGCCAAGGTGCTTGCTACAATTTTATTTTTGTTTTCCACAAGGAAAAAATTTCCATTCATACCCAAACCCCTTAAATTTTTTACCATGTCCACTCGCTCTAAATTTTGTAATCAAACTGTGTCTATTTTGTAATCAAACTGTGTCTCATGCATAAATAGTAGTAATTTATTCTCTCTTTGGTGTATGTCTGAATTCTTAATTTCTGATCACAAATGTTTTTAGCATTTTATTTTGCCAGCCCTAGCTCAGAAGGATAGATTCAACTGCTTGGGAGCTATTATCTTTGAACATATCCTATTTATTTCAAAAATATATATTAACTAAGTGAATAGCATTGACTGTTGAGCTCAGGCCCTGACCTTATTTACTTACGCGTGTTCCGTTCTTGGTCTTTCCATCTCTCTATTTATGAGATTTCAATAGCTTTGGCCATATTTGTTGGTATGCCAGAGTACTTATAATCTTGAATTTACTTCTGAAGACAGCTAATCCTGTATATATAGAGTGCAGTTAGAGTAGCTGATTAAAACAAAAAGCAACATTAAGCTGTAGCAATCTTTGTTTGTTATTGCTTAAATCCCTGTAAAATATTACAGTTTTGTAATTTTGTTATAATTTTTTTAATTGAAGGTGTTAAGAGTATGTGGGTTTAGGTAACATATTAAATGCTTTAATACTTACCTTCTATATAAAAGTATATACTTTTCTGTTACATTAAGGCTCACTTATACTCTGGGAATGAGTACAGAGAGGAAACAGTATAAATAGATTCTGGAACACAGCTTTTCCAAGAAAATCTTTCTTGGAATATATTGAAATGTACAGACGCTAGGCATGGTGTGGTATAGCAGTGAGACACGAACTGCACAGTTCTTTTGTTTCAAGGTAATATATTGCTACTTCATAGAAGACATGGGTAGTCAACAAAGAAACGTCGTTTAGCAAAATAAGACCTGATGTATTTGGCAAGGCTACATCTGTTTTGTTGTTTTTTTTTTTTTTTTTTTTTTTATAAAGCCATGTTAGTAAGGTTATAGTGATGTAAGAAGAGCAGGTGCATTGCTCTGGTATACAGGCCTTACACTGATTTAATTTATCTCAAATATATAATATTCTGCAAACACTGTTTTACATAAAGTCCCAGGTGATGCAAGACCTATCCTGTACTACTTCTCAGCATCTACATTCTATGATCACACTTAAATTATTACATTTTTAGAATTACTCTGATGTAGATTATATTGCTAAGTAAGCTTAAGAAGGTAATCATTCTAGTTCTGAGCTACGATAGACTTATTAGATGCTTTTGTCACAAGCACAAATGTGTCCTAGACAAGTCTGTGTTGTTTTATGCATTAAATTTATCATTCATTCTCTTCTCATTCTAATTGCATTCATTGTAATCTAGAGTCAGAAGAAAAAATATTTTTTGTGCATTGTCTTAGATTTGAGGATACAAAATCAAATTTTACAAGACTTACAGTTTTGGCTGGTTTTAGTTATCATCTCTGTTAATCATACAGTTAGATGTAACATACTAGTTTCATCACTTGTGAAGGTAAATCAAGGATATTTTACAAAGATTTTGGTAAGTGAGCTCTGAAGCAAGACATCCATTTATTTTCATTTTGGTTTTTGGTTTTTTGTTTTTTTTTTGTTAGGTACAGTCAGGATTATTTGTTATTTAACTGCTGTGGAAAATGTAGATTCAAAGATCCTGTTACATTAAAGTAGATTTGATATGTAGATAAAACTTTGCTTTGACAAAATCTTCTCTTCCAAATTATATTTCCCTTTTTTTTTTTTTTTTTTAAAAAAAGCCAGTAAGTCCTATTTTTGTTTGAGCTAGGAACACTAAAGCAGAAAGTGGAAAGGTTCAAAATACAGAGACAGTGCAGTACATAGAGTGCAAATACACTGACACTGAGCAATCTCTGGGGTTTAACTTGGAAAGAGAAAAGTAGAAAATTGGGAACCAGTGAAAATCAAAATATTGCAAAATCTTTCTGTTATGAACTGTTATGTTTAATTTAATAGTGAAGTACATATACTGTTTTGAATATAACTTTAAGCCTTTTCTGCCCTTTCAGCTTTGTTTCTTTCTTTCCCATTTGTTTTCTTTTTTCATATATTACCTCATATTGTCCTTGTATGACAACACAGTCTTTTCTGTTGCAGCAAGAAACATCGTGAGGTATTTTAAAATCATCTGTTATTGAACAGTGAATGGGCACATCAAGTAAAGAAAATTCTTTTTAAGCATACATAAAGGAAGGAATCTGAAGGGTTTCAGAGAAACTCTCCATAATACTTGTTTTTGATGGTGAGCTTCAAAATGCATGAAGTTGAAATATAATTACTATTCAGATAATTAATTTCTTCTTAATAGTGTTCTTGCCCTTTAAATAATGTTTGGTTTTTTTAATGTGATGGGGGAAGGAGGAGGGAGGACTTCTAAGTTATTTTAAACTTTGCCAAAATGAACCTGCATTCAGAGTCTTAGAGGAATGGAAATAAGCCCAAATCATTCGGAAATTGTACCCTGTGGTTTTTTGTATTGGAAAACTGGAAATATCAGTCTGGACATGCATTGCTCTAATTACCTAGTATTTTATGCAACTGTTTTCGTTTGCCATTATCTTTTTGTGCACTCATAAAAATATGGCTGCCATTGTGAGAAAGTGAAGGTAAGAGACGGGATCAAACTGTAGCTAAGATGTTTTTAAGACTTCCTTTGATTATGTTTTTTTTCTTTCTTTCTGAATCACATACTATAAATGCTTATCTGAAACTCATGTACAGATTTATAGTTTAGAAATCATTATGTGTCCTTTAAACATTAAATTGCTGAGCTCGTAGTGCACACTAACAGTAAGAGACAAAATTTACTCATTTTACCTCTTGGTTTACCTACACATACTGGAAACTAAATCAAAATTAACAAAAGTAACATGGGAGATGGGGACTTAATGTATATTACCTAGTTAGAATCTATTATTTTATCTTTTCTTCCTGTTGTAATTATGACTTTTTTCTTTAAACCAAGCTACAGAGCTGATCTTCTAAGAACTATTGGGTTTGGGGGGTTTTTTACAGCTGTTGAAATGATAGCATGGGAGTGTATATAATCACAGTTATACCTTAACAGTGCTTTAACACTACACAATAAAAAGAATCTTATAAGCATCTCTACAACTTTATCAGAACTCCTTGACTTAGCATGGAAGGAGTTGTCATGCTTTCAGGTTATATAGTGTTTCCATACCAAATCAGTAACACTGATTTACAACTATTAAAAACAAACAAAAAACCCCCAACACAGGCACTTTCAAGCTTGTGTCTTGAATTTAATATTTTCCTGAGAAGTACATAGCAGAAACATGCTATCTGTCAGTCTTCATTAGGTAGAAATAACATTCTCAGGAAACTCTTTAATACCTATTAAGATGCCTGTTTAATTAAATAATATGCTATCCTACAGGAAATGAAACTGAACCAGGGGCTCCATGGTCCTCCCACCTATTGCCATATCAAAGTCATTTTAGTCTAAAATACAGATGAATCATGTTGGAAATCTGAGCAGAAAGGAAAAGGAACTTACTATCTAAGATTTTTAATATAATAAAGCTCTTGAAATTAAAAAAGTATTTGAAATCTTGCATATTGTTATAAATTCACTATCTTTTAAAATTAGAACTAATGTTATATTTTTGTCTAGGATTTGTCAGGCTGTATTAGAATATGTATTGCAGTGTACTGCATTGATATATTAACAGCTTTCATATCCTTTCAGCTGACATGCTATTTAAAACCATTTTTTTTCTAAAGTGAGTGCTAATGATACTGTGTATTTGGAGAAGTGAAATTTAAGTTCTATTTCACTACCAAAAAAATTCTTACTTTGAGAAGAGCTTCAGTCACCAGTAAAACCAACTCTTAATGTTGACTATATACCACAAAATAGTTTTAATTACAAAATAGACATTACAGGTGAATCCTTGAAAAAAGGAAAACGAGGTGGGTTTTTTCTATATAAAGATTAAATAAACTAAGTGGTTAATTAATCTGTTGGCATCGTTTTCTTTCTAGTGGTTTAAATATGACAAATTGCTAGGTTCTAATAAATTTAATGAACATATTACTCTGATTAGCATCTTCAAGGTAACAACTGGCTGTATCTGAAATTCAGCTTTTGTTTCCTCTACTGTTTTGATTGAGTCCCCTTGGTTTTGGTTTTACAAAATGGGAACTGTGATTGGTACTTTTAAATGCTTTACAGATTTTGTAAATAAAAACATTTTTAAGAGTTCTGCCTTTTGAGTCAAGCATGGCAAGCAGATTAACTATATAGTTCATACAGTATCAGTGATTAGAACAATAAGCTCTAAAGTGTTTTTTCCAAATAACAAGTGTCTCTCTAATTTATTAAAAATCCACTTCTAATAATGGGTACTTATATTTGAATCATCTTTATTGTGGGCAAAGAGACTCACAGTATTTTTCTTGTCTGGGTCTATTATGTCTTTAGGATAAAGTCATAACATAGTCTTGGGCATGATTTGCATATTTTTGCCTATTTTGTAAAGGACTCCAGTTGCAGGTTATTAAGCACTGTTATTAAACATTGTAAAATATTGTTTTCTTGCTGGACAGACACAATATCTGAGTCATAGAGATAATGTGCTTGCTCCTGGTTATGTAAAAGAAAGGAGAACTCAGGATAAAACTGGGTCTCCTATTTCGCAGTCTAATTTCTTAATTCTAAACCACCTTTCTACTCCGAGAATTTTTTTTTAAATACAAACATTCATATTGCAGTACTTTCAGTATTTTTTTGGTTTTGTACAGCACCTTTGTGCAACATTATATACTGCCAGTATGTAAACCTTTATTTAACAGAAAATATTTGAATGTAAAATTTATTCATCACAGTAATTCTTGGTTTGCAATTCTAACACTTATAAGTGTGATTTTTGTTGTGGGGTTTTTGTTTGTTTTTAGTATATCTGGTAAATTGAGATACCTACCACTACAGAAGGAAATCAAGTGCAAAACAAACAAAAAAATGCATTCATTGAAATATATATTTTTATATATATATATGTGTACTTCATGTATATGTACACACTGCATCAATGTGTGTTGTACATACTTCAGCTGCCTGGCAGAAAGTTTGTCTTTCTGATTTCAATTATAGTTGACAACTTGTCCATAAAACATTACTTTCTTGATTAGTTTCAAGCTCTAGGAACAGCATTTTCTGAAAAGAATGTTTGAATGTTGTATGTATGGAAAAAGATTTCCACTTGCAAAGTCAAATGACCAGACAGTATGAGATTTCTGGTAAGATACTATATCAAATGGAAAATCCTAATGAAAGCATTTTATTCTAATGCAATGTGCTTAGAATCCATGGAGCTCATTTTAATTAAGGAAGAGTTCAAAGGACAGAATTAACTTAGCACAATCTTGAGTATAATGCAAAGATTGTAAAATTGCCAAAATATTATAGAATCATAGAATGGTTTGGGTTGTAAAGGAACTTAAAGATCATCTAGTTCCAACCCCTCTGCCTGAAGGCAGGAACACCTTCCACTAGACCATCCAACCTGGCCTTGAACACTTACAGGGAGGGGGCATCCAGCTTCTCTGGGCAACATATTCCAGTGCCTCACCACCTTCACTGTGAAGAATTTCTTTCTAATATCTAATCTAATTCTGCCCTCTTTCAGTTTAGAGCCATTACGCCTTGTCCTATCACTAGACTCCCTGTTAAAGAGTCCCTCCCCATCTTTCCTGTAGGGCCCCTTTAGGTACTGGAAGGCTGCTATAAGGTCTCCCTGGAGCCTTCTCTTCTCCAGGCTAAACAACCTTAACCCTTTCAGCCTGTCTTCATAGTAGAGGTTCTCCAGCCCCCTGACCATCTTCATGGCCCTCCTCTGGACCTGCTCCAACAGGTCCATGTCTTTCTTAGGCTGTGCGCCCCAGAGCTGACCACAGTACTCCAGGTGGGGTCTCACGAGAGTGGAGTAGAGGTGGAGAATCACCTCCCTTGACCTGCTGGTCACACTTCTTTTGATGCAGCCCAGGATGCGATTGGCTTTCTGGGCTGCGAGTGCATGTTGCTGGCTCATATTCAGTTTTTCATCCAGTAGTACCCCCAAGTCCCCCTCAGGGCTGCTCTCAATCCTGTCATCCCCCAGCCTGTATTGATACTGGGGGTTGCCCCAACCCATGTGCAGGACCTTGTTTTATAATTTCAGAATCAGAAACTGATGAAGTTACTGTTTTAAAATATATAATAGAAACTTTTTGTCCCTCAGTAGTAATGTATGCTATGAAGGGCAGTAGCACTTTTGTTGTAGTTATGCCTTTGAAACACATTCTTCAGTACAGTATTTTGGCTCCTATTACCCTGTTAAGAAATGCTGTGACTTTCAAGGAGGTTGACTTTAATGTTTCACTTATCTCCATCTTGAGGTGGGACAATGCCAAGGAGGCAGCGTCATGGACAGTTAATCATATAGTTTGTAAATAACAGAAAAGCTGAATTTTGGTTCACTTCTCTGGGAAGGCACTGTGGTGGCTTTTAGCTCAAGCAATGATGGTTTCCAGAGACCTTGAGTGGAAGCACTCTCCCGCAAAGTACTCCGCTCCTAGGATGCTGTCAGTAAAAGTATGCTTTATAATTTTTAGCTAATGCTTAGTGGTGAGATGTCTGAAGTAGTATCAAATAAAGGTGAAACCTTAAGATCCAAACACTGTACTGTTTAGTTGGAATAGAATTCAATAGAATAGAATCATTATTCTGAATTTTGCTCATCTTTCCTCTTTTAGGTTGCTTTTTCTTTTCAAAATCCATACTGAAAAGTGAGAGTATCAATTTAAAGAGTTTGTGCCTGGCTTTATTACCCCTTTACAATCTCATTCCATATTAATTTCTTCTGTGAATATATTGTTAAGAACTGGAAACAATCTAAAAAGGTAATTATAAAATTCAAACAATTTTGAAGGAAAAAATCCAACTTTGCTTTTTTCTGCTTACAGAGCAATGAAGCAAGCTTAACATTCGTTTACGGGAAAAATGTAGGTAATACTTTACTTCAGAATATATAGACTCCATTATTGAATTTATATATCAGCCTGATGCTGTCAATCACCACAAGCATTTAATTGCATGAAGAACTGAGTAGTTTCATTTAGGTCTTGGTCCTTCTATTTTGAGTTGTTGAACACAACTAAGGGTACATTAGCAAATGCATTTATAGAATGCAAGGAGAGGTGTAGTGGGAATAGCAATAATATTAGTTAATTAAGAGAAGAGATTGGGGATATTTTGAGGTAAGTAGGAAAAAAGAAAATTTCCTTCAAAAGGTAATCTCATTGCTCTAAAGACAGAAGCTTTTTCATAATTATCACTGTTTTACAATTTACCAAGAGAAGAAATGGTAAAAAGTCTATATAACTCAAACTGTCGGAGGCTAAGAAAGTCTTTTGTCTTTCAAGTCCTTGAATACATGCCCAGATCAGGCTAAGGAAGGAAGTGGGTTCTGTCATGGTCTTACAGCTGTTTGATGATCCACAGTTTCCCTGTCAGGTTCTTAATGAATATTACAAATTGCTGTTTTTACCAGGATCATATTTAAATTGACAGAAAACTTAGTTTTTTAGGTGCCTTGCTTCTGTCAAGGCATGAGATGTGTGATGGAACCTGGAGGAAGTTTGCATTGCATAGCTTCATGTCATCCTTGTTTTCGAGGAAGAAGGGACTTCCTTTTCCAAGGCTGTTGAGCTGATGCTCTTCAAGTGTATTAAAGGGATTATAAGTATGTTGGGCTATGTTTTATTATTAAAGTAGCTTCTTAAGTAAGAGTGGAATGTAAGTATTCTTCTATAAGCATGCTTATTCTTCTTAAAAGCTGGAGAAATACTAATACTTCATTCTTGGACTTACGTACACAGACTGGTGTAATGATGTTGTACTACAGATTTTTCATGTATTACAGTGAAACTCATGCTGCAAGGAAACAAGCAACAGAGCAGGATTAAGATCTGCCCTTTAAGGCTGGAATGTTTCTAAGTTATTGCAAAAATATTTCAAATTTTAAAAGATCAACATGTTCCATCCTTCCAGATATATGTATTTATATACAGTATGTATATAGCGTAACATCTCCAGGCTGACTTCTGACATTGTGGAAGATTTCATTCTGAGGGGAATAAAAACTGGAAGCCTCCTAAGATTTCTTTTTTGGCTGTTTTAAAAATGACCGTATTTTAAAATCTAATGTATTTACCATACACTGCAACTGGAATTCCTGTTTTGAACTGGTCTTAAAACACTTCAGATTCTAATTTCTAAAAGAGCTTGATTTAAATAAAAATAATTATTTTGCAGTCTTGCTGTAATCAACAGATTATGCTTGTTATATAGAAGGGAATTTTTATTTCCAAAGAATTATTTACAACAAAACCAGTATTATTACTACTAAATGATGAAAATTTTCAACTTTATTGTGATTGAGAATCAATGGTATGACTATACAGGTCATTCAGCTACACAATTATGCATTTTTCATGTGTTAACCTGTTGTTATCATAAGAATTGGAGTTAATGTAAAATATTTTTAGATCACAAAGTTAGAATTTCTTATTTCCTTAAATGGTATTCTACAGAATAAGTATGATTTAATTTGAGCATTTTATTTGTTGCTACTCGTATAGTTTTTAAAATTAATTTCTTTTTGTTGCTTAGGAATTAAATACTGCAAGTTGACGATGATTTGCTAGCTTGTAATAATCTAACTTATATAAGTAGTACCATTACAGTATTGGACAGATCCAGGAACCATGCTGCATCTGGGTTTGGAAGAAATATTTGTAATCAGTGTCAGTTCACTGATATAGGTACCAGCTGTAATCAGGGCATTTTTACAGAGCTGTATAAGAAGTGTGTGGTCATCAGAAGCTGTGTAGCTTCTTCCTCCATCTGAATGACCAATATGACTGCAGAATTTTATGTCTCCAGGTCAAGACAAAGCAGTGTCAGGTCTCTGGTACCTTAAACTTTGTTGCATATGTTCTGTTCTCTTCTGATGTAGTGCAGGTGTAGACTGGCTGCAAGTTGCTCATGTGCGATTATTCTTTTTCCTGAGCCTTGCTCTTAATCTGAGGCCTGTAAGAGACAACTCCATTTTCTTGAATTAAGTAAATTGTTTTAAAGACTTTGTCTGCACTATCTCAGCAGAGCAAACAAAGTCCAACAGAAACAGAGTTTATTTCAGAAGTTCTAATACTGTTGTCCTTCAGCCTAAGTATACCAGTTTGCTAGTGTAAAAATACATGTCAAGACAGCAGCAGGACAGACATTTACAAGATACAATAAAAGTTCTTATTCAATGGGAAAAAATCTCAATAATTGATAAAGTTAGCCCTTTGGGAGAAATGGACTTTGAGGATCAAATCTGTATAGGAGCAGCACAGTTGTGTGTTGCACTATAACCTTATACTATGTGTAAAGAATAGGGCTGGAAAAGATGCTGTCAGAAAGCTTGATATAGTCAGAGAAACCTAGCATGATTAATTTCAAAGATGATTTTGAAACTGAAAGTTGTCTGTGGTTTGTATTTTATTTCCATTGTTAATTCTGTAGATTGTCATACAGAAAAAAAAAAATCTGGTCCTTATGTTGACCAAAAGACCTTTTGAAATAAGTATGCTGGCAGCAAAAATGTAATGTTGCAGCAAAGTGAAATTATACTAGACAAAGGGGAAAAAATTATAGAATTCACAGAAAAGGATACAAACTTTTGGGTAAGAGGCATAAAACAGTTTCTGAAAAGCAAAACCAACTTTTCATTTTGGTTATTTTCTTGTTTTCTGAAAAAAGTTTAGAACCATACTTTCACAGTGCAAAACATTATTTTAGAGCTAGGGCTTAAGCCTTTACTTTTAGGCTCAGGAGCTTTAATTTGCTGTCATTGTGTTTTGTCTTACGCAGCATAAAAAACAGAAGGGAAGAGAAATTTATCCATTAATAGATTGCTAAAGGATATAAAAAATCTTATGTAAATACTATGAATTTTCAACACTGAGTATATATTCTGAGAGACTGTTTTTCTGTAGAGAGTTCTCAAGAGGCATGAGCAGATCAATGCTCTTTTTGGCCTATGTCTCATAACAGTTATACCTTTCAGGGGTATATCCAATGAAGCACATTTACCATTTATTTGCTTGGTACCTCTCCATTCCTGACACTGTTGAGAATTCATTCCTAACCTAAGAGATGATGCCTCAGCTATTAGAAGCACTTTCTAGGCTTCTGTTTGTCAGTATACTTTATGAAGTGTGCTACAAGAGGCATATATCATAAATATCATATTAAACATTTTATCAGCTTTGCAAACTTCAGTTCATTCCTAGCGTTTTGTTGAGACTAAACAGACATGCAACTATGATGTGAATAGGTACAAGAATTAGGTGTGTAGGATATACAATGTGTTTTTCCATTTATAGTGGGATTCTGACAGTCATTTTGCCGCTTCTTTGCTAAATGTTAATTCAGTGTCTCTACCTGTAGAAATTATGTAGAGTTGGGAGAATGGGATAAGCAATTCTGTAATAAACAACTCATTTACAGCTCTTGTCAACCTCGTAATAAGGTTTACAATGTCCATGTGTAACAAATAGAATTTTATAATACGTTTATTATACTGCTCGTACTGGATATTCATTTCTCCATGTAATCTCTGTTCTGAGACTAATACCCTCTTACCTTTTTACTCAGTGAAAACAGTGTGAATTTGGTTTTGTCATGATCAGTCTCTAAGAATTAGATTGATCAGAAATAAAAAGTCAAGTGTCAGTTGAAAATAGCATACACTCCACTGCACAAGAGAAAAACAAAGCTAGTGGTGTTGCTATTCAGTTTGTTGAAATGGGAAGAAAAGTTCAATTTATGTTTATATCCCTTCTGCATGAGAAGCAATGGCTAACTTAAATGTTTAACATCATTCTCCTCTTAATAGTCTTTTCTCTTTTAAGGTATAGGAGATTTTTTTCTTAAATCTATGTATTAAATTATTTTCTCTGAAAAATTTACTGGAATTGTTATACTGTAGATTTTTGCACACAGCTACGTGGAGGGAATAATAAGTTATTGCATTTTGATATTAAAATTTTCAAAATAGGGTTTTAGATATTAAGTGAAATGTTGCCAGTCACTGAAAGTTAAATTGTTTACTAGCTGAGTTGGTAAGTCTCATTTGTATATCATCAGTTACCATGGGACAGTACAACAGGATTGTCCCAACAAGGAAGAAACTCAAAGCCTAACTACAGCTGAGAAAATTAGGAGTAAGAGTTACTATCATGGTTTTCTTCATAATTGCCAGCTTACAGTTTCTTGCATCTTCCTCTAAAGCGTGTGTAGGGAGGTGGTGTGTTATATAACTGCTAGCTGCATTATATTGTGGTTTCTAATACCGATCTAATTGCAAAGAAGGAACTTCCCTAAATTTGGGCATTCTGTTTTGCAGCAAGACACACTGACCTCTGTGTGTGTGTGTGCTTGGTTGAAGTGAATGTTTTCTTAGAAGCTGTTTGGGTCTTGGTGATACATAGGGCCGCCTAGTAGAATTAAAAGCTTTCTTATAGTATTTATCAAGGACTGAATCCCACAGAGCTATAAGTTTTTTGTGTGCTTTACTCTTCTGACTGTTTATTAAAATGCCCAAGTGCTAAAAGATCCCTTTTTTCTGAGATTGGTAGGGAAACTTAATTTCAGGACCAGTATCTTTCACCTTCCAATGTTATCTGCTGTCCTTTGCTGCAAACGTTGCAAATGGATTGTTTAGCTCTGATCTTCAAACAGCCCAATTAGGAAATACACTTCTAAGCTCTAAAGAATTACTCATCTCAAGTGACAAGTGTCCTTGGCTAGAAAAGCTTTCTGTTTTGCAGCTGCCGGCCTCCTTCGGTTTGCCCAGTTACTTCAGTTCAACTGAGTTGTACTAGCTGCTACAAAAAACTTGATACCCTTAATCTTTGACCCTTCCTTAGCTGTTAGGTCCAAGATCGGTTCTGTGGATTTTTGCATTAAGAAATGCAGCTGCCTTTCAGATGTAGCCAAAAGGAAATTTGCTGATATGCATAAATATGGTTGGGATGATAAACATCAAAAAAAGAAAAGCCTAGGATATTAAGACAGAGAACGCACTGAAGTAAGTGGCATTCAATTTCCTGTTTTGTCATTTATATATGCCATACCATAATTTTTATCTAGTCACTATGCCCATAAACATATCAACATAATTTTCTAAAACAAGAAATTGCAAATTATCTTTTCAAGCTTGTACTTGGTGAATGAAAGCAAATTAAGTTTCAATTTCTTTCTGTGTACTCCTGGAAGATTTTATTCATCATCAGAAGGGATATGTTTCTCCATTCAGGAGAGAATTGTAAGAATTGTAACAATTCTATATTGTATGCAGTGACAAAACAGAATGTTCACCTGTATTTTCTGTTTAAAATGTCAACTGTTCTGAAGACCTCACTTTGAGAACATTTCTTACTATATTTTGTTTTACATAATGCTGATCTTTTTCTTTTTCTCTCTTTTTTTTTTTAATTTTATTTCCAGGTTATTTAATATTCTAATCAAAACTGCGAGAAAAAGCCGTTGGTCAGTTAGCTTGGGTAGATCTGTGCTATGGACAGAGGTGTGATTACAGCTCTCGCACGCAAATCCAAAATAATCATGAGTTAATGGGTCAGAATGCAGTTTCCCATTCAATGGAGCCATTTAATGTGACTGCAGACAAAAGGATAAATTCTTGCTTCTATTTCTCTCTCCCATCTGTGCTACTTGCTCCTTCCCATCTTTCATGTCTGCTCCTTATTGGAGCCCTCTATAACCATATTTTAGTCACTGTTAGCCACATAGGATTATCTGTGTGTTTTGCCAGTATACTCTGGTCTCATTTTAATGAACTCAGTTGACCCTTGTGGAGGTCCAGGTCCAGCATTTTTGCCAGGACAAAGTAAGCAAGAGCAATGCACAACCAGAGGCAGGGAGCAAAGACACCCCCATGCCTTTTAGCAAATGCAATCTCTGACATGATCTGACCACATCTGTTGGAACTGGAGCACTCGGTGCTAGCACCATTTCAGCTGGGGTTGCATTAGCTTCTGTGGGACATGAAGTAGGAGTAATTACACAGTCATCAGTACCCAAACTAGCTTATTTAAAGATTACTCCTTTAATTAAAGAACTTCAATGTAGTATAAATGTACTATTATTCTGTTAGGGTAAAAGTTTGCTGGCTTCTCAGTCTCTTGTTAAATTTGAAGTGTTTATTCACTACCATTGTGGGTTAGATTTTCTAAAAAAAACTGTTCTCAAGATTTATTTATCATAGGAACATTTTTGCCTGCATTCCAGCACTAGTTGGCAGTGTTACTGCTGCATGAGTAATAAACACCTATATACATGGTTACAGCTGCATCTCCTAGTAGAATCAATTCATTATTGAAACACTGGCATTTAAGTCCTTAGAAGCATTGATAATCTTCGCAAAATGCTTAGTAGCTGTAATTCAGCAAGGAAATGGTATCTGTGCCTACTTACAATTTAGTGGTTCACAGGTCATCAAGAGGTTAGTGAATGGAACGGCAAAAACTTAACATACATTTATTCACATCCCCTGGTCTTGACCTTTATATGGTGTATCGAAGATTGTATTTACCCTGTCACAGGGGTAGAAGTCTGTACAAACTGTGATTACATCCATTTTAAAAAGTGTGGCTACACCTACCCAATGAGAAGCTTGAAATCATTGTGATTGATGCTCTTCAAGATAGTACCAAACCCAAGTATAAGATATGGACTTTCTTTGAAGTGCTGTCATTTATCTTGACTGATATGTTTCATCTAGAGGAGATTCTGCTTCTCACATGCTGTCAAATTCATATTCATGCAAACTTGTAGAAGAAAAAGCAGTTACTTATCAGACTATTTTAGAGATTATGTCAATATGGGTTCTAACAACTATTTACTAACTGGATTTACAGCATTTCAGCTAGCACACTTTTGAAACAATGAAAATATCCTCTTTAAACCTTTGCAGGGACAGAAATCATGAGTGAGATCAGACTTACGTGAAGCAAATGTGTGCTGACCCAAAAAAAGTTATCTTCAAAAAAAAAGTTGAAAAAAGCCACAGAACCCTAAATGACCAATAACTGCCGGTTACTGTTGCAAGTTACTATTCTTCTCCCCTATACAGTAAACCTGGTAGACCAGTGTCAAAGGGCTCTCTTTTAGCACAATGTGTTCCTTTTGGCCTTTTGTTCAATTATTCCAGCCAACGACTTAGTTGTGTATTTCAGTCGCTAACTGCAACTGAGTAGGTGGTTGCAAAAAGCCAATGAAGCAGGCAGTTTCCCATTCATGCAGTTTTCATTGTAACTTGTCTTTTCTTTGAGTTTCTTGAGTGTCAAAATAATTTCTAAATTCAGTGGATCTCAGTGATCTCCTCAATTATCTTTATTTGTAGGGGTTTTAATCTTATTTTTTCCTCATAAGAAACTCTGCATAGTTATAACTGAAAAGAGACTTCTCTGGTTGTAGTCAAGCCGTGCCAATCTAAGGATAGCATAAATGAAGAGTTGGAGTCTTTATATTTTGATACATATTTCAGTAAATAGTAGCCAAAAGAAAAGCCTTGCAACATACTCCAAGTGTTTCTTTTCAAATACCAAGTGTATGTGTGTTAACGAGTTCTCTTTGGGATATGTATCTTTGATAATAAACAAGATGAAGTTTGAAGCTGCTTTCTCTGGTACTGAAATTCAAATATTTTAATTACTACATTTAATGGTACTAAGAATTTTGTTTGCCATGAAGAAAGTTAATCTTGCACTTAAAAAAATTCCTGTCTTTTTACCTGCGAGTAGAAGACATAGCCCAGAAGCTACAATGACTAGAAGAATATCACAGTTGTTATTGTCTGAGGTTTGGATTTTGCGTTGATTGGAAGTGTTGAAGTGCAGTTACAGGACAATATTCCTTAGCTCACATACGAGGAGGCCATAAGCAGTAACAATGCTGATTTTTTCCTGCTATATTTTATCAGTTTTTCATCCTTAACTTGAGCATGTTAAATGGAAAAAAATGTGATATTGACACATTAGCCTTCTGGTTTGTTTAATCACTGGCATCTTTATTAAGATTGCTGTGATTGGGAAGTGATTGTCCCCCTGTACTTGGCACTGGTGAAGCTGCACCTCAAATACTGTGTTCAGTTTTGGGCCCCTCACTACAAGAAAGATATTCAGGTGCTGGAGCATGTCCAAAGAAGAGCAATGAAGCTGGTGAAGGGTCTAGAGCACAAGTCTTATGAGGAGTGGCTGAGGGAACTGGGGTTGTTTAGTCTGGAGAAAAGGAGGCTGAGGGGAGACCTTATCGCTCTCTACAACTACCTGAAAGGAGGTTGTAGCAAGGTGGGCGTTGCTCTCTTCTCCCAAGTAACAAGCAATAGGACAAGAGGAAATGGCCTCAAGTTGAGCCAGGGGAGGTTTAGATTGGATATTAGGAAAAATTTCTTCACCAAAAGGGTTGTCAAGCATTGGAACAGGCTGCCCAGGGAAGTGGTGGAGTCACCATCCCTGGGGGTATTTAAAGGATGTGTAGATGTGGTGCTTAGGGACATGGTTTACTGGTGGACTTGGCAGTGCTAGGTTAATGGTTGGACTTGATGATCTTAAAGGTCTTTTCCAACATAAACGATTCTATGATGACTGTTGACAGATATAATTTTACACAGGACAAAGAATGTTACAAGATGGGAGTGGCTCGCAATTAATAGGGGTTTTTTTGTATTGTTTAAATCATTGATTTGAGAATAGATTCAATCAATGACTGTATGACTTCTTTTTAATCTTCACAGCAACCTTCTGGTTACTGCAGATTTATGGATGTAGTTTTTGTAAGTCGATATTTAATTTGTAATCAGGAAATTACAGCATCCTGAAACTCCAAACTGTTTTTAAAACAGCCTACCAAGATATTCATTAAAAATAATTGGAAAAAAATTAAATTTTGGCAACTGCATTCTTGGTACCTGGTGTGTCCTATTTTAATTTTCATGGCAGAAGCCATGCCTTTCAGATAAACTTTTGCTTTACTGGATCGTTTTTCCATGTTTTTGTTCAGGGTTTTTTTCATTGTACCGTTTTTGACATCTGTAGTTCTTGTTTTCAGGCAAGAAAGTTCTCCTTTCTGTTTAAATTACTAGTTTATTGTAAAATATCTATATTAAAATAATTTTTAAAGAAATCATTAAATAGAGGCACAAAGAGAACTTTAGCCCATAGTGGTTTTCTCTGCCAGTACAATTATGGTTTAGTTGAAGGCTTCAAATAAGAAAAGCTGTGGTGGTGTCATCCTACAGCAGATGAAGCAGATTAAAGTCCATAGTGCAAGGACACTCTCTCACATAGGAAATTTAACACTTCCTGCTGAGGAAAAGTGGCTGCTTAGGATCAAGTCAAGTTGGTTGATTAATGAGGCTGCCAATAACTGAAATACAGGTGGTCTGACTTTATGTGCTTTTACATCTCTCTAGGGAAGAGTTGAGCAAATAACATTTTGCAAACAGAAGGTTTTCTATAGCTCTGCAGTTGTGGCTCACCAATTTCTCAGTGCTTCTGTGAGTTAATAGCTATATGCTGCTGTCCCAGCTGTGTTGATTTTGACATACCATCTCACTAGATTCTAGAAGAGACCCTTGATTCTATTCTGGCTGGAATTCAGCTTGCTTATTTGAGCACTACTTCGGAGAACAAACAATACCTGGGACACCACTTCTGAATTTATAATACTGGCAGCTGTTTAGAGAATACATTCATAGTTCTAGATGACAAATCTCCATAAAGATTTGCATTGCCATACGGACAGTTCCTCTTCCAGATACAAAGATGTGTTTGGCACTCCTCATAAAGATTAGTTGGTATGCATCACTAATGACTCAAGAGCCATGGTGAGGTCTCTAGATATGATCCACCGCTCCTAGGAGAGCCTCTCTTTGAATAATATGCTACACATGCTTGTTCTGTCCCTCTACTGTAAATTCATCTAGCCCTTTCTCTTCCTTGTTCTTCCCACCCTCTTTCTCTTCTTATAGACATCCTTCTCATTAGACCTTGCTTCTGCTTGAACTTTTTTTTTTTTCCTCTCGATTCATGTGCTATGAAATATGTAGCTTGACATAAAAGGAGAAAGAATGTTGGAGTAACAGAGGCGAAGAAAACATTTCAGATTTAAGAAAATTGAATGCCTATATTGCAAAAATTCAAATTCTGAATGCTGGCTGTCAGCCATGGTCTGCTCACTACAGAAGTGAAATTTTTCTGTGGCTCTTAATACAGAGCACTAGTCTCCAAGCTTTTTTGATTGCATACCCCATTGGTAAAAAATTTTTGAGCACACACCCCTAATATAGTTATATTTATTTATTGATAATAAACACACAGGTAATAAATAGACATATATATTGGTAATAAATTAATATACACATCTTTGGGAGTGCAGTCCCACTGAGCTAGAAGACCATTATTCTGTGACTTGATCACATTTTCATAATGGAACCATCTTTGATTCAGAATAAGACAATGTTTTTATTTTATCACTTCAAGGTTAGCCTTCTGATATGTCTGTGTCGCTGAGTGTTTCTTACTGAAACTTGCTGGAACTTACTAAAGCATCTAGGAAGTGATGCTTCCTTTGGGAAGTTGTTGTTCGGTCATTTTTTAACTAGAAACCCTAAGGTCCCTTAGGAGCTGTTTGGAATCCTCTACAGCATGTCTGCTGGTACACAAGAGTCATTCAAAGCAAAACAATGGATTGATTACTTATAGCTGTTTTTCAAAATATGTTAACTACATATATATTCACAACCCTTCCTCTTACTCCTCCTGCAGTAGCTTTCAATTGAGAATCAATATGGTCCAAAATAAATAGGGTAGACATAGTTTAACATCTCTCTCCCAGCTAATAAGTTAGGCAATTGCTAAGACATAATGAAATTTTGTTTTGTTAACACCTTTTGCATTCATAAGTATCTTTTGTGTGGATTTCAGTGCACTTTAAGCCTCACAACAGCTCTGTGAAGATAGGGAACTATTTTCTTTAGCCATTTTTAAATGAAGCACAGAAAATTTCCCGGGAAGATAGTAGCATAAGTGGCAGAGCCAGTAATAAAACTAAACAGTCTTATGTAAGCATTAGGAAAAAAAAATCATCTCATTCTTTTGATAAAGGCCTCTTTTAAAAGTGCGTAAGCAGCACATTGAAACCTATGATTTTTTTTTTGGTAATCTTGTAGTATGGTTTCTGAATGTATTTAATCTCACATTCAGACAAACTATTCCAGCGCAAGCATATTTGGACTGTAGAAGGGGTTATAGCAACTTGGCATAGTATCTTGTATACTTAAACTGTGTATGTGAAATATACATGTATCTACTCTTTTACTTTTAAATTCAGTGTAAGGCAGACACTGTAATAGTTCAGGTAATGGTAGGTACAGGGGGGGTCATAGGACAGATAAGGAGAATTTAGGACAACTTCTTGGGACAAATGAAAAGTTGGAAGAGGTTTTCTAAATGAAGTGTGGGAGATAGTTCACTTTTGAATATCTCCATCAAACACAAATCAAAGTGAAAAGGAAATAGTAACGAGAAGTAACGGTGTGAAACATAACGAAGAATTATTGAAGGAAGTAAATTAGAAGCAAGATTTATACATGTAAAGAAGTCTTTGACAGCTCAGACATCATGTTTAAAACAAAAGGAAGCGGGTTTTTTTTACACAGTACGTGCTTCAGTTATAGAAACTTGTTGCAAAATGTTCTGACATCCAAAACAACAAATACGGTCAATGAAGAAATAGTCAAGTTCATGGAGGTCAGATAGATTGTGGATGGTCCAGATGCAGTCCTTTTTCTTAGGAATTCTTTCAGCTGCTCGTTGCTGGAAGCTGCCATTAGAGTAAATTACATTACCTTTTTTTATCTTCCTGTCTTAATATCCACTCATGCTTACTGTCTGAAGTGGGGTGTAGGCTGCATGATTTTAGGTCTGACCCAGTAAGATACCACTAATTCCTAAAAGTCTTGTAAAAGTCATGAGCACGAGTATGACTTGAATAGAAAATTATCTGAGAATCTTAAGTTGCACTTCTCTGTTGTCCCTCACACCCCCCAAATGGTTACATTTCCCTTCTATATGTTATCCCTTTCTTTTCCCAAAAGCAATTAGCTTCTTTGCAAATAAGAAAATACAGACCAGGCCAGCACTGGAGATGTGAAGGTTTGAAAGTCGTGCTACAAAATATCAAACCTGCCTGAACTTCAGGGATTAGAAAGAAAACACAGTATGTTCTGTTTCCTGCAGAGCAATAAGTCTCTTAGGGAATCTGAACAGTAAACCGTTTCCTTCTCTGTTAGCTTCAGATGCCTTTTTTTCTATTCTATGTTATGATTGTGGGTGCTGCTTCAGGTTAATGCCAACAAACGCACCACTGTAGGTTTAAGAATCTGCTTTGAAGTTCCACAGGAAAAATAAAAATATATACCTAAAAGGTATCAAAAGAATGAATTAGTTAAAAAAAACTTCAAAGTTTTGTGTAAAGTATATTCTTTTGAAATATTGACTATGTTACTTGCTAAAGACTACAGTAGCTAATAAATTGCTAGAATTTATAAAGGCAAAGAATATGGCAAAAGTGAATCCCTTCTTTTACATGGTATTCCTTTGAGTTTGGAGATCTTTTTGGATGAGAAAACTATTGATTTAGATACAGATAAACAGCTGTTTCAGTCTTGGTGGTGATGACCACTGCATTGATTGCAGTGGTGGTAACTGAATTATAATCTTTAAAGACAGTGGAATGTGCTCAATGTTAATATAACAGTTTGCTAATGGACTAGAAAGCTCTAATCAGTATTAAAAATCACTTAAGACTTGTTATGTTTAGCAGAAGTTACAAATAAAAAAAAATGCAGTGACCTTTGAGTTTGGCCATGAAAACTGTTAAATGAAAACTATTAACCATCTGAATACAATTCCAAAAAAACCCCAAACTTTTGAGATTTCTCCCTGCTTTATCTTCATTTACTAAACCTATGAATGTGGTGGGAATGAAAGTAGCAGGATAGAAATATTCTGTATCTTAGAGATACTGTATGTTGTATTTGAGTCAAACAGTATCACCTTTGACTTCAGAGATTTATTTATTTTTTTAAATCTTGCTTGGGATTACATAAACACATTCTGAAATGCTCATAATTTATAGCCCTTGTTCTACATTAGCAAAAATTAAGATTCTAAGAAATACCTATTTCTCTAGAGCTCTTTTAAGATAATAACATGTTTATCTAGCAATTCCCTTAATAGCTTACATGCATGGCAAGTACTGTTTCAATTAGAGTAGTTTGAAGCGAGTCCCAGTGCTGGTTTACATCTCAGTTTTTTTAGTGCCATGGTGATTTGTGGTGTCTGGCCTGACTGCACAAAGGTCCAGCCTCATCGAAACATCTTTTAGAATTGAGTGTTTCCGGACCTTTGTCACAGTACTGTGAAGCCATTCACCGGAATCATACTGACACAGGTACAGGGCGAAATTGCAGTGGTTCTGTCTTTACTAGCCATGAGTATATCTGT
Organism: Aquila spilogaster; assembly: GCA_024606505.1. Lineage (NCBI taxonomy): Eukaryota > Metazoa > Chordata > Aves > Accipitriformes > Accipitridae > Aquila > Aquila spilogaster. The sequence continues at coordinate 30,450,817 of JANHGO010000042.1, forward strand.
TCTGAAACATTTTGCTTAAACTGTTCAGTTAGAAATAGTTTAATTCACCTGCAAAAATAGGGCCCTCATGTCAGACTCTTTGTGTGAAGGGAAGAACTTGTAAGTGGTACAATATCTGATTAAACTTTGCTGTGTAGGCGTGTGCAAGATAAGTAATTTCTAGCTGCAAGAAACTGGTTTATTCAGCTGCTTGAAAATTCATTCAGGCTTGATGGAAAACTGCCTGGCTGCTTTGTGCATCTACAGGAATGCTGCAGTATCTGTTCAGCAGCTTTATGGGAAATGTATCCAAACGATGATTAAAAGCCATGGGATGTGTATTTGAAGTGAGAATAGATAGGAAAAGACTTGAAATAAATATATTGCAATTATTGATCAAAGCAAATTTAAAGATAAAATTATCAGGGTGTCTAATTTAAGTGATTTCTGAAGAGTTTCCATATGCTTGCGTAACATAAACCCTAAATTTCTAGGGTTGCAAACTTTGGGAAATCAAAACCAGTTTTACTAACCTATATCTGAAAGCCTTGACTTGTGCTTTGGAGAAGAACTGTTCTTAGCTTGATGATGCAGAAAACAGGTTGACACGTTTCTCCGAGCTGCCATTCTTTTCTGGTAATAACCTCGATTTCTTGTTGTAATGCCACATAGTAGCAGTATTTTGTGTGCTATATGAGTTGCTATATAGTTTCCTGTGTGATCTGCAGCTGCTTCAGAGGGGTGAGAGTCTTGAGTCAGATCTGCCGGCACCTTGCAGATATCTTGGGTAGTTTACAGCATACTAGCTACGTATGCAGAACTGAATTGAAGTGCAAATGTCAACTTCTGAGTAAACTGAATCACATTTTAGGGTTTTTGACTATGTTACTAGATATCTGTGACTATAAGAACTGATTCTGTGTACAGTTCTGTATTTGTGCATTCCTCTTTGCTAGAACAAGCTGTGAATTAGCAGGTACCAAATTTAAATTCTTAGTGGTGAACATACAAATCTGCTATTGATCCTGTTTGTTGATTTTTCTCTGGCACTTCAATCTTCACAGAGACTGTGAAGCAGAATATGGTCTATCACTATCTTCAGTTTCTTAAAATGGGAGGTCATGCACTGTTTAAAATCCAGTTCCTACTTAATAATGAATGAAGGCTGTTCAGTGTTCTTTCTGAAATAAGTCTGTGATTTTTAGTTCAAATGCTTGGGAAGTTCCTTGCTCCAGGTAATATAAAGTCAATGTCCTGTTTCCCAGCTTTGTTACTCCCAGCATAGAAGTAAAGGAGTCAAACTGCTTTTTAACGCTCTAGAGTTAGTTATTGGCACATTAATGGATCAGGATAAATAAGATAGTACAGTTGTATTTTACTCATTCCAAGCAACAAATATCTGCTCCTAAATCTATTTTCTGATACTTTTCACCAGCAGTGAAAATTACAACTGGGGAATGTGTGTGTGAAAAGTCTGTCTGAATAATTGCATACCTTTTTTCTTCACTTATCTGAGAGTTATGATGGAATATAAAATCTTCATCTCCAGGTTAATATTTGCAATATATTGCAACATACTATGTTGTTTCAGTGTCAGGCAAACTGCAAAAGGTAATGATTCTTATGGAATGTTTTAAATGATAACGTGTATATTTCCTGGAAGTTTGATCAGATAAATCTAAGCCACTGTGGTATAACTTCAGGGACACTCAGTTGGATTTTTACTGACACATAGCTAAATGAGATATAAATCTTAGACGAATTAGAGTTTAACCACTGTAAATAAATTATTTTTGTAAAACTGCACAAAAGTATGATCCCTAATTTTGCAGACAATATCCTGAACTTGCTGTTGATTTTGAGTGGTATCAAACAACTGAAACCTATCTGATTTTTTGAATAGTTTTAGCTTATAGCTCATTATAGGATTGTGAGCTTCATATTGAGCTAAAAATAAAAAAAGGAAATATGTTGATGAATATATTTCTAAAAGTCATTTCTCTTGTTGTCTTTTTCCATGTATTATTCATCTTTTGGGAAGAACCATCAATGCCTGAAGGTGCCTTTGTAATGCTTTTTCATTAGTGCTGATTCTTCTAGACAATCTATAAATTGATGTGTTCTGCACCCCATGAGAATAATGATATATTGCTTTGGAAAAAACCAAGAACCCTGTGGTTACATTAGGCCTTGAAAGATGATCATAGCAGGATTGTTCACAAATGTAGAAACTCATGGTACTGTGCAATTTCCTTTAGGAAAGAAAGTTATAATTAGAGAAACTCAGAGGCTGTTCACAGGATGGATGAAAGGGGCCCCCACTAGGGCTAGTGACCGTTTTTGCTATATTACAGACACAGTGCATTTTCTATCTTAAATTTATTGTAACATTATTTTCTGGCACTTAATATGTAAAACATGTTTGCACAAGAACTTAAATATGGGAAATGTTTTACAAATTATATAACAAATCAATAGAAATTTTCAGATCAAGTAAGCAAATATATTCTGTCATTATTAATAGCAGTGCTTAAAAGAATGATACAATATGCTGTATTTTTATGAGAGTTTTTGTAAAGCTGTTTAATATGTATTGCTTTTTTTTTGCTTTAGCTTTGGAGAAAACATGCTATTAGTTTAGATGGAGTATTAAATGGAATCATCAGTTTAAATGCAGAACTTGGTTCTTAGGCATATGGTCATAAAGGGCGACTCTGTAAAGTATGTATATATTGTCAGTTAAATAACACCACTTCAGTGCCCACCTGTCCTTCTGCGACAGAGTTTTATGAAGCATCCTGCAGGACAGCTACTTTAGGTAGTAGTACAATAAAGTAAATGGATTCTAGAATATCCCTAATTTCAGATGCAGAACTTTCATATCTAGAGACTGTTAGCAGAAATTAGCTCAACTTACCTTACATTTATAAAAGGCCTTTGAAAAGAACCTTGTAATAACATCCTTTTCACTTAGAACAATCATGTCTGTACAACAGAATCTCAAATATTGCTTTAGAATGAAAATAAAGTGAAGTATAAGAATCTTTTTTTGGTCAGATGGAACATGGGGAAGAATCTTTCATTTCCAATCCCTTTCTCATAGACTTATTCCTCTCTCCTCGTTTTTGTTGTAGTTTTTTTTTTTTTTTTTTTAAGCTAGTATTACAATACTACTTTTTACCAATTCAGTTACAATACTGGAATACACCCAAGGAAAACATACAGGGCAGCCACTTTCCAAACCCAAATTCTCACACTAACTAATGTTGATTGCACCACATTTAGCTACAGTAATTTATACGGCAGTTGAGTCACTGTACTGGAAAGCATACCAAAGAATAATCCAGAAAAACATGAATGTGCCAAAAGAAAGTGAAGAAACAGTCATTTTATTAATTTTAAGAAAGGATTTGGAAAAAACTGCATAGAAGTTAGGAAGAAAGAACAGCAAGTCAATGTCTCTGCTTGTGAAAGAAATAACTAAAATTTTGTGCATGTTATCTGCATTGCTTTTAAAGGACTGGTGCCTGAAAATAAATCTCAAATAATCTGTGTGCAGTCAGAAATGGATAATGAACTATGACAAAAAAAGGTAACAGGTTAGGGTGCTCACATGGAGGCTTCGTAACGAGAGAAAGGAGAAAGAAAAGATTAGAGAAAAGGAAAGAAGGCAAATTCATGTCTGTAGAATATTTTAGCTAGTTTTTATTGTGAATCATTTAAACTAATCTTTGATAACTGAACTATGCATTTATCACTATATACACAGGTATTTCCAGTGAGCTGTTCTGTACTTGGATGCTGAGGGAATTAACAGTCAGAATTCAGTCCTATGAGGTTGTCAAGGCAATTTCATAATCTCATAACTCTCGTAATTGCTAGCAGATGGGGGCATATCTTGATTCAAAGTTGGTCTCTGGCTTAGTTAAAGCAATGCTCTTCTCATGCAAAACTCATGAGTGAAATTCTGATAGTTAAAATAGTAATAAGCCTGCAGCATGTTTTCTGTTTTTCCTGCTCTCCATGAGGTTATAACTTTTTAAGGTTTCCCAGAATTCTAAATATGATGCACTTCACCAAAAACATAATTTTAATCATAAAAATATGTAAATGAAATAAAATAGAAAAGCAACTCATATGACACATCCCACAGAACTCAAACAGAAATTAATTTCTAACATGAAATGTTACATATGTGCATGTATGTGCCAATGTATATAACTGTCACACAAGTGAATATAAGGTATTGGGATTTTATGGTATAAAGATTATAAAAAAGACTATTAAAAAACCCTTTTCTAATATGTTTGTTACAGTGAACTGGCTATTTCCATTATCAAAATTGTTCCGTTTTAGTGAGAGAAGGTAATTATTGTGATAATAGTAAAAAATGCTTGCACTCATTTCCTCAGAGGATGTTACTTGGTTGTTAAAAAAGTAATCTAGAGTAACTTTTCATAGCTTTGATGACCTACTTCTGTTTTAATCAATTTTCAGAGTGAATCTTTGATTATTTTTTTTCATTCAATTCTATAAATACACCAAAAGAATGATTTAAGCATAGGCAAGTTTTTCTGGGAATTTGAATGCTTTTTTTCCTCCAGTCAAACTTTCTTCCTGTAGCTGTTTTTTAGTCACCTCAACAGCCCGTGCTTGGAAACAATTGTATCACTGACCCATTTCATCAATTAGTTTAATCAGCTGAAAAGGAATGTTGTGAAAGCTGTAAAACAAAAAACTCACTGACTGTTTTACACAATATTTTTTCTGTCAGGCCACGACACAGGAAGTTGAATTTACAAGTTCCATTTTTCATTTTACAGAGCTACTAGAGAAGACCCTCAGAAGAGAGGAAGAAATGGGAGCTCTCCAGGTATACTTTCTACTTAATTTACTAGCTACACTTTTTGTCACCCTTAAAATTACTAAATTGTATTACGATATTATGATTTTCTGAACTCCCTTGTATCTTAAATTCAGCTTTGGAAATATATACAGCCAAATACAGACCTGATAGCTAGTAATACTCACTGCTGAGTTTCTGCCCACCAATTAAGTTGCACATTAGAGAAGATTAAAGTAGTCTGTGTTCTCCTATGAGTCAATAAATCTAGTCCATCAGTGAAAAGAATGCTGCTTTTAAGTCACACTATATACTGAAGTTGTTCTGTTATGTTATACTGCTGGCTTCACTGAAACTATATGTGAATAGGGGCAGTGCAAATCTGCATTCAGAACTGCAAAAACACTTTATATTCTACTTCGTTGGTTGGGTTAGATTTTCTGGGCTGTGTTTGCTTTCTTCTGTATCTCTGAATAAAACTGAAAGTAAAAGATTTTAAGTATTTTAAATCTCTGAAACATTAAATGTCGATAATCACCTTCCTGAGGAAGAAGGGACCAGTCAATATACGCTAGGACTTGACACAATATAGTAAATCCTTATTGTATGTCATCTAGCAGTAAAGCTGCTTGTGCTAAGCGCTTTAAATTTGTGCTTAGAAAGTAAGATTTACCCTAGGCTCAGCTTTGGAATAGTATTTAAGCATTACAGTCAAAGAAAACATACTCCTTTGAAATGAAAATGGCTAGAAAAGCAAAACCAAGCTGAAATGTCTAAATTGTGAGGCTTGGGAGGTTGTTAAGGAGGGTCGTGTATGTAGTCTTCAGAACACAGAAGGAAAAAAAGAAATTTTTAACAACAAATTACAGCAAACAATGGCCAACATGAATATAAAAAGTTTAGATACAACATGAAGAGTGTCTCAATGAAGCACCATACTATAAGTGTACTGGAAGCAAGACATTTATGAGTGAATTAATGAAGATAAGGCTGCTAAGGAAAATGAAATTATGTATTGACCTGAGTTTTGACCATAGGAGTTTGTTTGAACATAAGCCTTCTCATATTATAAATGGAAGGCATTTTGAGGGCCGGAGGTATCAAAGAGTTAGTGTAGAAACAGTTTGATCCAGTAAGAAGAGACAAGTTGCAAGCCCAAAAAGTTACACAACACACTAATCCAGCTGTTTCCTGTTCAAACAAAAATCTTGGCCCAGCTTTCTGGCAGCTCAAGTTCAACAAGGCTGAGAGCTTGTCTGCGCAAGCAGTTTACACAGGTGCATATCTAGTTACATCAATGTAAAAAGATCTCCTTTCATGTGAAGCAATTCTGCATCTGCTTTCATGTGAAGCTCCATAGTTGACAAATTGTTCTAATGATGTTACTTCTGATTGAATGAGGAGTAATGTTATACTGCAGAAAGTTGCATCATAGTAGTGTCTGTGCCTATATATGCTTGCCTGTATTTCTGATGGTCTGTCAAGCTCCTGATCAAATTGCTTTATGCCCTTACCTGACTGGTGGTTCTGGTCAAGTGTGTGACTTGTACTGCTCTAACTGCGATTTTTGTATTCAAGTGCTTGATGGTACTTTTTTACTCCTTCAGATGCCCATGCTTTCACAGTCAAAGTACTCAGCAAAAACATCTATTATTTTTCCAGATAGTATTATGTCCAGCTTAGTATATTTCAAAATGTTCCTAGTCTGGGATCCTCTGTTCTTGTAATGTTGTATTCTAAACTTGCAGTGGCTGAATATGTACAACTTTGCTAGCAAATAGTTGTAAAACAACAACTCGTGTCATCATGACTGAATCTCCCCAAAGCTGTTGCATCTCAATATATAAAGCATAGGAAGTAAGAGGAAAATGAGAGTTCCTTTAAACATGGCATTTCCCAGAGCTGAAACTGGCACGCTTATCCTTTTGTTAACCAGGTGACATGGAATATTTGTTTCTTCTGAGCGCCAGTTCAGCAAAGCATGGGTGTAGTTGGTTAATGTATGAATGCTTTCATTGAAGTAGATTGCTAGAAGGTAATTGTCAAATTAAGGACCAGGCATTGCAACAGGCTGCCCAGGGAAGTGGTGGAGTTACCATCCCTGGAGGTGTTCAAAAAATGCATAGACCTGGCACTTCAGGACATGGTTTAGTCGGCATGGTGGTGTTGGGTTGACAGTTGGACTTGATGATCTTAGAGGTCTTTTCCAAACTTAATGATTCCATGATTCACTAGCAAATAAAATAGCACTCTTTGCCCCCAAGGCCTACAGTCCTTGGGTAGGATTCCCTTGGTATTAGGTCCTACTCAGTCCTTGGTTCAGTAGACAATAGGTCGTGTTGATTGTTGTTATCTTTTTGTCTACAATTCCTGGGATCCTGTTTTGATAAGTATCTTACATATACAGAGAATTATATGTAGCAAGTCAATCCTTGATGCATTTTGTTTGCAGTCTAAACAGACCATATGTGTAAAGCACGTTCAGGAAGCAGACAGACAGAAAGATTGTACGTTTTAGACTATGGACAGACAATTGAAAGCAGTCAGGTTATCATGGCTGAAGGAGTTATTTCTTGTAACGTGAGCCATGAATGCTGACCATAGCCTTAGAAAAGCTAGAGACATGAGGAAATCTTCTGTCAGAAATCAGGGTATTGCTGTGGGCAAATGATGACTGGGGATACCATGAGATTCTTTGCCATGTCTCTGCATCAAGTAACAAGATTATTCCCCAGAGCTAAGGACATATGTTTTATTATGCTTTTTGTTTGCTCATTTTTTGAGGGGAGACAAAGAGCACCTTTTGTTAAAAATAATTTGAATAAAGTACAACTAGTGCTTCCACAATGCTGTCAGCTGAAAACCACAGCTGACAAGACAGAAAGAAAAAAGCAGTTTTATGAGGATTGTTCCTGGAAATATTTGGGCTAGTAGTTTTCATGTGTTCTTCTAGTCAGGGAATATGTTGGACTGCAATTAGCATTTCAAAGACAAAATAATACTTTGTTAGGTAGGCAGTGGGAATCTTTATAGCTACATCTCTCTACGTGAACCTGACTCTTGTCTTATAGCTTCAATCTTGACACATAATAATGTAATATATGCGGTTCCTTGATACAGAGTGTTTTGGGAGCTAGGAGGCTGATGCTTTGGATGACATCCCTGTATTCTTGGTTTTTCATTTTGAACTTGTTGCATACTGTTGACTAGAGTTGCTATGTTATACATAAATTTATATTTATGTATGAGTTTATATAGCTATATATGAGTTTATACATGTTCTAGATAATATTTATGTTCTCATTACACATATGCTTGCTCTCTGTTGTCACATGTGCACTCGTACTCGGCATAATACAATTTTTAGCTTCTGAGTAGTCTAGATCACTTTCTACAGTCTCTTTGATAGCCGCACCAAGAATATACCCTCACTCCTTTTCTTACTTCATTGGAAGAAAAAAGGCTCTGATTATAAGGTTTTCACCTTTCTTTTTCTGAAAACTGTTCCATGGTACAAAAGATTGCATTAATGAAACTAATATGCTATGCATGATAATTGTGATATTCAACAGTATGGATGTTCTCTGGGAAAACAATTGCAAGCCATTTTAATTTGCTTTGGAATTAGTGGCATGCTAATATAAATAAAAAGAATTACATATAAAATACAGAATTTTAATTTGAAAATATAAATATATGGATAATGTATAAATTATCCATGGTAAATTTCCTAATACATTACATGCTAGTCTTCAGAAAATTATCTGCTGACAGTGTAAGAGTTTATTCAGTTTTTAGAATTTGGCAGCAAGATCATGCACTTTTTTTAATACATGAGTCATTTTGAAAACACTATTTATTCTACCATTGGAATCATCCTACTAATATACTCTAAGGTGCTTTTTTTTTTTTTTTCAAAGTAGTCCTTTTTAACTGAAGAAATTTATATCTGAATTGCTGTTCACTATCACCACAAATTTATGAGATCTGTAAATACCATCTTTTATATAGTAATGAGTTTGGGTTTTGTTGCAGAATCTGTAAATAAATATGAGTGTTTGTAACAGCCACTGCAATTTTATGGAGGAACGAGCATCTCAAAATAAATATTTTTGTTTTTCACATAATATTTTTTGTCATAAGTTTGTTCTGATGTACTGAAATAGTCTGTATCTCAGACCTGCTTCCAAGAAAGAATAAAGTCTTTAGTACTTAATACACTACCTTTTCTGAGAAAAAATGTTAGTAAAATGCAGTAAACTTTTGCTTATGCAACATTGTAGTTGGAATCCCCAACTACCATGCATTGTGATGGGCACTGAGCAAACATTTCTTAATAGACGAGTCAAAGTTAAGTATTCTAGAACCTCATATTATCCTAGTTTTACTGATAAGAAACTAAGCCATAGGTGAAATAAATTTATAGGAAATCTGAGACATGTATCTGAATTTTTTGATTCCCAGCTCTTAGGGATAAAATCACCCTCCATTTTGTCTAAAAAAAAAAAAAAAAAGTTTACACTTTTGTCTATTTTTTTTTTTTTAAACCCACTACTTTGAAAGAGTCCTGTAACTGAAAGTGGTAAGGAGTGCATTTTTTTTTTCTCTCCATACATTTGTTTTATTATTTATCATTGGTTTATGCACAGGGAGTTTTGAACCACTGTGTATGCAGTTCCAACATCAGCCAGTTTAGTGACATCCACTACTGGCAAAATGTTAGCATTTTTTTAAACAGTTGTATTTTGATAGTGTACTAGATTTCCATCAAACTTGTTTATGTGTGCATTCCTGTTTTCCCTTTAGATATTTCCTTGTACATACTTTCCTGAACAGTCTTGCTTGGGTTTTTTTACATCTTCAAAACCAATTAGTCTTTTCCAGATGCTGTTTTATTTATTTTTTTCAGCCTCACTTGATGCAGTTATTTTTCCTCCAGTATATTGTCTCACTTTCTGCCTATGGTTTAGAGTTGTAATCAAAGGTGCAACTATTGTAAGCGGCTGATGAAAAATAACATCATTTGCACCCCAAACTTCATTTTATGTGTCCCCTCGTGTCCATGTGTCCCTCATCCCCTCCTGCCCCCATGTCCCCCAAGTCCCTATGTCCTTCCATCTCCTCCCTGTTCCCGTGTCCCCCCGTGTCCCCTCACATCCCCTCCTGACCCCATGTCCCCCGTCCCGTCCTGCACCCCATGTCACACATCCCCTCTTGCTCCCCCACATGCCCAAGTTCCCCCATATCCCTCTTCCCCTCCTGCCCCCCATGTCCCCTCACGTGCCCCACTCCACCCCCCCTGTGCCTGAATGAGCTTTAAACATTTCACTAGGGTGAACTGTGTCTTTTCTACAAGAGATTATATGAATAAAAGTTAGCCCTTTAGTAATCCAAGGGACGCTGGTTTTACACAAATATGTAAATATACAATATGTAAATACCAGTTTTACACAAATGTGTACACCTGTTCAGTTAGTAAACATAACCATTATTTTTAAAGTTTTTTAAGACAGTAATAACTCTAGAAGAGTCTTTGTAACTCATTTCCACCTAGCCTTAAAAAAAAAAGAAAAATACTTTTGCATTCTTGCAAATGGCTCCCAAATTCTTCCATTGGTCTAATAAATTTTTGTTGTACCAGTTGCTTCCAAAATAGTGAAGTCAGTTCAGACTTGTCTAACGGTCTTTGGATGCTGCAGGAATAAATCCAGATTATTACAATCATTTTTACCTCTTAGGGAGGGATAGAACAGGAAAAAGTATAAGGATTCTTAGCCTAATCCACCCAGGAAGGAAAAAAAAAAAATCCTCTCCCATACTTTCAAAAAGGTAATATATGAGCAAAGTAAGAGTTCTCGTAATGGCTTAATGGTCAGGTACTCTAAATGTGAGCTTACCCAAACATTTGAACGTGTGTTTTCTCAGATTACTTAAAATATCATACCTAGTCAGGACATAGTGCCAGAGTACATGATCTTGATTTTACTAGCTTAATATTTTTCTTAAAGATACTTTTAAATTAAAATGTGACATTAAAATATATACAGTAAATTTATAAATTCTGGGTTCTCTATATTTTGTGCTGGATTAAAACTTGCACAAGCTTATTTTATTTGCATCTTATTTTTGTCTGACATCAGACTTTGACTAATGTCATGTTGTTATTAATAAAACATTCTTTAGAGCTATTTCTGGATAACAGTACAAAGATATGGAATTTACTTTTTAGTTTTATAAGGAAATGACTAAAAGAAAACTAAACCAGATGCTAACGTGACATGAACTCTAAAACATGCTAGATCTACAGTCACAGATGATCAAAAAAAGAAATCAAACTTTGGGATACATAAGAGTAAAATCAACAATATTAAAAATCTAATGGAAAAAATATATCATTGAGTAAATTTTTTCAAATTCTTTCTTACCTTGTTTCTGGGGAGTTTCTTTTCTTTGGAACAACTTTCTAAGTGACATAGTATGATAAATGGGTCAGAGGTCCAATTAAGTACAGCAGTTCCTATTCAGTGAGATTTTTGCAAAATAACATACATATGACCAGCAAAAAACCAAAGTGAATCCTTTTCATCATTGTTCAACTTACATTGCATTTATATTCTTTACTTTCTAATGGCATCTTGTACTTTATTTTTAGGAACGTATTATGGCCTTAGAAGTGGTAAGTTTCTTAAATTCATTTCCAAACCAATCACAATGACATTGCTGATAATTTTTCTAAATTATGAAAAATATTATTTTTATGTATTTAAAAAAAAAGGTTGCAGTTTGGGGTTTTTAACTGTCATTTTACTTTTAAGAGAAGATGTGATAATTTTACACTGCACCTTTCTGTGTAAGTTTTTACTACAGTATTTGGGCACTGGTTATATGAAATACAGTGTAATGTTGTAGTTTTTCTGTACAGTTCAATCCTCATCCCAGCTCTGGGAAGAGAAATGTCATAGATAATGAGCCATACAAAGGATGTTATTTTTCTACTGCTAGCATTTCTAATGGTCAAGGTCCATGTGATAGATCTAATCATTTCAGTGACTGTTACGTGTGCTTTTTACATGTTTACACTGGGATGTGCAGACAGAATCAGTTCATCTGCCCACATCAACACTGCAACTAAAAGCATGACGGAATACCATTTTAATGATTAATTAATATAATTTAGTAAGATAATAAGCTGAAAGGACAAAAGCCTTCATGCATGTACATGCCATGAATGCAGCTGGATTATCCAGATCTCCCAAGCTAGTAAGTCTATCAGGTGGAATAGCTGGGTTGGGTCTTGGCTTGCCCTAGCATTTCTGAACCGTGCTTCTTTTGTCCTATGTAGGAATGTCCAATAAGACATCACACAATATTATGTATCAGGCCCATAGCTTCTTTTCATTGGAAATCCAGAAAATTTCATCTAAAGAAACCAGCACTGAGACAATTGCAACGCTGCAAATATAAACTTTTTAAATTTGCTTCTGCAAATTATTATTTTATCCTTCCTGATTGTCTGTGCATCTTTGAAAACAGCTTCTGATTTAAAAAATATATTTAAAATATATTCAATATGTTAAGCTTGCATTTACACAAAAAAGACCCTTTGTAAATCAGAGTGCAGTGTTGGAACTCCTGCTTTGTCGGAGTAGGGAGCTAATGCTCAAATTCAGTGCCCTGGCACTTCACATAGTGCTGTGTGAGTGTAAAGTGTTGCCAGGACATTAGTTCTGTTCAGGAGCATCTCTTATTCATGGTTTGCTTACATGACAACTAGTCAGGCATGTATCCACTGCCATCAGTTTCTCATGAGCCATGAGTTAAACTGCCAGCAAATGCATTGTCCTTTCTGGTCCCAGAGCTGTTTTCACACAGGCAGAGGGTAATTGCTTGTAAATAGCACAACGTCATGCAAATTCACTCTGTATTTTGTGACAATGTTTGTTTCTATTTTTTCTGGAGCCTTTCTAGTTTTTATACTTTTAACCTCTTCTACTTTAAGAAGGAAGATTTGTAAGTTATTGTTCAGATAGAAGAGGAAGAGAATTACTATCAGTAAAATATAATTTTCTTTCTTAATGCAAGTTCGGAGGTAACACCTGAATGCAAATTTGTGATGCTAAATCCTACAGCTTGAAATCAATCACTGCTTTCATTATTGCTGACATTGGAAGATGTGTAATGTTAAGCCCGAGATTGCAGGCAAGAAAAGTATCGTCATCACTAAGGCTGTTGAATGCTCCCAAGGCACTTATTTTACTTTTGCCATAAAGTTCCTTTATGATGTCAGGCAAATCACTAAACTAAATTTTTCACAGACTGTTAATTACTTTGTGTTTCTCATTTTCTGGCTATCTGACTTTGTGACTTTTGAGGCCTGATTTTCAGAAATGCAAAGTTTTAGTAATAGCTAAATTCAGTGGGAGCTCCAGCTGTATATATTGCTAAGTATACTCAAAAGTTGGATGTTAGATAGCTGATAGTGAATACTTTAAAATAAGTGGTTTTGACCTTTATATCTCTGTTTCAGTTCTGAGGATGATAGCGTTCTCTCTCCTCCCCCCCTTCACTAATCTTAAAAAGAAAATACACACAGAGTAATACTTATAAGGTCTGAATGTGTCAGGATAAGCTATGATAAAAAAGCCCTTAAGCAAAAGAATTAATAAGTCTTGCAGTTTAAGGGATCCTTAAGAATCCTTACATTTATACATACAGTATATATGTCTACATCTCTGTATAGCTATTCAGCATTTATAAAAATGACTATGTAATAGTTATGGTACTCATATATTTGTATAATGTTCTTATCATCTGTTATTTAAGTGCTCAGAGGACAACATCAAAAAAGTACAACCAGTCACAAGTTGTGTAGAAAATGCATTTTCTTAGGAGAATTTTGACAGAAAGGTGGCAGTTCATGAGATTCACAAAATGCAAGATACAAAAAAGAGCAAGAGAGGGAAAAGCCAGAACGCACACATACACAAACTACAAAATGCATAGGAAAGCATCAACTCCCCAGAGCTGTTTTTAAACTGTGAGACCATGGGATGGCTGGGTTAGGAATCTTATCTGCATTTTCTTCCACAGCATTCTTATTCTGCCTAGTAGTGGAAGAAATTGCTCTGCACAGGGGTAGATTAAGTTTAGTGCAGAACTGTCAGATTTACCACAAGTGTGAAGCCTCCTGCAGCCACTTTTAAAATTGTTTCTACCCTGCACATACCTTTTTAAGCAACAGAAAAGACACGTACATCTAACAGTAAATGCATTTTTTTAAATCTTTAGATTAAGATTTTAACCTAAACAAACTGTTTTATGCAATGACCTGAAAACTGTGTACGTGTACATATTTTGAGAGGTATATTTGGCAGCCCACTCGCCTCCCTCCCTTTCTCTACAGTCTACTCATTTCTGCCTTCTACACTTGCCAGTAAAATTGTTGTAGTAGCCATGTGATGAACTTGGCAACTTAGGCAAAAAAAAAAATTGGGAAAGAAATGTGACAGGAACCTAGCAAATTCTTTTCAGAGTTCTGGGTGAATAAACCTTCCAGGCCTAGCTTAATCTAATTCAGTGATTTTGTAAGTTGCAGCAAACTAGAGGGGTCCCTTGCATCATCTGAGCCCTGCCAGCTCCTTCTTCTCTCAGAAGTCTGAGCTGGAAGCTCCATCTCCTACCCATGACTTATCCTGTCTGCTATTCCGGACAGTTTCTTCGATCTTCTTTCTCCATAGCCAACTCACTTGGTTCCCAAGGAAAGTGCTGTATTACCATCCTCCTTCAGGGCATGACACCTGATCTGATCACTCCCTTAAGGAACCTGAGAATAAATAGTACCCATCACAAGAAGCTTTTGGATTTTTTGGCTCTTCTTCAATCAGATCAGTTCTACAGTATGATTCGGTAGATAGGTGCACCACTTCTTGCTCCAGCAGGGTGCACAGGACAGGAGCAGAAGCTGGAAGGTAAGAAAGAAGAACAGGGGTACTTAGGCAGACTCCCTAGTGGATATAAAAGGAGCTGAAGAACCAAGGTGTATTCTGGAATAATCCTTCAACTCGTGAGAAGTGCCAGGGGAGTAACAAGTACAGGCAAAACTGAGGTTTTGAGTACCTAGAGGTTATGTGTTTTGTTTGGCTCTCTTTTTGGTTTAATACTGTTCATTTAATTATTACATAGCTATTAACAAGTAATTTTCCTGATTACTTTAGTAATCAATTACATAGTCTGATGTTTATCAGAAGGAATATGATTTATCTTTAAATAAGGTGATTTAGTTTATTCTTGAGTGTAGCTTAGTTCTTACATACAGGATTTGGCTCTATATTATTTATAGGCAAAGGTGTGTGATTTTCTTGGGGAAAAGTCTGTTTTGTATTCTCAGATGTAGCTACAATGGGAAGTGTATCTAATTCTCATAAAGAGGTCAGGGTGTATTTTGTATGTGCACACTGCTACTATGCTGTGCTTGTGACTTCAGTGGGCTGCTTCTGTAAACTACATCATGTTCTTTTTGAGGATAAGCTGCAAGTCAGATTCGTCTGCCTTAGTAGTACTAGTCTGACAAAAGACTGGGAAATTTCATTTGAGATCAACCATGTCCTGAAGCTATTCCAGTGAACATATGCATTCTATATCCTTTGATCAATAAGACAGCTTGCTGCTTTCAGTAGAGAACCTAGAAGTGAGGTTACCACTTGCTTAGAATACTTGGATCAGACTTTTCTGGACATGATTCAACTTTTCGTTACAAAGTTATAAATCTAGGTTAACTCCAGTCATGATGTAAGTATTCTGCAAAATTGTTATTTAATATGAATTTCCTTTTCAGTATGAACATTTACGTATTTTGTTGTAACTCGTATTTTATGTTCATGTAAGTAAGGGTTTGAATACCAGTAAAACAAATTTCTGTCTGCACACACTCAGCAATGTAAAAGCTATTAGATTCTTCTACTGTAGTAGCAGGCTCAAATTTGCATCAGTTTTCTGATTTATCACCCATTTTAAAAGGAGACTTGGAAAGGTGACGATGCCCAATGCATTTCACAGAGAGATTATGCGACTGCCTGATACCATCCATTTTAGGGTGCATGCTCTCTCTCCCCCTGCTCTTGAGATTATTTCATGATTGTCATACTTTGTATGCATGAATGTTTAGGAAATCTTGAATCTAAGAGTTAATACTTTCTTCTCCCCTTGGTTTGCTTCTGTAGTGTCTTGCCAAAACTACCATTACATCAAAGGCCTTCTGGTCCTCCCAGAACACTGCCATTCTTTGATCTTATAAAAACGACCGGGAGAGGAGCAACAGTCTGAGATCCTCTGTCCTGCTTGCCTCGCCCTTTCCTTTCCTTTCATCATTGAGCCAGTGTGTCACTTCCCTTCACTGGCGGTGGAGAACTTTCCCAAGGTTCCCTGAGTCCTTCGTCTGCTCATTCCCACCAAGTAACTTCTGCTGCCTGACGGTGCTTGCAGCCAGCTGTTTCTTTTCTCCTGATGCTCACCTTCCTCTTCCGTTCTTCCCTGATGTTGTCTTGTCCCCCTACATATCTACTGCTCTTGTTGAATACCCTGCTACTTATCTATCCTCTGCCCCCTACCATTTGGTGCTTTACTTGTTCTTTTAGTTTTTTGCTAATACAGCCACCTCTAGTTTTCTTCCACCAACATTTTAATATTTTTTTAATGTAAAAGAATTTATTTTGCTCTTAAGAGTATGATTTTTTTTAACAATTGCCTTTCTCTCCCATTCACACTTATTTCTCACCTTCTGGCTAATTCTGGGATTTAGAGTAGGAACCAAAAATGCTGAAATAAATATAAGATTCTGCACAACTTTTCTAATTTATGGATTACATTTAAGGTTGTGTACTTGCACAAAGTCCACAAACTAAACATATATATGTATATTTATAATGTCACCTCTCTAATCCCCCTTCCCTCAAAAATTGATAAATAGCATTATTTTTAAGTTACTCTCTATGAAAAATGTTCTTCACTATTTTGTAAAAAATGAATTACTAAATTAATGTAAGCAGTAACATATTGTTACAAAAATATATATTGAGACTTTGAATACTAAATTTGCAGATAAGCAAAGTGAAGAATATCTTATTGTGTATTTGTTAAAGAATATTTAAAATATTGGCCTAAGAATTTATTGCTAAATTGCCTGTAAGAGGCAGCTTACAAAATGTAGGTAACTCTAAACTTTATTAAACTGCTCTTTGTTTGGCAGTCAGGATGACAGTTTTATATTTATGTATTGACAAATAATCATGGTGCATGTCTAACAACTTGGTCTAATAAATTCATAGTTTCTCCAGTGTAATATAATGTAATATAATACATTACAGAATCACAAAATGGTTGAGGTTGGAAGGGACCTCTACAGGTCATCTGGTCCAACCTCCCTCCTCAAGCAGGGTTGCCCAGAGCCAGTTGCCCAGGACTGGGTCCAGATGGCTTTTGAATATTTCCAAGGATGGAGATTCCACAACCTCCCTGGGCAACCTGCGCTAGTGCTCAGTCACCCTCACAGTGAAAAAGTGTTTCCTGATGTTCAGATGGAACCTCCTGTGTTTCTGTTTGTTCATTGCCTCTTGTCCTGGCACTGGGCACCACTGAAAAGAGCCTGGCTCCCTCTTCTTTACACGCTCCCTTCAGATATCTGTACACAGTGATGAGATCTCCCTTAGCCTTCTTTTCTTCAGGCTAAACAGTCCCAGCTCTCTCAGCCTTTCCTTGTGGGACAGGTGCTCCAGTCCCTTAAAGAATGTTAGTTGCCCTTCGCTGGACTATCTCCGGTATATCTCTCTTGTGCTGCGGAGTCCAGAACTGGAACCAGCACTCCAGATGTGTCTCACCAGGGCTGACTAGAGGAGAAGCATCCCCTCCCTTGACCTGCTGGCAGCACTCCTCCGAATGCAACCCTTATGTTCTCTAAGTAGAAAGCTCCTTTCAATACTGTGAAGATGTGTTCCACATGTTGCAAATATTGAATGTTTTTGCCAGATTTTAATAAAGCAAAATCCTCTCAGATTTCCATTAGAGAAAGTAAAAATCTCAGGATAAGTATTTATTACAAAAGACTGTAATTCTTTAGATAGCTTAGGTTATTTCTCTTAGTTTAACTAGGAGTAGTAATATACAGTGGTCTTCACTTTCATTTTTTTGAACATAGTATGTATATGTATGTAAATATAATTTTAAAGGAGGTTCCATGTGTCCCATTCACAGGATTCTCCTTAAAAATGTTGGTCTTTCATCTGTGGAATGTGTATGTGAGTTCTTCCACAGAACATAGGATGCTTATACAGATATCAGTTACACTTATTGATGCTACCATAGATTTTTTTTTTCTCTCATTGTTGTGCATCTTTTGATTAAAATAGGGACATCTATAAGCCAAATTCCTATTTTTTTTTCCTACTCTGCCACTGATTTCCTGTGAATCCTTGGTTAAGTCACTTCTCTTTATTTCAATTTTTCTGAGCTATAAAACTGAACAATAGTTCTTCTTTCCCATGAAGGCTGTGTTAATTGAATTTTTGTAATGCTTTCTGGAAACATTAACGTGATGTTAATAACGTACGTTAATAACATACAAAACATTAACGTAAATTACATGTGAAGATTTTTAGCCTGCAAAGCTCCGCGAAGGTGAAGATAGCACTCATGAATGAATGACTCGGAAGACTTTATACCTTTTAAGAATATGTGCCTGCTAATGTTGCTTTACTTAACACATTCTGCCTCTTGTGTTATATTTCTTTTAATTTCCAGTAATTATGTCTGGATGTCTTTGATCAAAATCTTAGTAAATGGTGAAGAATAGATTCTCAAAAATTAGTCCTGTGGACCCTCAGTAGTACTCGGAGCACTAGCTGATGATTCACAGAGAACTGTCTTGCCAAAAGAATGCACTGTCTCCTCCACATTTCCAGCTGCTAGTATGCATCAAACAAGTAAAAATTCATGAAATACTTTCCTAATATTTTTCCATGTAAACAATTCCCGTAGTTACCACAGGGTTGTTATGTGCTCATGAATGAGAGAAGAGATGATCCATGTCATTGCAAACAGAAAAGGAAGCATCCATGAAGCTCTCTTAATTAAAGTGCGGGCCATCCTATGCAAAAACATCTGGAGTCTAAATTTAAAGTTCAGTTAGTTTGACATTTGCAATGCTTTGTTAACAAAGGTCTTTTGTTTTTCATTAGTATAAGTGTAGTTTTTGCTTAAAAAAAAATCGTACTGGTTAAAACTTTGATGAAGCAATGTAGTATAGAAAAAAAAAGTCAATTGAACTTGAATGTTGTATAACTTACTAAATTTATGTGTTGCTTATCTTTGTAAAGGTAAACTGATTTCTTGATGTGCTGAAATCATCAAAACAATGGTATAATTGGAGTAATGGTATATGTGGAATATAAAGACACAAAATACATTTTTTTCCTTTCTCTTGAAGTTCCCTCTATACATATGATGTACTACGTCACAGAATGTCCCAGCTATCATGGAATTTGTCTGGCATATGAAAGTCAACAGAGAACCTCAGGCCTTTTAAGTGGAACCACACCTTGTATAAAAGAGGAGTGTGATGTATCAGTCACAGTGCTGGAGTTAGAAGCTGACAATGCATAGTTTTACAGGTGTTAACAGGGAAAGCAAAGGATACCTTTATACATGCTGGGTGCATCCTATGCTTGCTATTTTTAAGTATTCAACACGCTAAGGCCAGTTAAAAATAAGTCATCGTAGGTCACCTTTAACATTACATCTTTCATCTGAATCGTGAGTAACTGCCTGCTGACATGCGTTGCAGTCAGTTAAAATTACAGTTGCATTTAATCTTTTTATGGGTATTCTTTGGGGTTAGCTAACTGGTACTTAAGTCAGCTCTAATTTTCAAAAATATCTGTGCAATATAGATAGCCATTTGTTTTTACCTACCTCAGTAAAGAAAGGAGCACTATACTTGAAAGTCAGTGAAGTTTGGTTTCTAGTTTATGTTTATGTGTTTTCAATATATCGACTATAAAGGCAAACTTTAGGAGGACTATATACAAACCTGCTTTGATTTATTTGCATTTAGCATTGCAGCTTTGAGACTAAAAATAAAAATGTGTATCTGATTTTGATTTAGATCTGTCCCTTGTGACAGCGTGAAACAGTCTATCACCAAGAATACATCAATATAGAAGGATTAACTGTTCACATGCAGTTTAAACATCAAAGTGTTTGTATGAAGTCATGGAAAATAAGTAATTTGTTTTATCATTCTCTGTGAAAACACAGAACGCCCCTTTTCAAAGTAAATAATCTTTATTTTAAAAACAGAAAGGTTAATAGCACTCACTCTATGGAAGAGACTGCTGTTAAGTAAAATACCATTAATAGTACTTCAGTCAGTACAGTTGGAGTTTCTTCCTCTTATCGGTACCATCAATGCACTGTGGCAGTACCTTCTGTTCCCTGTTAAACAATGAGCAGACAGATGTGATTGCTCTCTGTAGGATTATTTGTATGCATTATGGCATACAGCTTTCTGATTTCTGGGAAAAAAAGTTAACAGTACTTAATTGCCCTCTATGTCAGGTGCTTCTGACATCCTTTTTCGCATTTTATCTGTGCAGCTAAATCCATCTCTTTTAATAGAATAGAGTGCAGTCATTAATGATACAAGTATGGCATTTGATCCATGTTGAGGAGGTTGCTGTGTGTTTCATTAAATTACCAGACCAATTCTGTGGGCCAGCTACAAGCTCTTTCATCACCTTTCCCTCCCATTCTTCAGTGTATTCTTTTGTTGCAGCCTCCTTTATTGAATTTCCCCTAATAAACTTGGCTTTTTTCTTTTTCTGTTTTTATTTGCACTTCACTACCATTCTTTTCATTGGTTTTGTGAAAAAGGCACACATTTCTGTCCCTGAAAATGTTAGTCTGTGAGTTATCCTATTCAAATAACTTCACAAACTGCTCAGAAGACTGTGAGAATTTTAAAATATAAAAGGAACTGTTCTGATTAAGACCAAAGGTCAATCTAGCCCAGCTATAGACGTTGCAACAAAGGCCAAAATAAAATGCTTAAAGTGTATGAACGGGACTGACGTATATTTTGTTTCCCACTCATTCATTCTGATTCCAGCCATTCAAAGCTCAGAGACTTCCAGACTTAGATGTAGTTTCTACCAATTTGGAACCCTTCCATGGTCTTTCTCATTCATGAACTTGCCCAGTTTTCTGCTTAAACCCATATAAAATTTTTTATCTTTATGTGACTTCTGATTTTATGCAAATTCTTCCTGGCTGAAGAATCCTGTTTTTTCAAGTCATTGTATTTAATCATTTCCCACACAGAAACAGTGCTCCATGACTTTGATCATTCTTGTTGCTCTTCTCTGACCTTTCTCTGTTTCTGTTCTGAAACAGAGGTCCACAGCTGCAGTCAGTAGTCAAGATGCAAGCACACTGTGGATTCATGCTCAGGAATAATTATGTTCTCTGGCTTTTTTTTTCCTTTCCTGATTATATCCAGTGTTGATTTTGCTTTTCTGATTGATGTTGAGCACTGAGTTATCAAGTTCTTGGAAATATGTATCATTACCCCATGGTCTACTTCCTGAGAAGTAACGGTTAGCTTGGAGCCTATCATTTTGTGTGTCAAGTTAGGTTTAAATTTTGGGAATCTAAAAAAACTTTCAGAAATCCAAGTAGCCTATATCATCCTTTATCCACATGATTCTCGATAAAACCAAAAAACTAAGGACCAAGTATGCATATAACCCGAACGCTGGTCTTCTGCTTTCAAGATTACACTTAATAATGCAAATAATGAGGACTAGCTGAAGCACAGCTAATTTTATTCTTTTTTTTTCATAAAAAGTATGTGAAATAGCAGGGATATATTTAGGAGACACTCGGGGAGAACAGATGATGAGCATCTTCCTTAATTCCATTTACAGACAGTGTTGACATGAGGTCTTGGCATTAAAATTTAGAGAAAGAATTGAAAAATGGGATTGCTTAAGGCATGGGCTTACACTTAGGGCCTGAGTTCCTTTTATGCTGAGAACAGATCACAGGTCGTCTTTATTGAAACAGGGGGGGGAAAAGCAAAAATCTTTGTAGTTGTAAAAAAAATTGCTGTAAATTGAATATGTTTTATAGCATGCTGAGGAGCCACTACATTAAATGTGTCCTGTGTCCCAGGCAACTTTGTCAACTCTGTGTGACATCTCAAATATGTATTTTTCTGCAGTTCGTAAGTACAATACTTCAGCAAAATGTGTTAGGAAATATAAACCATAAGCTTAAAATATTTATGGTTTAATTTGGTGCTGGACCAAGAAGAGAGATTGAGGGTTGTTACAATTTTGGGGTTAGTTACTGTGAGGAAGGATTTTATTTCTGAAAGGGTAGGGGAGTTGTTGGTGTTCAAAGTAAAAAACTTTGTGAGCATGTGTTCATCAGATCTGTGTGATACTAGGATGACGTCTGAACATCAGGATTCAGTATTTTGTTTCACGTATAGTTAAGTTTGGATTGCTTAGGGTCTGTTGTCTCTCATATTTCCCAGCCTTAGAAACACACATGCAGACCAGTACCAGGGGCTACTTCGGGAAGAAGCAGCAAACATTGCCTCTCATCATAAGTTAATGGAGTGGAAAATCAGTGCTTTGATGAACATAAGGCCATTGCAAATGAAGTGTGAAATATGAATGAATACTGCTTTACTGTGGTAAAAGTGAAATGGTTGATTCTTGTAAGAGGGAAACATTAGAGATTGATAGATACCTCTAGGCAATTTTACTTTCAAGTGGAGATGTATAGTAGCATTTGGGGACAAAAAAAAAGTATTATAACTATAAAAACATTTCTATACTATAATCTGTGATAAACAGTTTAAATGCAATATGTAGGCCTCCAGCCTGATTGCATCCTGAAAATATGAAGAAGAATCCATTTTACAAATTCATTATTAATATGTAACTGCAGGTTCTGTATTTCTTTTCTGGTAAAGAGAAGAACACAGCTAGCTAAGTGTGAAATGTACTTAACCTCCTTTCTCATGCAGCAGGTGAGAAAGAATAAAGTACTGTTTTCTTGTTAGAAGAAATAACCTTTATTAATTCTGACTTCAAGTTTTGTAAAACTGATTTGCCCTACTTTATTCACTGGAATTCAGCACAAGTATGCACCTTTTTGTCCTTCCAGGCTTTTTCCAGTACTTGCCATGGTCAGTTGTCAACATGCCCATTAAGGACTTTTTCATACTGGGTGTCCTCAGTGCTGCTCATTTCAGGAAGTGATTCACCTATCTTTCAGGCATAACTTGATATATTTGGTCTTGTATAATTGCTGCACATTTTTAAAATCTAACGAAATATGTTAGTATAAAAGAAAAGCAAAAATACTCATTTGGGGTTCATACCTAAATTAACTCCACTTTATTTTCCCTGTCTCGTTTCTATTTTCTTGTTCTTGCTGAATGACTAAGGAATCTTTCTTTCACTCTGTTTCACTTTTGACAGTTCTTCCTGTACTTCTTGAAATCTAAAATATTATTCCTTGCTGGTGAATCCTTTTACCCCATTTTGTATGCTTCATACTCTTCCTGTTGTTCTTGTAGCAACAATTCATCCAACCCTCTCATAAAATTCTTTCCCCTTACCTGTGATAATGGAGTTGTTATTGTTCTAGAACCTTTGACTGCAGTGTATTCTTGTTATCTTCTGTGCTGTGTGAAGAGTAGAAATTATCCTGGAAAAAAGGGCCAGATCTGGGAATTCCTGAATATTTTTCTCCTATTGCATCTTGCATTCGTACTGCAGAATGTATCAGTGGGTCAGAGAACCCTTTTTTAGCTAAGCATACAATCTCAAGAGTAAAAGTTTATTCCTAGAAGGTGGGAGATGTTGTCTGAACCTCATTAGTCACAGAAGGAAAAAGAATGCAAATATCTGGAAAACTGATTTAACCCAGTAGTTGTTTTATAGAAATAGGTCCTAATATCGTCAACATATTAACTGCCAATACACATTTTTCCTGATTACAGAAAGTTAGATAATTGCTTTTACATAAATAATATTTTTTGCATACATATAGTTACAGAAGCAGAAAACCCAGTCTCACGTCCACTACCTAATTTAGTTTATTGGGACTTAATATTGGTTACAATTCAGTCCTGTGAGATGCAAATGAATCCCATTGTTTATGGAACTTGACCTTCATTTGTTATGGAAAGCATATTTCTTACAATCTTAAAAAATGAATGTTTGGAACTGTTAAGAAAGAAGCAGATAACAAGACAGACATCGTTGCTTCTAAATTTATGGTGTGTCTGCACTTAGGTTGCTCTGTTCAGTTCTGGTTTCCCACTCCTCTCTCCCCCTCTCCATCTTAAAAACCACAGAACTAGAGAGGCTACACAAGACATAAGAATGATCAAAGGCATGAAACTTCTTCCATGTGAGGAACAACGAAGTACACTAGGACTCTCCAGCCTGAAAAAGTTATGAATGGGAAAGATCGCAAGAGGTCTGTAAAATGAGAAGTTGCAGAGAGAAGATGAATAGAGATTGGTTGTACACTCTCTCTTATAGGAATGAGAAAGCATATAATTAAGCTAGCAAGTGGTTGGTTCAAACCAAAATGTGATGGCTTTTCATATATTGCATTATTGTAATTTGCAATATTGCTTATAAGTTATAGGAGCAATGGCTTGATTAGTTCATTATGCAGGTAACTACTTGTCTATAGAATTAATAGCAGCATGTAGGAAAAAAGATCTGTGGTCACTAGACAGTCATGTTAGCAGTATAAATAGTAATTTTAATAATACTGCTATTTATGATAATATATAAATATATAATATTTGTATGTTGCTTTATGTACAATATATATTGCATATAATGCTATTTAATATCTTACTAAATTATTAATGTACCTGTTACATTGATACACAATATATAATGTCCATTTTATTTGTAATGTGTTTAATATTATTAACAAATTATTAATATAATAATATTGATATTGTTATCTCAGCTGCCTGCTCACATGAGTGTTCATTTCGTTGCTGTTTCTCCCATTTTGTTTTTTTAATAAATTTTTATGTGATTGATTTTTAACTAAAGAAACATCAGCTATGCTTTTAAAGAATCACATTCTTCTCTAAAGAATTAGCTTACATGGATATACACTTTTTTTTGTAACATTGAAGCCTGTGGACAGTTCCTTCAGTATTAATCATTGGTGAAGTATTTTTGTTGTTTGCTAATACTACTGATGTTTCATGGCTTGTTATACCCAGCATAGTACACTATTACAGTCTTGACTCATTGGGTTGCTTTTGAAGATTGTCAGGGAGCTTTAGGTGGTACAAACCAGCTTTTTGGAGTAGACTGCACTTGTGCTGAGAGGTTCCCACTGATTTTTCTTATCCTGGTGTGATTGAAAGTTTTAGTCTCTTCAGGTCTTAAGTCTGGGATCTAAATGGGATGTTTTTCATTAGATTGAGACTTTCCAACTAGCAGCAGAGCTTTTGTAGTTAAGGGCAGGTTTGTACAGACTTTACAGCATAACAATATTTGACTTCAGGATTGATGAAATTTATTTGTTGTATAGATTTTTGCTTTAAAGTGCCAGGGCAGTAATGTGGTTAATGAAGCTCCTTATTGGTAGATTACATATCAGGTTAAGAGAACCTTATCCAAAGAAGTGTGATTTATAGAATCGTAGAGGAAATACCAACTGTTGTTCAGAAAGGATAAACAGTATTGTTTCTACTTGCTTTTCAGCAAATAATAGAAGGGCAGCCTTTGAGAAGTTCCAGAGGCATCTGGCTTATGGGGCATGACTATTCTTTATGCATGACTAACCAACCTCACCTGTGCACAAAACCCCAAACATGATACTCATTTTCTTCAGTTGTTTGCATCTTGCTGTAGACTAGATTTTTTTGTGTCACGGGTGTGGATGTGAAATCTTGTTGTTGAGTCAAACCCTAACTCTGCCTAGAGGGGTAATTCCTCTTTCAGCAGTACACACCGTATGTCTAAACCAAAAATACAAAATTTGATTGTTCTATATTTAGCTAAGTGCTAATTGCATATATTTGTATTTGAAAAAAGAACGTTTCTACTATGTGTTTAACTACAAAGATATAAACATTGTAAGTATACATTTATATTTTTGTTAAATGTACTTTACTCCCTGAAGTGCAATAAAAGAAAATTTCATTCTGAAGGCTACATAAACTCCAAAATTGTAAATAAGTATTGTTCTGCTTAGTAAACTGGCAACTATTAATGAAGATTCAAATTAAGGAAACTGTGCTGTGTGCTTTTGTCCTTCTTTTTCCTTAACAGCCTGTTTACTGTTGACCTGTTTAATTTACAGACAGATACATACCTATAAACCTGTTGCCATAGATGTAATAGGTTTTTAATGTTTGAGATGGCTGAAAGAGTAATTTTTTATGTTTATCTTGTGTTCTGTTCTTTAGAGTACTCAAGTAGCTTTAGACCATCTGGAGTCAGTTCCTGAAAAACTGAGCCTGTTAGAAGATTTCAAAGATACTGGCGTGAGAAAGACTTCATTTGACTCGTCCAGCAGTTCTAAAATATTTTGGTTAATTAATGTGCTCTCTATATGTATAAATTGGTTAATAAGATATTTAAAATTACATATGTACGTATTATATAGACAAAACCATATAGAAATGTATTTTCATGTTTATACAGATTTTTTTGAGGTTATAAATTTAGTCCTAATTAGTAACACTGCTGAGGTGCACCATAACATTAGCAAACACTGATAACTGGGCATAATAGGTCAAGTCCCAATTACTGGTTCAGAATATTTGTATTTAGTGGTGAACTCTGATATTACTTGTTAAGAAATTAAAATTTTGTAATGAAATAAATTATGCCAGTCATTTCAATGTTTAAAGTATAAATGAAAATAAGTGAGCTTTATAGCTTTTTTGTTTTCTTTTGACATAATGCCAATAATTGCCACTTATTTTCCCAGTACCACTATCAAATCAAGGTGTGTTTGGTTAGACACAGTGGGACATATTGACAGTAGTGGTGGAGTACTGTCAAGAGTGATAAGCCTCACATTAGGTCTTCAGTGGCTAAGTGGCTAAACCACTGTATTATTACTTTCCATACATGAAGTTGGTGGTTTACTAAAAAATAATTTGGAACCTCATTGCACACTATAAATTTTAAATCAGTATTAAATCACAGATCGACAAATGCATAATGATTTGCATTTTATTTGCTATATAGAATTTCTGATCCTGAGGTAGTCATAACCATTTCAAAACATACTTGTTTGAAACATTGTTTATTCTCAGTGTTCTTGCACGAGGTCATGTGTTAATACATGTACGCTATTTTATTGCTGTCATCATCGACAGAGGAACACAAATGCTGATTGAAATGTTTGGGTTTTTAAAGAAAAATATTGTTGGGATGTATAGTTTTAATTTCACATTCCAGGTATCCCCAGAAGAGCTTTTTTCTCTGATGGAGGTTGACATTTGCCTTCTGTTTCCAATGGTTCCACACTGCCAAAGGAAAAATTCTGCTCTCAGCTAGGGAAAGCAGAAGCTTGAATGTGGGGTTTCTACAATCTCCTTCACACTTGCACTCTCTTGCTTAACATTACTATGAAATGACATTGTCATTTTCTGGTTTGCTGTAGTTATCACTTAGCCAGCATTTTTGAGATTGGAACCCAAATTCTTCGCTTTAATTTGAGCTTTGTCCTTCTCCCTGATGCTTAGTTTTTAAAGGCTGTTTTCTTAAGATGAGCCCCTACCAACAACTGTGTATTGTTTAATAAATAATATATTATTCAAGAGAGCTAAGCTTTATACCTTAGCTGTGAGAATGATGTCAGTTTGGAGTTTCATTAATTCTTCTATTTGAAAATAATACATTGGATTTTTTTGTACAACAGCATATTTTACTCTCAAGTGGTACGCATGAATGAAGTATTTCAAAGCCATTCATTGCTTTCCACTGTTAGCAAGTTCTTCCCTCAATGTTTTCATAGGAAGGGAGAAGGAAAGAGAAAGTAAATCTTTGATAATGCCTCACAAGATGTCTGGTAGTTGTATTCATTCAAGTGAATCGTTAGCTAGTTCAGTGAGAAGCGTTATGTTTTCTTATTTGAAAATATTGTTTAGTCCATATCCTTAGAACACTTTTTTTCTTCAAGTGCTTGTTTCTACAGTATTGTAATTAATTTTTCACCATTACAGAATTTCTTTGTTAGAAGGTATGATATTACTGAATTTTGGAAGGAGTTACAAGAAGTCATTTGCCAGTTAAGGATGAGGCTGTTTGCATTTTAACCTGTTTTCATTTTAACATTAGTTTTCTGTATAGAACATTATGCTTTCATATGGCCCCTGAAAATTAGTAATTAATTCATTCTTCCTATATTGAAAATCCTTGGTGATACCTGTGTTTACAATAGCCAGCCAACATTTATTAACTGCTTTTCACATTACAAAATCATTAGATCTTTCAATGCATTTCTAGGAGTCCCATTGCCGAAGGGAGATGATTGAGGAAAGGTATACGAAGTATAAAGAAATAGTGAGTTCTCTACACCAACAGCTGGAAGATTCAAAACAAAGAGTCCAACAATTCAAGGTATGTATGTGTACTCCACTTTCGTTTACTGATTACTTTCAAACAGCAACCTAAGCTTATTTTATGTATATTAACTCCTAGTACAAACACAGATTAAAATCATTCATGAATGTTTCTGTTTTATGTAGCTGCCATGGCTGATGTAAAATTTGATGACAGAAGTGTTGTCTTCATTGTAAAGTGCCACGGATACTTTCAAAAAAATCTTTAAAATTTCACAGAAAAGTGTCGTACTGTGTCTTACTACTCTGAAGTGTTTACCTGCTTTGTCAAATTGCTGTCTACAGCAATTTTTTGATTGGTTTGTTCAATTTTCCCTTGTCCTTTCATGTATAAGATAAATATAGAAATCTGTTTCCTCCATTAAAAGGGTGATTAATTTGTAGATTGTGTATAGTGATTTTTCAGTAGTTGATCTTTGCATTCTTTACAAAAGATACTGTATGATGTCTATTTCATACATAAATGAAATCCAGGCAAACAGAGGGGAAGTGATTTGCTAAAGGTCACCAGCTGACTGATAGCAGGGCTGAGCATAATTTCCTAACTCAACTTCCTGCAATACTGTCGTGGTTTAACCCCAGCCAGCAACTAAGCACCACGCAGCTGCTCACTCACTCCCCCCGCTCCCAGTGGAATGGGGGAGAAAATCAGGAAAAAGAAGCAAAACCCACGGGTTGAGATAAGAACAGTTTAATAGAACAGAAAAGAAGA
>JANHGO010000042.1:30480136-30512555 GCA_024606505.1 Aquila spilogaster
GCTCAGAGGGAAAGATAAAACTGTTGGCAAGTCACGGGATCGCTCTCTTTTCCTTTTTGGATCATCAGAGCAGTGTGCTCCTTAGCCATCTTGCCTTCAGCGTTAGCGTAAGGCCTTTGGTTTTCAGACACTCTCTCTTTCTCTCTCTCTGTCTCTCTCTCATTTCATTAGTCTCAATTCCAGTTGTATTGTATTATATTGTGTTATTTTGCATTCCGATATCTTTTTCAGTAAATTAGCTTTCCTCCTCAGATTGTTGCCACTGTTTCGTTTTCAGGTCCATCTCCCTTTTCCCTTTCCCCTTTCCCTTTCCTGGGGTGTGGGCCCATGGGTCCCCTCACCCCCTTTGTCACGGAACCGGGCTGAACCAGCCCTTAAACTGTTGACAGAGGCTTACAAAGTCTTTTGTCTTCCAAGTCACCTTATTCTTGCCCAGATCAGTCTAAGGAAGGAAGTGGGTTCTGTCATGATCTTACCGTTGTTTGGTGATCTACTTTTTTCCTATTCAGTTCTTAAGGAATAATACTACTTGCTACTTTTACAAGGAGCCTATTTAAATTGACAAATGACTTAGTTTTTTTAGATGCTGGACTTCTTTTTCTTCCATCAAAGCATGACCTATGTAATGGAACATGGAGGAAGTTTGCATTGCATAGCTTCATGTCATCTTTGTTTTGGACAAAGAGGAGACTGAGTTTTGCAGGCTTGTTGAGCTGATGATTTTCAAGATTGTTAAAGGGATTGTGTTGGGTTATGTTTTATTTTTGATTTTTTAAATTATTTTTTAATTTTTCTTAAGAGTGGAATATAAATATTCTATGTGTTTTCTCTTTCTACTTAGCTGAAGATACACTAATTCTTCACTTTGGCACATGAGATTTATGCGCATGGACTGATTTAATGACTATGTACATTTTATGTATTACAGTAAACCACACACTGCCAGGAAACAAGCAATAGCAAAGGATTAAGATGTGACTCTTAAGTTTGGACTATTTATAACTTTTTAAAGTTTGCAATATTTTTTTGTAAATACAAGTTTATTTTATCCTTCCCTATATATGGATTTCATATATTATGTGTATATAGTGTAACATCTTCAGACTGACTTCTGACATAATGTAAGATATAATAATGTAATGATTTATTTGTAAGAAGAATAACTGTATTTTAAAATGTATTATGTTTATCCTATACTGCAAGAGGAACTCCTTTTCTGATCTATTCTAAAAACATTTTGGATTGTGATTACTAAAATATGTTGATTACCTCATAGTAATTTTTATGCAGTCTTGCTGTAGTCAACAGATTATGCTTGTTGCATGGAAGGAAGTTATATTTCTCATTTATCATTTATAATAAAACCACTTTTATTACTGTATAACAGTGAACATTTTTCATCTTAACAGCGACTGAGAATCAATGGTGTATCTGTACAGCATTCACCAATATGATTTCCATGTTCTAAACTGATATCATAAGAATTGGAGCTAAGGTAAAATATTTTTAGTTCACAGATTTGTGATTTCTTATTTTCACAAATGGTAAGCTGTGGAACTAAGATATGATTTGGTGCATGTTTTACTTGTTGCTATTCACCTAGTTTTTGAAAATAATTTCTTCTTTTTTCTTTTTATTGGTTGATCTAGGAATTAGTGCAAATTGATTATGTTTTGCTGGCTTCTAATAACCTAACTTACATGAGTTGTACTACTTAAGTGTTGGACAGATCCAAGAACCACTCATGCTGCATGAGTCAGATAAAAGTAGCAGGATTAGCTTCCAAGATTATTTTGAAACTAAAATTTGTCTGTGTTCATTTGTACATTATTTTTATTGCTTGTTGTGTAGATTGTTATACAGAAAAAAAATATCTGCTCCTTATGTTGCATAAAATATACTTTGAAATAAATATGCTGGCAGCAAAAATGTCACATAACATGAAATTATGCTAGATGAAGGGGAGAGAAGCTATGAAATGCACAGAAAAGGATACAGTCTCTTGATTAGAAGCACAAAATAGTTTCTGACAAGCAAAACCAACTTTACATTTTCCTTTCTTCCTTGTTTTTTGAAAAAAGTTTAGAACCATATTTCTTCTCAATTTTCCTGACTCACGGAAATCTGAATTACAAGTCTGAAAGAAACTCCCTGGTGGAAATGTTTTGTGAACAGACAGCTCATCTGACACGTCTATTGACTGCATTATGCTCTCACTTCTAAAATTAGGTGTCAAAATTACAGATACCCTTTGGGCAGTAATTAGCAGAATTCTCTGTAGTGTTCAATACCCACAGCAATGTGATTTTAGGTGTTCTTTTTCAGAGATCTAGATAATTTATGAATTACTAAAGATGGCACAAAGAAATACAAAAGGTTTTGGAGACACATGCGTATTTCTGTAAAAGGGAAGAACATTTCACCTTACTGAACTGTCATTAGCTATATCCTTTATATGCATGCTTCTAACCCATATGTTCTGATCCCTTTGATTCGGAGCTAATGCAAGTTTTACTAGCTCTTGGAAAATTGTATACTGTATTAACCTTCATTGCTTACTTTATAAACTGCTCAGTAAAGGTGTGATCTTCACTCAGATTCTGATTGTAAGCATATCATTTTAACTTATTTCAACAACTGGGCTATTTACATAATAGAATCACAGTGCAAAACATTATTGAAGAGTTAGGGCTTGAACCTTTACTGCTAGGCTCAGGTGCTGTAATGTGTTTTGTCTGACAAAAAACACGTAAAAAAGACAAGGGAAGACAAGTTTAGCGGTTTGTTAAGATTGCTAAAGGGTATGAACACTTTACATAAATAGTATGAATTTTCAACGCTTGAGTGCAGATATTCAGAAAGTAGTTTCCTGCAGAGAGCTCGCAGGTGACAAGGACGAATCAATGTGTATTTTAATGTATATGTCATAAAAGCTACTTGCTTTAAGGACATATGCCATGGGCGACACTTTATATCTGCTTCGTGTCTGTCTGTCACTCTCCATTCCTGATACAGTTTAGAATTCATTCCTGACCTAGGAGAAGATGAGCCACCTATTAAAGTCACTTTATGGGTTTTTGTTTGTCAGTATACTTTCTGAAGTGTGTTTTAAGAGGCATTCATCATAAAATCATATCAAACACTTTATCAACTTTGCAGACTTTTGCGCATTCCTACCATTTTGTTGAAACTAAAACAGATATAATGCAACTGTGATGTAAATAGACAGAATTAGGTGTGTGGGATATACAGTGTGCTCTCCTCTCCTACTTACAGGGGCATTTTTGTAGGATTGCTTGCCACTTCTTTGCTAAATGTTAATTAAACATCTCTACCTGTAGAAATTACAAAGCGATGGGAGAATGGGATAAACAATTCTTTAATAAACACAGCCATTTTGCAGCTCTTGTGACTCTTGTAATATTTGCCATGTCTATCTGTGTGAAAAATAACTTTCCTGTAAGTTTATACTGCTCATATTAGATATTCATTTTTCCATGTAATCCATTCTGAGAGCAGTAACCTGCTACCTTTTTACTCTGAAAAAACAGCAGCATATTTTTTTATCAATCTGTTTATTAAATGCTTTTCTCTGAAAGATTTATGAAAATTTTGTAGTATCCTTATGATTGCGTGGAGACAGTAATATGTTATTGAATTTAGAATTTTCAAAATAGGGTTTTAGATATAAAAAAGTGAATTGTCACCAGTTGAAAATTAAAATATTTGTCAGTTGAATTGGTAAGTCTCATCATCAGTTTCCATGAGGCAGTGTTATAACAGGATTGTCTGAGCAAGGAAGAACATTAAAGCCAAGATAGAGCTGAGAATTTAGGAATTACTGAGGGTTACTGTTTAAGGCTTTCTTTCTAATTGCCAGTTTACAGCTTCTTTCAGTAAAGCATGTGTTGGGAGATAAGGTGCTATGTAACTCCTTGTTGCATTAACTGTGTTTGCTAATGGCTATTTAATTTTGATGAAGGAACTTCTATGAATTTTGGAAAGTTCTCTTTGTTGGTGAGACACAGTGACTTCTGTGTGTGTTAGCTGAAGTAAATGTATTCTTAGAAGGTCTTTGGGATGTCGTGATAACACTGAGCCAACCAAGTAGCATTAACATCTTTGTTTCAGTATTTATCAAGGACAGAGTCTCATAAAGCTATAACTTTTTGTGTGCACTTTCTCTCCTGACTGTTTATTAAATTGCTCAGGCAGCTAAAATGTCTCCATTTTTCTGAGATGAGTATGGAAATTTAATGTTAGGATCAATACCTTTGGGCTTCGTACCTTACCTGCTGTCTTTTGCTGAAAATGTTGTGAAGGACTTGTTTGATCTTCAAACAGCTCACTGAAGAAATACCTTTCTAAGCTCCAATCATTTACTCATCTCAAGTAACAAGTATCCTCAGCTATAAAACCTTTCTGTGTTGCAGCTGTTTGCCTTCCTCAGTTTGCCCAGTTCCTGCAATTCAAGTGAGTTGTGCTAGCTACTTCAGAAAACTTGTTATCTTTATTTGACTTGCCCTTAGCTGTTAGATCCAACATCAGTTCTCTGTATTTTTGGGTATTAAAATATGCAGCTGCCTTTCAAATGTAGCCAAAAGGAAATTTGCTGATATGCATAAATATGTTTGGGATAATAAACATCAGAAAACAGAAAAACCTAGGATATTAAGTCAGAGAACGCACTGAAGAAAGTGGCATTCAATTTCCTGTTTTGTCATTTATATATGCTATACAATAATTTTTATGTAGCTGCTATGCCCATAAACATACCAGCATAATTTTCTAAAACAAGAAATGACAAATTATCTTTTCATGCTTGCACTTGGTGGATAAAAACAAATTAAGTTTCTGTTTCTTTCTGTGTACTTCAGGGAGGTTTTATTCATCATCAGAAAGGAAATGTTTCTGCATTCAGGAGAGAATTGTAAAAATTATGTATTGTATGCAATGACAAAAAAGTGTTCAACTGTATTTTCTGTCTAAAACAGCAACAATTCTGATGACCTGACTTTGAGAATATTCCTTATCATATTTTGTTTTATGTAATGCTGATTTTTTTTTCCTCTCAGAACTGTTTAATATGTTTTCTAATCAAAAATATGCAGAAAAGAAAGGTCATTGATCAGTTAGCCTGGATAGCTCTGCACTGTATCCAGAGGCGTGATTGCAGCTCACATACTGAAATCTAAAATAATCATGAGTTAGAATCATAGAATGGCTCAGGTTGAAAGGAACCCTAAAGATCATCTAGTTCCAATCCCACTGCCGTGGGCAGGGACATCCCTCACTAGATCAGGAGTTAGTGGGTCAGATTACAGTTTCACATTCAGCTAGGCCATTTAATGTCTTGCTGCAGACAAAAAACTAAGTTCTTCCTTCCCTACCACTCCTACTGATATTACTTACTCTTTCCCTTGTTTTGTGTTCGCTTATCATTGGATCCCTTTGCAGCCATCTTTTGCTCACTATTAACCATGTATTAACCTTTTTTTTCCTGTTTCCATTGTAATAAACTCAATTATCCCATGTGAATGTCCAGTGAATATTACAGCCAGGGGCAAAGTATGTAAGAGAAATGCAGGACCAGAAGCAGAGAGCAAAGAGACCTTTATATTTTTTGGCAAATGCAGTTCATGATGGGATCTGGCTTCATCTTATGGAATTGAAGCCCTTAGTACCAGCAGCAATTCAGCTGAGTTTACAGTAGCTTCTATTCTACACTGTAGAATCAGGTCGTTAATGAAACACTGGCATTAAGGCCTTAGAAGCATTGATAATGTTCACCAAATGCTTAGTGATAGTAATTTAGCAAGGAAATGGTATCTGCATTTACCTACAATTGAATGATTCGCAAGTCAACAAGAGGTTGGTGAATGAAAAGGCAAAACCTAATACATTTATTCACATCACTTTTGCTAGTACTTTTTGTGGTGTATGGGAGATAACATTTACCTCATCACAGATAATACAATTGCGTGCAACCTATGATTAAATGTGTTTTTAAAAGAGTGTCTATGCCTGCTCAAAAGGAGCTTGACATCAATGCAGTTGTTGCTGTTCAAGATATCAAAACCAAACATAAAGACATGGACTTTCCACGAGGTGCTGGTGGTTACCTTGACTGATATATTTTTATTTCAGCTTCTAGTGGAGATTCTGCTTCTCACATGTTGTCAAATTCACACTCCTGCAAACCTGTAGAAGAAAAAACAGCTATTCATCAGTCTTTCATAGATTTGAATATATGTGTGGTTTCTAACAACTATTTACTAACTTGATTTACAGCATCTTTACCCAACACATTTTAGAAGCAACGGAAATATCCTTTTTTAAACCTTTCCAGGGACAGAAAACTTGTGTGAGACCAGTCTTATGTGAAGGATGTCTTGCCCATATTTAAAAAAAAAAAAAAAATAAAAGAAGAAAGACCAGTAACTGCTTCGGTTCAAGTTACTACTATTCTCTTCTTTACAGTAAACTTAGTAGACCAGTATCGAAGGGATCTCTTTTACTTCTCTTTTGCTGTGATGTGTCCTATTTGACATTTCCTTTGATTACTTCAGCCAATAATTTATTTGTGTATTTCAGCCGTTTAACTGCAAATAACTGAATAGATGGTTGGAAAAAATCAATTAAGCAGGATATTTCCCCATATACTTTGACATTTTCAGTGTGACTTATGTTGTCCTTAAGTTTCTTGAATGTCAAAGTAATTCTAAATTTAGTTGACCTCAATGTCCTCCTTTGTCTTCCTCAATTATCTTTCTTTTTAGTGTTCATCTTTTTTTTTTTTTCTCTAATGAGAAGCTCTGCATTGTTTCAAGTGAAAATACACTTCTGTGAATGTAGTCAGAAAATGCCAGTGTAAGGAGAGTGTGAAGAAGGAGTTGGAAACTTTATATTTTGATATGCATTTCAGTAAAGATCCAAAATAAAAACATTGCAACTTCAAATTGAGTGTTTCCTTTCAAATAATAAGCTGATTGCTTATTGCTTATTGCTAATAAGCAAGGTGAAGTTTGAAACTCCTTTTCCTGGTAGTGAAATTCAAATAATATCTTAATATATTTAATGATGCTAAGAATTCTTTCCAATGAAGAACGTTCATCTTACACTTAAAAATAATTGTTTGAGGTTTGGATTTTGTGTTAAGTGTTGAAGTGCAACTGCACAGGGCAATGTTCTAAGCCAAGGCTCCCCTCAGAAGGGAGGACATGGGCGGCAACAGTATTGATTTTTCCTGCTTTATTCTGTCAATTTTACACCCTTAACTTGAGCATTTCAAGACAACTATATTTGGCGTATAAAAATGTTAACAGCAATTCCTCCTGATGTTCTGTATACTGAAAATGTGTATGTGAAAAATATAAATTCCTAGCATTCAGATACTACTACTGTGAACTTTGTTTACAATAGGAGAGATCTTCAATACCTATTTCATAATGCATTGAGATTTCATATGTATTCTTAAATTACACGTGTGAATTCTAAGTTGAATGCTGTAATAATTCAGAAAATGGCAGGTGCAGAGAGGTTAGAAGTAATGAGAATAGCTTCTAAAGGCGAATGAAAGGAATTTTTTGGTACAAATAGGGAAATACAGGGCAGGCTAGCACTGGAGATGTGAACATGAAAATGTTGCATTAAAAAAAAGTTTCAAACCTCCATAAGCCTCAGGGAGTAGAAAGAAAGCACAGTACATTCAGTTTCCTGCATAGCAATAAGTCTCTTTTGTAGGGAATCTGAACTTGTCTCTCAACTTCATATGCCTTTTTTTCTTTCTCTGTTATGATTGTGGGTATTGCTTCAGGTTTGTGCAAACAAACACATGGTTGAAGATTTAAGAAACTACTTTCATGTTCCATAGCAAAAAGTATAGTGTATACTGAAAAATGAATTCATTAAAAAAAAAAAAAAAGCCACCAAGTTTTGTCATCTGTTTTCCTTTCCACATTCTCTATTACTAAAGACTACAGCAGCTAATACTTTGCTAGAGTTTATTAAGGCACCGAATTTAGCAAAAGTGAATTCTTTTTTTTTTAATCGGTACCCCATGTTTATGAGGATGCTGTGGATTTAGATACAGATGAACAGATGCTGATTATGAGAACTGCACTCCTTGCAGTGGTGGTATCTGAATTATAATATTTAAAGACTGTGTAATGTGATCAGTGTTAATATAACCATTTGTTCATGTGTTAGAAAACTGTAACAAGTATTAAAATTCAATTGAGTCTTCTTAAGTTTAGCAGAGCAGCAGACCAAAAAAAAGAATCACGTGCAGAGACCATTGAGTTTGGCCATGACTACTACGAACCTTCTGAATATAATTCCAAAGAAAATAAATGCTGAAGTTTCTCCCTGCTTTATCTTCATTCACAAGTTAAAAAATATATCACTGTAATTTTTTTTGTTCATCAGTTATTTTAAAAAATGTGCAATAATTAAGTGAAATATGGAATTTTTGCATCAAAAAACTCTGTTTGTGAACAGAGTGCAGTTGGAAAGGCTGTTAAAAATTCATTTGAATTTTAAGAAATATTTTTTTCATTTATTGTTACTGTAATATGTACTGCAGGTGTGCTAAAATAATTTATGATCTGAAGACCACACAGCCTAAATACTAAAACAAAAAAAAAGGGGGAAAGTGTATGATAGGTGAAAGACTGTAGTCAGGAGATGTGGAGAATCTAGTAGGAGTGTGATATTTCATTTTCATTGTGTTTGCCTTTTAATCAGACTTGTATTATTTAGATTTATATTAAACCTATGACTATGATGAGGATGAACTAGCAGAATAGGAATACTTTATGTTTTAGAAGTACTGTATTTTATATTCAAGTGATACAGTTTTCCATTTAAAAGAATATCTCAGGATTATACAAGCACCTTATGGAATTCTTTTAATTTATGTGCCTTGTTCTTTACTAGCAAAAGCTAAGTTTCCAATAAATATGTATTTCTGTAGAGTTCTTTTAAGATGATGCTTCTATATAGAAATTCCCTTGGTGGCTTACATGTGCTATTTCAATCAGTCATTTGCAGCGAGTCTCAATTCTGTTTTATGTCTCAGTTGTATTTAGTGCCAGGATGATTTGTAGTGTCCAGCTTGACTGCACAAGTGTCCAGACTCACTGAAGCACCTTCTAGTATCCAGTGTTCCTGGACCTGTGTCAGGATACTGTGAAGCCATTCCACCAGAACCATGCTAACACAGGTACAGGGCAAAACTGCAGATCTGTCTGGACAAGCAATGAACATAAGTATTGTGAAAAATTTTGCTTAAAATAATTCGCTTAGAAACAGCTTAATTCATCTCCCCAAAAAATAGTGCCTTAATGTCAGAATCATTGTGTGAAGGGAAGACCTTGTAAGTGACATAATAAATGATTAAACTTTACTGTGTAGATATACTCAACATAAGTAATTCCTAGTTGAGAGAAACTGGTTTATGCAGGTGCTTGAAAATTCCCTCACACTTGATGGAAATCTGCTTGACTGCCTTGTGCACCTGCAGGAATGTTGCAGTATCCATTCAGCAGCTCTCTGGGCAATGTATCTGAATGATGATTGAAAGCCACAGGATGTGCATTTGAAGTTGAAATGATTAGAAAGACTTGAAATAAATCTACTGCAAGTTTTGATAAAAACAATTTTTAAAGGTATCTAATTAAGTGATTTCTCAAAAGCTTGTCCATAAGTTTCTGAAACATGAAGTACAAATTTCCAAGGTTGCAAAACCTGGGGAAATAAAAAATAGCTTTACTAATTTATAACAAATTCCTGACTTGTGTTTTGCGGAAGAGCTCGTTTTACTGTGATGGAAAAAAAATGTGTGTTGACGCTATTCTCCAAACTGCTGTTATTTTCTCACAATAACCTAGATTCCTTGTTCTAATGCCACATTGTAGAAGTATTGAGATTGCCCTTCCTTTGAGTATCATAACATGGTTGTGCAAAACTTGTGTAATGACCTTCCTCAGTGATTGACCCAGCTAATGTTTGTTGAAGTCTGTTTCTTTTAAATATGCAGTTATGTCCTTTTAAATAGGCAGCTTGTTAAAAATGCTTAACATTGTATTTGGAAAGTTTTTATTTTTCAATTAAAATTATAGTTTCATTAGGTAGCTAATTACATGCTTTCCATTTCACAGGTGGTAGAACTAACAGAGAATCAAATTTCCAATATGCAATATATATGTTCCTGTTACTGTTACATCAGAGATAAATTTTACTCAGGGAAATTAGTGGTCAGATTCATTTTGAAATTGCTATCTAAATGGAGGTAGCTACATTTAAGCTACTTGGCTGAACTCCCATTACAGTCAGTCAAAATCTAGTGGGGCTTAGGAAGCTATTCTGCCAACTGCAGTGGCTCATGGACAGATGTTTTTTAGTGCTATGTGAATTTCCATACAGCTTTCTGTGTAATCTGTAGCTTTTTCAGAGGGTGGAGAGCATCTTGCTTAGCTTACAGTATCTTAGCTATATATGAGGAACTGAATTGAAGTGCAAATGCCAACTTCAGAATAAATAAGTTTTACATGTTTTAGAGTCCTTTGACCCTACGGATAGATGCTTGTGACTATGAGAAGAACTAATTCTGTGTACACATCCGTATTTGTGTCTTCTTCTTTGATGAGACAGGTTGCGAATTGGCAGATAACAAATTATAATTTATTTGGTGTCTTTCTGAAATAAACCTCTTGATTTTTAATTCAAATTGGCAGGATGTTGCTCCAGGTTGCATAGAGTGAATATCTTGTTTCCCAGCCTATTGCTCTCAGTGTAGAGGTAAAGAAGTTGAAGTATTTTTTTACATTTTAGACTAAGTTCTGAGTAACAGCAAATCTTAACTTATTATAGAATATGTTTAATAGTGTCTAGTTTAACAGTTGCAAAATTTTGCAACGTTATGTTCCTGTATCAGACTGACTGTGAAAGGTGGTCATTGTTATGGAATGTTTTAAATAATAACTTTTGTGTTTCCTGGAATTTTGATTGGATAAATATAAACCTGTGGTATAATGTGAGTGAGCTCAGCCTGTGTTCACTGATGCATGAGCTAAATGAGATATAAACCTTACAAGATTTGTTATCTAACCATCTGTAATAATTTTGTAGAACTGTACAAATGTATGATCCTTAATTTTTCACACAATATTCTGAAAAGCTCTTGATCTTAACTATTATTTATACAACTGAATATTATTAATACAACAAAAATATGTTTGATTTTTTGAATGATTTTAAATTATAACTCATAGGATATTTTACTTCTTATTGAGCTAAAAATAAAAATGGGAAATATGTTGATTAATATGTTTATTTGTAAAAGCCATTTCTCTTGTCTTTTTCCATTTATGGGAAGAA
This sequence comes from Aquila spilogaster, assembly GCA_024606505.1. Lineage (NCBI taxonomy): Eukaryota > Metazoa > Chordata > Aves > Accipitriformes > Accipitridae > Aquila > Aquila spilogaster. The sequence continues at coordinate 30,491,516 of JANHGO010000042.1, forward strand.
CCATCGATGCCTGAGGCAGCCTTTGTAATGCTTTTTCCTTATTGCTGATTCTTTCAGACAATCTATAAATTGATGTGTTCTGTGCTCCATGAAAATGAAGTTGTATTACTTACAACCCTGTGGTTACCTTAGACCTTCAAAGTAATTATAGCAGGATTATTGAGAAATGTAGAAACTCATGACACAGAGCAACTGCCTTTAGGAAAGAAAGGTGTCATTAGAGAAACTCAGAGAACATTCACTGGATGAATTTAAGGAGCCTTCACTAGAGACAGTGATCATCTTTGTTGTGTTACAGACACAACACATTCTCTGTCTTTTCATTGTAATGTTATTATCTGAAACTGAATATCTAAAGCTTTTTTACATAATAATTTAAATGTGGGAAATATTTACAGTTTGTAAACCAACAGAACTTTTCAGGTCTAGTAGGCAAAAATATGTTGTCATTAAGAGTAGGCATATTTAAAAGAATGTTGAAGTATGCTGCATTTTTAAGTGACTCTTCTAAAAAGCTGCTTAATATATGTTGCTTTAATATCTGTTTTTTGCTTTAGCTTTGTTTTCTTAGATGAGGCATTAAATGGAATCATGAATTTTGATACAAAAGTTGTTTCTTAAATATATGGTCATTAAGGGCAACTTGATAAAGTAGGAATATATTATGAGTTAAATTACATCACTTTAATACCTATCTGCTCTTCTGGTGCAGAGTTGTATGAAGTATTCTGTGGGACAGACAGTTTAGGCGGTGATACAGTATAGGGAATTAATTCTGGAGATAGCTAATTTCAGATAGAGACCTTTCAAATCTAGAGACCATAGCAGAAGTTACTTCAGTTTACCTTTTATAAAACTTATTTGAAAAGAACTCTGTAATAACATCCTTTTTGTTTAGAACAATAATGTCATTATGATGGAACATAAAATAGTGCACTAGAATTAAAATAAAGCAAAGTTGAGTATATGAGTCTTTTTTTGGTCAGATGGAATATGGAGAGGAATCTTCTATTTCACATACCTTTTGCACAGATGTAGTCCTCCTTCTTCCTTTTTTTTTTTAAAAAAAAGCTAATATTATAATACTAATTTTTACTACAATACTGAAATATACTCAAGGAAACCATATAAGGCTGCCACTTTCCAAACTTGCATTCTGTCACTAATGTTGATGGCAGTACATTTAGCTACAGTAATTTATGTGGCAGTTGAATCTTTGTACAGAAGAGCATACCAGAGGGTATAATAAATAAGAACATGAACATGCCAAACAGAATTATTTTATTAAAGAAAGGATTTGAAAAAACTGCACAGAATCTAGAAAGAAAAAGGCAACAGGCCTATCTCTTCACTTGTGAGAAAAATAATTAAAATTCTGTGTGTTATCCACACCCCTCTTAAAGGACTGCTTCTTGAAAACAAGTCTCAGATAACCTGTTTGTAGTCAGAAGTGAGCTATGAGAATAAAGGTAGTGGGGTTGGATGTTCAAGAGGAAACATCATAGTGAGAGAAAGGAGAAAGAAAAACAAATATAAGAGAAGTAAAGAACAGAGGGCAAATTTATGTTAGGAGAAAGTTTTAAGTAGCTATTATTGAGCTTATCTCCAATAACTAAACTATGTGCATTTATTGGCAGTCTTTGCTTCCTAAGTATATATGTGTACTTTCAGTTAGCATGACATAAAAGATGTCATTGGACGCTGAAAGAACTATCAGTCAGAATTCTGCAGAGTGAATTTCTTCACTTTTTAAACTCAAATCTATAAATACTAAAGGATTGATCTAACTATAGGGAAGTAAGTCCAGTAATTACTTAATCAAACTACCATCTTTTGAGTGTTTATTAGTGCTCCCAGGAGCCCATGCTTGGAAATAACTGTATCACTGACACACTTCATCAATTAGTATAATCAGGTTAAAAGGAATGTTGCACAAAACAAAATTCCTCACTGTCTAATTACATGGTACGTTTTCTGTCAGGCTATAAGACAAGAAGGTGAATTTATGGGTTCTGTTTTTTATTTTACAGAGCTACTAGAGAAGTTGCTCAGAAGAGAGGAAGAAATGGGAGCTCTCCAGGTATACCTTTTACATTATTAAGTAGCTACATTTTTCATTGCCCTTGAAATTAATAAGCTGTGTCTTGTATCTTAAATTCAGCATGGGAAGTGCATGCAACCAAACACAGACCTGATAGCTAATACGACTCACAGTTGAGTTTCTCCCCACATTTAAGTTGCACATTAGAGAAGGTTAAAGTACTTAGCGCTCTCCAATTAATCAATAAATCTAGTCTTTCTGCGAAAAGAATGGTTCTTTTATGTCACAGCATATACTGAAGTTGATCTGTTCTGTCTTACTGTTTGGCTTCACTGAAACTACATGGAAATAGTTGTGGTGCAACTCTGCATACAGAATTGCAGACTTGCTTTAAATTCTACTTCATTGGTTGAGTGAGATTCTCTGAGTATGTTGCTTTCTTCTGTGTCCCTGGATAAAACTGAAAGTAAAAGATTTGAAGTAAGTGTTTCAAACCTCTGAAACATTCAGTGTTCCTCATACCTTTGTGAGAAAGATCAGTTGATATATGCTTGAGCTTGATAGAATATATTAAATTCTCATTGTATAGCATCTGTAACATTTACTTTACATTTGTGCTTACACAGTGAGAGTTAGCCTAGGCTCAGCTCTGGAATAGTATTTAAGCATTACAGTCAAGGAAAACATATACTCCTTTGAAATGAAAATGTCTAGGAACGCAAAACCAAACTGGAATGTCTCAGTAGTGAGACTCGGGAAGTTATAAGGGTAATACATGTTTTCTTCAAAATGCAAAAGGAAGAAAAAACAAATAACAAAAAATTGCAGCATGCAATGCCCAGTGTGAGTATAAGAAAGCTGATACACAACATGAAGAATGTATCAGTGGAGGAGGATTCTGTAAGCGTAGTGGAAACAGAATGTTTATGAGGAAACTGAATGACTATTAAGGAAAATGAAATTATGTATTGACCTGAGTTTTGACCATAGGAGTTTGAAGGTATGCTGACTCTGCTCATATAATAAATATAATGTGTTTTGAGGGCTAGAAATATCAAAAGCTTAGCGTAGAAACAGCTTGATCCAGTAAAAAGAGACAAGTTGCAAGACCCAAAAATTACACAACACACCGATCCAGCTGTTTCCTGCTCAAACAAAAAATTTGGCTAAGCTTTCTGGCAGCTCAAGTTCAACAGGGCTGAGAGCTTGTCTGCGCAAGCAGTTTACACAGGTGCGTATCTAGTTACATCAACGTAAAAGATCTGCTTTCATGTGAAGCAATTCTGTATCTGCTTTCCTGCAAAACACTGTAGTTGACAAATTGTTCTAATTATGTTCCTTCCAATTGAATAGGGAGTAATGTTATACTGGAGAAATGTTGCATCTACTTAGTGTCTTGTGTACGTGTATGTGCATGTATGTATTTCTGATGGTCGTGTCAAATGCCTGTCCAGATTGCTCTATGCCCTTCACTAACTGGCCATTCTGTTTAGGTGTGTCATTTGTACTGCTCTGGCTGCTGTATTTGTACTTGAGTGCTTCATAGGTTTTTTCCTTTTTAATTCTTCAAATGTGCATGCTTTCACAATCAAAGTACTTAGCAAGAACATCAGTTATTTTTCTAGATAGTTATTTGTCCAGAATTGTCAATATGTTTCAAAATGGTTTCAGTCTGGAATGCTCCATTCTTTTATATTCTATTCTTGTGGTGGAATATGTACAGCTTTGCTAGCAGTTATAAAAAGCAGCTCAAGTCACAGCTAAACATTCTTGGGTCCCCAGCACAAGAAGGATGTGGAGCTGTTGAAGCTGGTCTAGAGGAGGGCCGTGAAGATGATCGAAGGGCTGGAGCACCTCTCCTACAAAGAGAGGCTGAAGGAGTTCAGTTTGTTTAGCTTGGAGAAGAGAAGGCTCTGGGGAGACCTCATTGTGGCCTTCCAGTACTTAAAGGTGGCTTATAAAAAAAAAGATAGAGGCCAACTTTTTACACAGGCAGATAGTGATAGGACAAGGGAAAATGGTTTAAAACTAAGAGGAGATCTAGAATCAATGTGAAGAGAAATTTTTTTATTCAGGTTGGTGAGGTGCTGGAGCAGGCTGCCCAGAGGAGCTGTGGATGCCTTGTCCCTGAAGATGTTCAAGGCCAGGCTGGATGGGGCTCTGGGCAGCCTGATGTAGTGGGTGGCATCCCGGCTCATAGCAGGCATTTGAAACTAGATGGTTTTTAAGATCCAACCCAAACCATTATATGATTCTATTCTGTAATCCCTATGCTATTGCACCTCAGTATATGAAGCATAGGAAGTGGAGGTGAGAGTTTCTTTAACTGTAGCATTTCCTAGAGCTGAAACTTGCACTCTGGTAGACCAGGTGGCATGGCTCTTTTTTTTTTTTTTTCTTTTCCTGAGTCCCAGTTCAGCAAAGCAGATGTTTAGTTGGTTAATGTATGAAAGCCTTAATTGAAGTAGACTGCTAGAAGGTAATTATTTCACATATTAATGATCACTAGCATGTAAATAATATTCTTGCCCCAGAGGCTTACAGCCTCCTTGAGTAGTATTCCTCAGATATTATGGCCTGATCAGTTAGTTCTTTGTTAGGAGATTGTTGATATCTTTTTGTGTAGAATTCCTAGGGTCCTGTTTTAATAAGCATCTTATATATACAGAGATTTGTATGAAGTATATAAATTCTTTATGCATTTTCTTTGCAGTCTAAATAGACTGTATGTAAAAAGCATGTTCCGGGAACAGAACAGTAGGCAGAAGGATTCTCTTATACTGTGGACAAACAATTGAAAATAGGTTATCATTTTGATATTTGAACCTTGAACACTGACCATAGTCATAGAAAACCTAGAAATGTAAGGAAATCTGTGAGAAATCAGTGCATTGCTGTGGGCAAATGATGTTCAGGGATACCTGGAGTTTCTTCACAACGTGTCTGAATCAATTACCAAGAATATTCCCCAGAGTTAGAGACGTGGTATTTATTGTATTTTTGATTTACTCATTTTTGAGGGGGCACAAGCATCACCTTTTGTTAAAAATAACTTTAATGAAGCTTAACAGGTTCTAAGTAAATATAATTCATTTTGCTCCCAGTGAAGATTTCCTTTTGAGGAAGTGATATGTTTACAGTTACCTGAAGATCCAGAAAATAACCAATATTTCTCATTCAAATACAGTAAGTTTAGTGCTTCTGCAATGCCCTCAGCTGACAGTGAGAAAGGAACAATTTCGTGAAGATTCTTGGACATGTAATTTTCATGTCTTCCTCTGCTTAGGGAATATGTTGGATTGCAACTTAGCATGGCAAAGACAAAATAATACTTTGTAAAGCAGAAGATATGAATCTTTATATATTTCTTTATGGACCTCACTATGGTCTTATATGGTGAGGATGAAATTTTTATGTAAATATATGCTGTTCTTTGATGTAGGACTTCTTAGGAGCTAGGAGACTGATGCAAGAATACATCACTGTATTCTTAGTTTTGCATCTTGAAATTTTTTCAGAGTTTTTATTAGAGTTTCTGTGTTATGCACAAATTTGGGTGAGTTTATATAATTAGATATGAAAATATCCTCTCATTACATAAATGCTCGCTCTGTTGTTATATGTACTCTCATATTCATAATATATATCTTTTTTCTTGTGAGGAGTTTGGAACATTTTCAATATTCTCACTTTCAAATATAACCTCACTTCTTTTATTATCTCATTGGAGGTTAAAGCCTCTGATTTTAAGTTTTTCTACTTCCTTTTTGTGAAAACTGTTCCATGGTACAAACTATGGCTTTCTTGAAAATAATCTACTATGCACGATTGGAATATTCAACTGCATGCATGTTCTCTGTGAAAACAATTGCAAACCATTTTCATTTGCTTTGAAATTAGTGACACAGAAATATAAATATAAAAAATTTAAAAACAAAATGGTCTTAATTTGGACATATAAACATATTGGTAATGTATAAATAATCTGTGGTAAATATCCAAATATGTTACATGGTGGTTTAGTAAATATGCTGACTCTAAGAATTTATTCAGTTTTTTGAATTTTGGCAACTAGATCATATGCCTCAGGAATCATTTTGAAAACTAAATTTATTCTATCACTTGAATCATCCTCCTAATGCCACACTGACTCGAAGGGTTTATTATTCAATTAGTCCTTGTTAACTGAAAACATTTGTATCTGAACTGCTGTTTACTATCACCACAAATTTGAGATCTGTAAATGCCAATTTTGTTAATAGTATTTAGTTGTTTTTTTCTTTTTTTTTCTTTCCAGAACCTTTAAATAATTGTGTATTTGCAATGCCCAGTACATTTTTGTGAAGAGACAACCATCTCAAAATAAGTTATCTTCAGTTTTTCAAATAATATTTTTATCATATATTTTTTTGTCTGTCTTGGATGTTGTAGGAATAAATTCACATTATTACAATCATTTTTACCTGTTAGGAGGAGAAGAATAGGAAAAATTGTGATAGTTCTTAGCTTAATCCACCCAGAAAGGAAAAAAAAATCTCCCATACATTCATAAGATAATACTTAAACAAAGTAAGGATTCCTGTGATGTTTTAATGATCATATTTTCAACTGAATAGTCAGGTGAGCTCAACTAAACACTTAAATATATTTCTTCTCAAATTTCTTAAAATACAATATTTAGTCAAGACATAGTGACAGAATTCATTATCTTGATTTTAATAGCTTAATATCTCTCTTAAAGATATTTTTCATTGGGAAACAGGGTATTAAAATACACATAAGTTCTATCTTCCACATATTTTGTGCTAAAGCTGACACAAAGTCATTTTACTTTTATTTTATTTCTGCCTGATTTAATTAGTAACAAGACGTTGTTAGTTGTTCTTCAAAGCTATTTCTGGCAATAGAATAATGGTATGGAATGTATATTTTACTTTTCTAAATAAATACCTCAAAGAAAACTAAAGAAAATTAAAACAGATGCTACTGTGGCATAAACTCCAAAACATTCTATATTTGCAGCCACAGATGATCAAAAAGGGGAGCCAAACTCCGGGATGAGTGAGGTAAAATCAACAATATTGAAAATCTAGCAGTACTATTTGAAAAAATATATATTAGTGTAAATATCTTTTGTTCAAATTCCTTCTACTTTTCTGGGAAGTTTCTTTTAATTTTCTTCAGTGCAGATTTTTAAGTGAGATAGTTTCATAAATGGATCAGAGGTCCAGTTAAGTATAGCACTTTCTCTGTAAGTGACAATTTCGTGAAAAATCAAAGAAGAGGCATTTCATTCTCATGTTCCATTTATATACTTAGCTTTCTAACTTCATGTTCTACTTTATTTGTAGGAACGAATTATGTCCTTAGAAATGGTAAGTTTCTTAAATTTATTTTCAAACCAATCATAATGAGACTACTCATATAATTTTTATGTATTTATTTATTTTTTTTAAAAAGGTTGCCATTTGGGGTTTTTACTGCCAGTGAAGACATGCGATGGTTTTACACTGCATCTTTCTACTTAGGTTTTTGTTACAGGATTTGATCACCAGCTATATAAAATACAATGTAATATACTTTTCTGTATAGTTCATCTCACATTTGACGGAAGTGAAATGTGGTACATTTGAGGCATACTGAGGATGAACTGAGAAGTTCAACTATTGGTCAAATGGTTGAGGTACATGTGATACATCTAATCATTCCAGTGACTTTTATGTGTTATTGTATGTTTACCCTGAAAAGTGCAGATAGAACCACATCTGCCTACACTGGAACTAAAATCAAGGAGAAATATCATTTTGAAATACTAAGTTGTAAGTACAAAAACCTTAATGCATGTACATGCCATGAATGCAGCTGGACTGATTATCCAGATCTCTCAAGGTAATAAGTTTGCAAAGTGGACAGGGTGTGATGGATTTGAACCATGCTTCTTTTCTCCTCTATAGTCATGTCCAATGAGATATTATACAATAGTTTCTTTTTATCAGAAATCCAGAAATTTTCATATAAAGAAATTAGTACTTACACAATATTAAGTTTGCAAATGTAAATATTTAAAATCTAAAATGTTTTAAGATCCTTTGTAAATCACAATGCAGTATTGGAACTCCTGCCTTGTAGCAGTAGGCAGTTAATGCTCAAAGTGAGAGTCCTGATGCTTCACATAGTGCTGTGTGAATTAGTTCTGTTCAGAAGCGTCTCTTAATCATAGTTTGCTTACATGACAATTAAGCAGGCTTGTATCCACTGCCACCCATTTCTCATGAACTGAGTTAAGCTGCCTGGTAAACTACATCACAGTCTTTGTCAGATCCTTCCACCCTGGTAGAGATTGAGAAATTGTATTTGAAATCAACCAGTTATTCCAGTGAATATATGCCTTATATATGTTTTGATAGTAAGATAACTTGCTGTTTTCAGTAGAGAAGCCAGGAGTGAGGATATCACCTGCATAGATTATTTGGATCAGACTTTTCTAGGTGTTATTTGGCTTTTTGTTACAATATCATAAATTTGGAATAACTCCAGTAATGTTGTAAGTATTCTGCAAGATTGTTTTTTGATTTTCTTTTCCAGTATGAAAATCTACATGTTTTAGTTTAACTTGTATTTTATGTTAATGAAATTAAGGTTTTGAATAAGAGTAAAACAAATTTCTGTTTGCACACACTCAGCAATGTGAAATCTCCTAGATTCCTCTACTGTAGTAGCAGGCTCAAAGTTGCATCCTTTTTCTGATTTTTCACCCATTTTAGAAGAAGAATTGAAAGGGTGACAATGCCCAATGCAGAGAGATTACGTGACTGCCTGACGATGTCCACATTCAAGCTCTTTTTCTTTCTTTCTTTCTGTGTGGCTTCTATCAATAAGCAAGCTCCGCAAGTCACACTTGTGACTGTTTCATGGCTGTCCCACTTTGCATGCATGAATATTTAGTAATTTTTTAATCTAAGGGTTAATACTTTCTTCTGTCCTTGGTTTGCCTCTGTAGTGTCTTGCCAAGACTACCATTACATCAAAGGCCTTCTGATCCTCCCAGAACACAGCAGCTCTTTGATCTTATACAAACGCCTGGGAGAGGAGCAGCACCATCCTGCCTGCCTCTCCCTTTCCTTTCCTTTCATCAGCGAGCCAGTGTGTCACTTCCTTTCACTGGGGATACAGAACTTTCCCAAGGGTCTCCAGTTCCCTCTGCTCACTCCCACCAAGTAACTTTTGCTGCATGATAATGCTTATAGCCAGGTGTATCTTTTCTCCTGATGCTCTCCTTACCTTCTTCCTTGCTGCTGTCTGCTCCTCTGATATAGCTATTGCATTGCTACTTAGCCATCCTCTGCTCCCTGCTGTTTGATTTTTTTACTTATTCTTTTATTTTTTTGCTAATATCGCCACCTTTAGTTTTTCTTCACAAACATTTAATATATATATTTTTTTCTATTAAAGAATGCATTTTTTCTGTTAATTTAAATTATGTTAATTTTTTTTTGCATTCCTCTCCCATTTATACTTACTTCTCATCTTTTGCCTAGTTCTTGAATTTAGAGTAGGAATCAAAAATATTGGAATTCACAACTTTCTAACATACATATTCCAATTAGGGCTGAATACCTGCATGAATTCCACAAACTGAAGATGTATGTGTATGTTTCTAACATTACCTTCTTATCACTCTTCCCTCAGAAACTGATAGAATTATTTTCTAAAATGACTCCTTACTAAAACTGTCCTTCACTATTTCAAAAAAATGAGTAATTAAATTAAGGCATAACATTGTTAAGAAATATGTACTTGTGTTGAGACTTTGAATACAAAAATTGCATATAAGCATGATCAAGAATATCTTAATTTATATATTTAAATAAACGTTTAAAATATTTCTGTATATATTTATTGCTAAAGTTCCTTAAAGAAAGAGAGACACTGCAAAATGTGGATAATTCTGTAAACTTTATTAAACTGCTCTGTTTTTTGGATATTTACTGACCTCCTCCTGTTTTATATTTACATATTAATAGTTATTGCGCATGGCTTGCAACTTGATTTAATAACTTTATATTCTGACATGGTGATATTAATAATATAATACGTCATAGAATCATGAAACAGTTGAGGTTGGAATTGGTCAGGTGACTTTTGAAGAAAGCTCTACAACTCTTTTCTCTTGGCAATCTGTGCCATTGCTCAGCCACCCACACAGTACAGAACTGCTTCTTGATGGTCAGACAGAATTTCTGGAGTTCCACTTTGTACCCGTTATCTCTTGTCTTGTAACTGGGCACCACTGAAAAGAGCCTCACTCCATCTTCTTTACATCCTTCCTGTGGACATTTGTACACACTGATGATATCCCTCCTGAGCTTTCTCTTTCCTGGTCTGAACAGTCCCAACTCTCTCAGCTTTTCTTCATAGGAGAGATGCTTCAATCCCTTAAACAATGTTAGTTGCTCTTGGACACTCTATGGTATGTCCATGTCTCTTACGTAGAACTGGACTCAGCACTCTAGATGTGTCTCGTCAGTGCTGAGTGTAGGGGAAGGGTCACATAATTTATTTAAGAGATGCGTGGACATGACACTAAGGGACAATGTTTAGCGATGGGACTCAGTAGGTCAGATTGACAGTGGACTTGATGAGCTTGAAGGTCTTCTCCAACCTAAATTTTGCTATTCCTACTCTTATTCCTATTCTTATTTTTATTCCTATTCACTTTTATTCCTATTCTTTTATTCCTATTCTGTTTAACCTGCTGGCAACACTCCTTCCAAAATAGCCCTTAGATTCTCTGGACAGAAAGCTCCTTTTGATATTGTGAAGTTAGTGTAACATTTTCTACATTTTGAAAATACTGAATATTTTTGCCATATTTTAATAAAACAAAATAAGTTTGATTTTCAGTTAGAGAAAGTAAAAATCTTTTTTGCAAGATACTAATTTTTTTAGATATTGGAAGTTATTTCTTTTAGTTTACTGAGGAGTGTTGATATGCAGTGGTCATCACCAAAGACATTTTTAACATATTGTGAATAGATATGCAAGTAAGTATAATTTTAAAGAGAGATTTGTGTATTCTATTTTAAAATGTTGACCTTTCATGATGAATCCTTCTACAGAATATATTATTCTTATTATGTGATAAGTTAGAAATATATGTGGTATAGCATACATTCATTTAATATATGGCAAAAAAAAATTATAATTGACTACAGACTGTTGATTAGAATTTTTCTAATATTCTGCTAATTCCTTCACTTTTAGATTTGAACTTTTTATATTCTGTAAAATTGTAACCTTAGGAACACAGACATTAATTAGAACTGTTGGTGCTACCATAGTTTTTTTTTTTTTTTTTTAATTCTTTCATTGTCATTCAGCTTTTGATTAAAATGAGGAAATCTATAAGCCAAATTCCTATTTTTTTCCTATTCTGACACTAATTTGATTAAAACAATTCTCTTTGTATTCCAATTTTTCTCAACTGTAAGATAGAACACTATTTCTTCTTCTGCGTGATTTAATTTTTTGTAACGCATTCAGAAAAGCTTAATGAAATAACGTTAGTGATGAAAAAAGATTTAAATTAAATTACATGTAAACGTGCATGTTTAGCTTGCAAAGCTTCAGAAAATTGAAGGCAGCATTATGAATGAGAAGGAAGCCTTTTTACTTTTTAAGAATGTGTTCCCACTAACATTTCATTGCACACACTGCCTCTTGAGTTATACTTCTTTTAATTTCCTGTAATGATTCCTGGATGTCTGTTGATAAAATCTTAGTAAATGATAAGGAATCGATTCTCAAAAACTTCTTCTGTTTATCCCTGGTAGTACTCAGAACGCTGGTTGATTCACAGAGAGCCGACTTGCCAAAAGATTTCACTCACTACCTCCTCCACATTTCCAGCTGCTAGTATGCATCAAAGAACTGAAAATTCATGAAATACTTTCCTAATACTTTTCCATGTAAACAATTCCTGCAGTTACCATAGGGATGATGTGTGATCATGAATGTGAAAAGTGATGGTCCATGTCCCTGTGAATGGGAAAGGAAGCATCCATGAAGCTCTCTTAATTAAAATGTTGTCCATCCTCTGCAAAAACATCTGGAGTCTGAATTAAAAGTTCAGTTAGTTTGACATTTGCAATGCTTTTTTAACAATGATCTGCTGGTTTTTATTAGTATAAGTGCAGTTTTTGCTTAAAAAATTTTTAGTACTTTGAACCTCTATGAAACAATGTAGTTTAATGAAAACCAATTGAACTTGCATGTTATATAACCGAGTTTTGTGTTTACCTTTGTAAAGGTAAATTTACTTCTTAATGTGCTGAAATCACCAAAACAATGGCATAATTAAGAAGAGATAAAATGATACAAAATTTATATTTCCCTCTGTATGGGAGATGTACTAGGTCATAGAATATCCCAGTTAGAGTGAAATTTTCCTGGCATATAGAGGTCAATAATGAATCTTGGAGCTCTTAAAGAGAACCACACTCTGCGTTAAAAGTTCTTAAGATGTATTATCAGCATACAGCTGGAGATGGAAGCTGACAATGCACAGTTTTGTAGAGATTAACAAGGAAATCAAAAGATATCTTTAAAAATGCTGGAAATATCCTACTCGTGCTATCTAAGTATTCAGTTTGCAAGGTTGATTTAAGAATAAGACATCATAGGTCACCTTTAACATTACATCTTTCATCTGAATTGCATGTAATTCCCTGATGAAATACATTACAGTCAGTTAAAATTACAGTTGCACTTAATCTTTTTATGGATATTCTTTGGAGATTGGCTAAATGTTACTTAAGTCAGATCTAATTTTCAAAAATATTTGTGTTATACAAACAGACATTTATTTTTACCTACTTCAGAAAAGAAACAGACACTGTAATGTGAAAGTCAGTGAAGTTTGGTTTCTGGTTTGTGCTTGTGTTTTCAGTATATTGACTATAAAGCTAAACTTTACGAGAACTATACACAAATCTGCTTTGATTTATTTGAGTTCAGCATTGCGGCTTTGAGACTAAAAATAATACATGTATCTGATCTTGATTTAGATCTGTCTCTTGAGACATTGTGCGACATTTACATCAGTATAGGAGGGATTAGCTGTTCACATGCAGTTTAAATATAAAAGTGTACGGTGTCATGGAAAATGAGTAATTTGTTTTATTATTCTTCAAGATATAAAATGCCCCTTTTCAAAGCAAATAGCCTTTATTTTAAAAACACAAAGATTAATAGCACGCACTCTATGGAGGAGTCTGCTGTTAAATATTATGAATACAGCTTCACTCAATACAATTGGTGTTCCTCTTATCAGTACAATCAGTGCACTATATCAGTACCTTCTGTTCCCCTTTAAATAATGAACGGACAGATGCATTTGCTTTCTTTAGGATTATTTGTATGTATTAGGGAATATAGCTTTCCGGTTTCTTGGAAAAAAGTTAACAATGCTTAATTGCCTTCTGTGTCAGGTGCATCCAGTATCCTTTTTTATATTTTATCTTGTGTGGCTAAATCCATCTCTCTTAATAGAATGGAGTGTAGTCATTAATGATACAAGTGTGGCATTTAATCCACGCTGAAGAGTTTGCTGTGTGTTTCACTAAATTGCTGGACGAATTTCTGTGGGCCAGCTAAAAGTTGTTTTATTATCTTTCCCTCTCATTTTTCAACATGTTTTTTTGTTGCCTTCTTCTTCATTGAAGTTCCCCTAAGAAATTTTGATTTTTCTTTTTCCATTTTTGTTTGTTCATCGCCACTGTTCTATTCATTAGTTTTATGAAAAAGAATCATAGAAAATCATAGAATTGCTCAGGTTGGAAAAAAACCCTTGAGATCATCAAGTATTTTAGAATGTAAATGCAGGCAAAGTACAACAATGACCAAAATATAACGCTTAAGGAATTGTGTATGTACAGGAGCAGTATATATTTTGTTTTCTGTTCAGTCATTCAGCCATTCAAAGGTCAGTGAGGTTTCTTAGTCATGAACTGACCCAAATTCTTTTAAAAGTGATATAAACGTTTCTATCATTATGTGATTTGTGATTTTAAGCAAATTAATCATTTCTCCCTCCAGGTATCTAAGTTCTTGGCTGAAGAATCCTGCTCTATTGAATGTTTCTATTTATTCACTTTTTGCATGGAAATAGCATTCAAAGGTTTTGGTCATTCCTGTTGCTCTTCTCTAACCTTTCTCCATTTCTGTTTCTCTTCTGACACAAATTCCCACTGCTGTACTTGGTAGGCAAGAAATTGCAAGCACACAGAATTAGTAATTTGCAATAATTATGTTCTCTGGCTTTTTTTTTTTTTCTTTTTAATTATGATCAGTGTTGATTTATCCTTTCTGATTGTTATTGAGCACCGAATTAGCAAATTATTGAAACTGTGTATCGTTTTCCTCATTATCTGGATCCTGATCAATAGTGGTTAGCTCAAAGCCAATCATTTTTATAGGAATCCAAAAAACCTATCAGAAATTCAAGCTGCATTTATTGTCCCTTATCCACACGGCTTTTGATAAGACCCAGAAACTAAGCACTGAGTATGCACGTAACCCAAAGGTTGATCTTCTGCTTTAAAGATGAGAATTAATAACGTAACAATAGTTCTACATGTCTAATGGGAACAAGCTGAGACACAACTAAATTTTTTCACAAGTAGTACATGAAATAGAGGGGATGTGTTTAGGAGGTACATGGAAACAACAAATGATGAGCATCTTCCTTCATTTAATGACAGTATTGACATGAGGTCTTGACACAGAAATTTTGAGAAAGAGCTGGAATATTGAATGGCTTAAGTCATGGACATACACTTATGGCCTGAGTTCTGTCTATGATATGAACAGATCACAGGTTAAAAAAAGATAATTCTTCTGGTTGGAAAAAAAATATTCTATAAATTGAATGTATTTCATAGGATTCTGAGGCACCACTACATTAAATGTGTCCTATGTCCCCTACAATTTTATTTCAACTCTGTATAACATCTCAAATGTTTATTCACAAGTAAAATTTTTCAGCAAAATTATTTCTGGTTTAATTTGGTGCTGGACCAAGAAAAGATACAGAGTCTTATTATGATTTCATTGTTGTTTTCCTGTGAGGAAGAAGCTTGTTTCTGTAGGAGTAGGGGAATTGCAGTTTAGAATCAGAAACTTCACAGACATTTGTCAGATCTGTGTGATACCAAGAGTGACTGCTAAATGTTGTGAATCAATATTTTAATTCACATATAGTTAAGATTGCATTTCATGAGAGCAGACAGAAATTTTATTGCTTAAAGTCTGTTGTCTCTCCTTTTGTTTCCCAGCCTCAAAAGTGTACATGCAGACCAGTACCAGGGGCTGCCTGGGGAAGAAGCAGCAAATATTACAACTTAAATAAATTAATGGAGTTAAAAACCAGTGCTTTGATGAACATAAGTAAATGAATTATGAAATTTGAATTATTACTTCTTTTCTGTTGTAGAAGTGAAATGGTTGATAATTTCAAGAAGGAAACATCAGAGTGATAGGTACCTCCAGGCAATTTTACTTGGAAGTAGCGATGTACAGTAACATTTGGGGAAAACAAATAGGTATTTTACAGCTATAAAGACAATTATATGCTATAATCTGTGAAAACACTTTAATGCTATATTTAGTCCTCCTGCCTGATTGCACCATTTTAAACACTCATTGTTAATATATATGTGAAAGCTCTATAATTCTTTTCTGGTGAAAAACTAGCTATGTTACAGGAAAAACTCCTTAATAAGATCTCTGTAGATGAGTTTTGTAAGCTGGAAAAAAAAAAAAAACGAAAAAAAAATCCCATCTGGTTGCAAATTAAGTCACATATTAAAATACAGAATTTCTTATGAAGATTAAAAAAAAAATTGTAGTTTTGATCTAAGCACAGCTAGCCAAATGCAAAATCTACTAACCAACTCATGCAGCTAGTGAGAAAGAAGAGTGTACTATTTTCTTGTTACAAGTAATAACCTTTGTTAGTTCTGCCTTTAAAATTTTGCACATTTGATTGGCCCTGCTTTCTTCACTAGAGATTGGTGCAAATATATCCCTACAGGGTTTTTCATCATTTGTCAAAGTCAGATGTCAGCTTTGCAAATAGGGACTTACACTGGGTTTTCTCAGTGCTGCCCATGTCAGGAAATGGTTTACTTATCTTCCAGGCATGTCTTCATATATTCATTCTTACAAATTTCCTGTGCAGTTTTTTAAAACTAAGATGCTAAATTATTGCTTTAGTATAAAGGAAAAAGTCATTTTGTTTTAGATTTATACCTAGATAATCTCTACCTTACTTTCCCTATCTCATTTGAATTTTCTTGTTATGACTAAAAGACTAAGGCTTCTTTGTTTTACCCTGTTTCACTTTTGACATTTCTTTCTGTGGTTCTTGAAGTCTTAAAAATCCTTGCTGGTCAATCGTTTTTCCCCATTTGTTAGACTCCTTATTTCCTCTTCATATTGTTCTTGAAGAAGTAATTTGTCCAACCCTCTCAAAACTTGTTCTTAGCTGTGATAACTGAGTTCTTTGATTCTAATGTATTCTTACTCTGTTGTATGTTGTGTGAAGAATAAAAGTTATTCTGAAACGAGAAAAATTTTGGACTTCAGTTTCTTCTTAGGTATGATAAACCAGGTGTATGGCTTTGTTTTTTCTCCTACTGAGTCTTCCATTCCTAGTTCAGAATTTAAGAATGGGATGAGAGCCCTTTTTTAGCTAAGCATGCAGTCTAAGGATAAAAAATATTTTCTGGAAGATGAGAAGCCCCATTAGTCTCATAAATAAAAAGAGTCCAAGTTTCTGAAAAACTGATTTAGCCAGGTGATTATTTAATAGTAATGAATTCTAATATGTTTTGCCAGTACCACTTTTGTTCTAATTAAACTAAATAATCAGAGAAACAGAGAAATCACTGTCTCATGTCAACTATCTAATTTAGTTTATTAGGACTGAATATTGGTTTCAGATTCAGTTTTGTAAGACATTACAGAGAGAAAATGAAAAGAGATTGGTTATTCATTCTTATGTACAAGAGAGCATGTAATTAAGCTAACAAGTACTACACTTTTCACATACTATATTATAGTAATTTGAAAAATTGCTTATAAATTATAGTAGCAATGGCATGTTTAGTTCAGTGTTGATTATTTCTTTCTTTCTTTATTTTTAATGTTTTCTCTTGTGTTCTCTTCTTTAGAGTACTCGAGTAGCTTTAGACCATCTGGAGTCTGTTCCTGAGAAACTGAGCCTCTTAGAAGATTTCAAAGATAATGAAGTGAGGAAGACTTCACTTGACTCTTTCACTAGATCTTAATTATTTCAGTTAACTAATGTAAACCCCATATGTATAGATAAAACAGTTAATAAGATATATAAAATTACATGACAAAATCATACAGTAAGCCATTTTTTTTTGTTAATATAGCTTTACTGAGGTCACGATTTTAGTCCTAGTAAGTAATACAGCTGAAGTGTTCCATAATGCAAACAAACGTTTTGTACTGACTGTATGTAGGTTGCTCAGAAAGTAATGCCTCCGATTTATTTCCATGGAAACTACAACAGATACAAAGTGCACAATAACACTGTTTGATAGAGCAAATTCTCAGCTACAAAACATTTTTCAACATAGTCACCACCATTAGCTGTGCATTTTTGCCAGCAATGAACAAGAGCCTGCATGCCCTGCTCATAAAAGTCTGCACCAGCGGAAATGACCCACTGGTTCACAGCTGCCATTGTGGCATGTTGCTAGGAAAATGTTGCCCACACAACGTTTCGTGTTTCATATACCCAAACAAATGGAAGCCAGAAGGTGCCAAATCCAGAGTGTACAGTGGGTATAGTAGGACTGTCCTGCTGAGACTGGCAATGTGCTGTATGGTCTTCCAACTATATGGGGCCTGATGTTATCATGTTGCAAGAAAAAGGTTGTCTTCTTTTCTGGCCTGACTCTGAAAGCTTGAGCCTTCAGCGTAGTCATCTTTGTGGTGCAGTGGACAGAATTGATAGTTTGTCTGGGTTCCAGGAAATCCAGAAAGATCACTCCTTTCCTATTGCAAAAGCCAGTGCACATCACTTTACGCCCTTACAGCTGCATCTTGAACATTTTCTTCAATGGGAAATTCACATGTTGCCACTCCATGGACTGCTGTTTTGTCTCCAGCTCATGGTGGTGACACCACATCTCATCACTGGTAGTGACACAATTCAGGAAACTGTCATGTTCAGCTTCATAGTATTTCAATAGGTTGTGACAAACTTGCATAACAGTGTTCTTCCTGTTCCTCTGTGAGCATTCATGCAACCCACTTAGCACAAACTTTGTGATATTCCCACATTGCCACTATCGTTTTCAAAACGTTGAAGCCAATATTTAGCTCCATACACAGTTATCTGGTCACATAAGCTAATTTATGCTGAGGAGCTGATCAAGATGCTCTTTATTTCATGGTTTGGCAGCTGTACATGGCTGTCTGGAACATGGCTTGTCTTTCACTTAGTTGTTGCCACTGCTGAAACACATCACTGCCTCAACTGTGCTCACACCCACTATTTGGTCTCTGTAAACTTTCTGGGAGCATCCATGAATATGAGTAGATGCAGAGTTTTTTTTCCGCATGGAAGAATTCCATGACACCCTTTTGCTTCATCCGCACTTCCATGTCAGATGTCATTCTATTGGACTGCTCCTCTGCTGCCATCTTTTGCACAGCAACAACATGTAATGAAATACTGGTGGGAAGGTTCAACCTCTACTGCCATGCCACCAACATCCACCTCTGACGTTGTGGGCCAAAATAAGAATCACTACTTTCAGAGCAAACCTTGTAATAGGTCAAAACCTAATTACCAATTCAGAATATGTGTACTGAGTGTTGAATTATGATATTCATTAGAATTAGATGACATTTTTCTAAAGAATTGTGATTAATTTTTCTACATTGCAAAATTCCCTTGTTAGAAGCTAAGATATTATCGAATTTTGGAAAGAGTTACAAGATATCAATCACCAATTAAGGATAACTTTTAAACCTATCTTCATTTTAATGTTATTCTTTTGTATGTAACATCATACTTTCATATGGCTCCTGTATTTCAGCCTTTGAAAGTTAGTGATTCACTCACGTGAGCTGCACAGAAAATCCTGGATGATACTCATGTTTACAGGAGCCAGCCAACATTTACAAACTGCTTTTCAAATTACTGTATCATTTAGACATTTCAATGCATTTCTAGGAGTCTCACTGCAAGAGAGAGATGATTGAGGAGAGGTATACAAAGTATAAAGAAATAGTGACTTCTCTGCATCAGCATCTGGAAGGTCCAAAACAAAAAGTCCAGCAATTCAAGGTATGTGTGTGTACTACACTTTGGTTTTGTGGTTACTTTCAGTCAGCAACATAAAGTAATTTAATGTGATTAATTTAATTAACTCATAATGCAAACACAGACTAAAATTGTGTGGATGTTGCTGTTTCTGTCCTGGACTGGCAAAGTTTTATGTATCTGCTCTGGCAGTTGTAAAATTTGGTGACATTTTGTTGTCTTTGTTATAAACCAAAATATTTCAAAAAATCTTAAAAATTCCGTGAAAAAGCAAATCTGTATTTTACTATTCTCAAGTCTTAGCTTGTGCCACTGCTTTGTCAAATTCTGTCAGCAATTTTTTGATTGGTTTGTTCGCTTTTTCTTTTGGGTTGAAGAGAAATACCTGTTCCCTTCATTAAAAGAAAGATTGATTTGTAGACTACATATAGTGTTTTTTTTTTTCAGTAGTTCATCTCTGTATTCTTTACAATCATACCTATTTCATACATAAACAAAACTGAGGCAAACAGAGGAGAATTGATTTCCTAAAGGTCACTAATCGTAGAGCTAAACATGATTTCCTAACTCCTGGAATTACAAATCCAGTGCTCTTATTTTAGCAACAATACCTGTAATGAATCCACCTTTCAATTTAACATTTCTTTCTGTTTGTATAGCCTTGTTCCTTATCGTATTACTTCTCACTGCACATCCTTATGTTAGCAGCTTACCTTGGCACAACTACAGCAATTTTTATGGTGTAGAATCAAGTAGTGTTGAAATAAATGTTCAGAACTGAGGACTTATACTAGATTTCCTGCTATTGCAATCAGGATTCATTGGCAGTGTCAGGTGTGTCTCTCAGCAATTGAGTTCCCAATGTAGGATCATGCCTCGTGTTACAAAGAACTTCAAGCTGTTTATGTCATCACCTTCACAGCAGTCTTCTGTCTCTAAAACATTTACTTACCTAACAGTAGGTCTTCTAACAAGTGGAAAAGATAAAATAAAGATGGAGTATTTTAGCTTAGTAAGTTGCTGCTGTAAGAAAACAGTGTGAAGCTACCTGAGCCATATTCTTCTATAAGAAAAGAACAGAGCAAATTCACTTTCTGACTATTGCTACTAATAGTCTTCAATTTCTGGAATTTCTGTTGCCTTCACACTACAGTTACTAATTCAGTGGCCATTGAAATTTGGAAAATACTGAAAATCTAAGTGGAAAACAATCAACTGAGAACAGTGTATAGTATCGCCCTAAGCTGACTGAGCTCATGTGGTTGGAACTGTGTGTTCAGAAACTGTGAAAGGCTAATTCCAAAACGATGCTTCTTCTTTCTTTAGACGAGAAGGAGCATTTAATGGCTTCCTTTTAGTTAGTCCTAATTGTTTTTTGCTTGCATAACATACAGTCCTCTTTGCTGTCACAGCTGTTAGAAATAGAACAGAATGTTCAAAAACAAGTAACAGACGGGTGCTAATCTGATTGCAGTGATCAGGCTGGCTTAGTCTAAAAAATCCGTTTTTAATGCTTGCCTTTCTTACCCTCCCTTGGAACTGACTCAAATGCATTGTTGTTTCATTTTTAAAAAATGTTTACTGTTAGTTAGTAGGGAGTCTCTAAAATTGATTGGTGGAAGAGTGTTGTCTGG
>JANHGO010000042.1:30512655-30522960 GCA_024606505.1 Aquila spilogaster
TGAACTCAAAACATAGCACCGTACCAGCTACTAGGAAGACAGTTAACTCTATCCCAGCTGAAACTAGGACAAATACAAATACAGTGCTCTTGTTTAGAAACATTGCCTGTAATGAGTTCATCTTTCCAATCATTAACGTGCTTTCTTTCTCTTCATGTTAGCTTGTTCATTGTTATATCACTTCTAACTGCATGTCATTGTGATAGCAGCTTACTTCAGCAGAACTACGTTTTTTTGTGGACATGGTTGAAATAAATGATCAGAACTGAAGAATCATGCTAGTATTTCTATTGCTTATCACAAACAACTCAAGATTCTTTGGCAATGAATCTTACCAGTGTCTCTGAGAAGTTGAGCTCAAAATCTAGGATCACACCATGTATCAAAAAACTTTAAGCTGTTTGTGTTCCCCACCTCCCCCATAGCAGTCTTCCTTCTGTAAAATGAGGACATACTTACCAGTAGGTCTTTTAAAAAGTGGAAAAGGTAAAATAAATAGTGTTTTAGCTTAGTAAGTTGCTGTTGTAAGAAGAAGGTATTAAGCTACTTGAAAAAGCCACCTTGCTCTTCTGAAAGAAAGAATTGAAAGGAAGAAACAGGACAGATTCAGTATGTTGCTAATGATAATCTTCAGTTTCTTGAATTTCTCTTGCCTTCACATAAGAGTTACTAATTCAGTAGCTGTTGAAATTTGGAAAACATCGAAAAGCTAAGTGGAATGCAAGCAGCTGACAGTAGAATATAATATTGCACTAAACTGACTGAATGTACTGAGCTTGCATAATTTGAACTCTATATTCAGAATCCAGTATAAAGCTGATTCTAAAACAATATTTCCTCTTTCTTTAGACAACAGAGACCATTTAATGGCTTCCATTTAGTCAGGCCTAATTGCGTTTTTGCATGACATACAGTACTCTCTGCTGTCACGGCTGTTACAAATAGAACAGAATGTTCAAAAACAAGTAACAGACGGGTGCTAATCTGATTTCAGTGATCAGGCTAGCTTAGTCTAAAAAAACCCTTTTTAATGCTTGCCTTTCTTACCCTCTCTTGGAACTAACTCAAATGCATTGTTGTTTAATTTTTTTTTATTTTACTATTTGTCAGTTGGGAGCCTCTGAAATTGATTGGTGGAAGAGCGTAGGCTTGACATCAAAATTCATTCTTTCTGATAGTTTTGATTCATGCTCTGTACACAACGTAGTGCTTCTGCTATACAAAGTAGTTTTTGGTAGGTGATAAGAAAATGCATGTTTTAAAAAAGGGAGTTCTTGTAGAATTCTTACATTGACCATTTTAGATAAAATTACTTGTGGAATTAATCTTTCTCCTCCATTATGATCTTTCTAGCCTTTCTTCTAATACACTTCTTTCAGCTTGCTTGCCAACATTAATCTCAGACAGGCATTGTCTAATCCTGCGTCCTACCCTCTTTCCATTTAAAGGAGCAAAAATGAAACCAAACTTGAACATTCCCCTAAAAGCAGTTATTTTTCTTCCTTTGTTATGATTTCATTTGTCTCCACTCAGTCTTCCTCCTCCTCTGTAGTCTTGTCAGATGGCTGTAAAATACCTGTTGCTTAGACACCCAGGAAAATCATAATTGCTATTTGTATGTGTTAAAATGTAAGATTTCCAGTACTAAAGGAGGTCAGAGGCTGGGAGAATACCATCAAGTAGAACTGTCATGTTTTTTCAACTAAGAAAGGGCTGAGTGGTAGTAGATAAAGAAGAAATTGGGGAAAAAGAAAGGTAAATATAACGTATAAAAATAAAGTAAATAATAGCAAATACCAACTGAAGCAAAATCCAAAGAGAAAGCTAGAAGAAAACTCAAGATGAATGTTATGATGGGTAGATGCAAATATTTTATGACAGTTTCCCTGCCATGAACATCTGACCAGCTAGTCAAACACAGCATACAGATGTAACTGTAAATGAAGCACATGAAAAAAGGCACATTCTGTGAGTTAAAACTTCAGTAGCGAGAAAGCCATTTTATGTTGCAGATGCTGGTAGAAGCACCTTGCTTGTTTAAAAGCTCTGTTCTAAGCATTTCTGGAAGCAGAATGAAAAGACACAAACTTTTTTTATTCTTTAAAAGTTGTTACTGTGCTATGTACACTTTAGGTATTAAGTCTCTCATCAGCACATAAGGGGATTAATATGTGTAATTCCCATTAGTCTTAATAGAATAAATCCCTCTTCAGTGATGGGACAAAAGCTCATTGTAACTCTAAATTAATGTTGAATTTTTTTTGTTTTCTGTTTAGTTTTCACATCGTAGTATCAGCATGAATGATAAATTGCAAGATTTTTTAACAAAATTCCCTGAGGCTGTTTATGATAAGAATTCAGTAGGAAAATTAAGTGTTTTATGAAGTGATGCATTTGTGCCTTATTATCTCTTCTCATTTCAAGAAACTGAGTAATTTGGATACCAAACCAAGCTCTTAATCTTATTTTGGAAGGTATTGCAACTGGGGACTACTTGCTGCAGTGCTAATAAAGATTTACAGAGATTTTTGTCTAAATGGCCTTTTAAAAATTATCTTCTTTTTTTATCTTATGGACCAAAATGACTTTACTCACCAAAATGCTGTGCTGTATAGGTCTAGCCATAAATAGTAACATTGTACTTCAGACTTTATTTAATGGTTTAACAGAAAAATAGAAAAGCAACTTCAGGTATTTTGATATGAGAAATCAATGAAGATTGAGTTTCCTCAGTGGCAGGGAAAATGGATTTAATTTTTATTACTACTTACTTGTGGAACTTCAGTGAGTTCATGTGGACCATTCATTGATGAGGAATTCATCATTCGCTGATGTCTGCCCTGCCGCTATGCTTTGTCCTGAACTGTGGATGTGATGTAAACAGGAAAGAGGAGTGACAAAAACTTGCAATGCTCCCAATGCTTTTGTCAAGGCAGAGCAGCTTTTTGCAGAGATTTTGTAGTGGTGAAATGGTCATGAAATTCATAAGCAAATTTATTTGAACCTAACTGCAATACTGAGAATTCTGAGAATTCAAATCAGTATTTTCAAGCATGTGTGAAATCGCAGCATATACCTGTATGTGTGCTACTGTATGTTTTTTGTGAAAGTTTGCAGCTGCTTGATATTAACAGAAAAATTATTTTTACTTGGCTGCCATAGGATGTGAAAATGGATGCTGAAATTTCTGATACAGAAGTGGCTGCCCCCTCTTCTAGTTGGCGAAGTCAAAACAGCTTTTTGTCCAGCTCACTGATCTCAGATTCAGGTTGTAAGTATTGTTTCATAGGAAAAAAAAAATTTACAAGTAATGTATTTTCCTGTTTTAAAGCTGTTTTACTTGAGAGAATAAGACTCTTTTGACCAAAAAAAATATGCTAGAACCATCTTAAGAGTCCTCCTGTGTTTTAGCTTTAGATACTGGATGGATGCCTTTGTCTAGGAAGTACTTCATTACATCCCACTGATAGTTTTTTGGGTTTTTTAACTGGGACATACAATATATTCTGTTTGGCATCCAAAGCTACACCAAAAAAAAAAGAGGCTGCACTTGGATTCTGAACCTCTGCATGAAGAATCATACCTGTGTTAGCTGTGTATCTTTTTAGGGACCAGAGAGACATCCTCAGCCAAGGATTATTTCCCAGATCTTTTCATTTGTACCAGTTAGTCTCATGCTTGTGTAGCAGTTTAACAGTGAAAGTTGAATTCACTGCTTCAGCTTCTACTTCAATAGTTGGTTTTAACTATTTTTTCTATCCTCTAGTGCGTGTACAACTTGTGGTCATGCAAGATCACAAGATCTGTGATACAGCTAGGATCTGCTCAGTAAAAGATAGGAAATACTAGGTTTTTATCTGGTACAGGCACACCTTTGCATGAGTGTCAAAACCAACTTTAAAAAAGGTTTTTTAAGGTTGTTTTTGAGCATATCAGCACATGGATATCGGAATACTTTTCTTCAGAAGGATATCACCTTCCATTTCTTTTCAGTATAGCCAGTTTGTGTACTGGGAACCTATTCAGTAAGTTGCCTTCTATGTAATGGAAAGTCCTATTTCAGGCTTCATTGCAGTTTCAAACCTTTGCATCTTAGAATGAGTGCTGCAGTACATTACTGCTCACCAGTAAGTCCTGAGTTGATCTGATGAGGTTAAAGATAATTGGTTTCTTTTCCTTTCAGAATCTGTGGGTTGTGATTAATATCTTTTTGCAGAGCATGCTGAATAACAGTAGGGGGAATAGCAAATGCCTCCATCTCATCTGTACTTCAGGAATAGTTTCCCCCAACTCAGAGTTGGTTTTCCATTTTCCCTAACCTAATTCCTGTCAGTCTTGCAAGTCAAAGTACAGCTCAGCCTGGTTGGGGTATAGAAAAGAAGGAACCCATACCTTGCAGGCCTGTTGGACTAGATGACCTCCAGCGGTCCCTTCCAACCTCAACAACTCCGTGATTCCACTGCAAAAACTTGCTGGAATTTAAAGATGTGGCACAAATGTTCCTAAAATGTTACAGTATCTTTGTATTGCTTAACCTGAATGGCACTTGTTACTTTAGTACTTTTTAATCAATTTTAGACAGTTGTCAGAGAAATAGGATCCGTGTGATCTGAATACCAATCTGATGAACCAGTTCTGGGTATTTATTCTCTGATTCAACTGGTTTTTACCAGCACTAAGCTTTCTGGAGGTAAAAAAGTAAATGTTGATTGAAAGACAGTAGTGATTCAGTGTTGGTCGTTATGACATTTTTGTAAAGTCTTCCTCATTTGAGGAAGGCTCCTTTTGAAACCATGTTGAGGCATGGCTGAGGGACTTTTTTTTTTTTCCTTGCTTAAAACTTTTGGGAAGGTATTTTTCACATCATGAATTAGAGCTGATATTCATATTTCATATTTTCCATATCCCAGAATGGTGCTGAGAGTGTTTTGAGTTTTGTTCTTTTGCCCAGATGGTAAAGAGCTATTTTTAAATTTTTTTGTTTGTTTTTTTTTTAAAAGCAAAAAAGTAAGAAAACAGTGAATGTGTTTCACTTTTTCCTATTTGTTTTTAAGGGAATGGAACGGGATACAAAGATCTTGAGAGTTTTAGTTTCTTCCTTGTACTCTATAAAAATCCATTAGTCAAATTTTCTGAGGCTAAAGTAGAGAAGTAGAGAATATTTTTCCTATTCCTGACTTGATTTGACTCTGATAGAATGAAGGTGGTGTTCTTAATTTCTCACTTTGCTGATTCTTTTCTCCTAAGAGTTAGTGCTATTGTATGTTCTTTATGCTTAGTGAGCAAGTATGAGAGCAAGACAGGTGCCTGTTGAAGATGCCTGGTGTCATTTTAGATGTCCTAGAGTATGCTTCTAGCTGTCATTCCAGGAAGGCATAGGTTTTCCATAGCTCCCATCACATCTTTCACAGCCCTTTGTGGATGTCTGTGGTAGCTTATGGCACTAAGGTATGTGAATTACTCCAGAGATTTTGGTTAGTGACTGAATGTTTTACCTTTATGCTGAACCTGATCTCCACCAGTCAAATGTGTATTTTGAAGTTGTTGCTATAGTTCTTGAGGACAGTGAAAATTCTGCAATGGTATTAACATTATGGAGCTTTTCTTGTAATTGCCAGTGAGTGGAAAATGATAAAATCAGCTTCTTCAGTCATGTTAGTCACATAAACACCATGAACTTTTAATTTCAGTAATGATACTAATTAGCTATAATTTGAAACTTTGACAGCAAAGTATAATTTGAGGTCTTTTGCTCCCAAACCTCCTGTAGCTTTCAATAAATCTACCTATAAATGTCATCACCTATTTTCTGTGATTAATTTATCTCCTTACTTCTTCAGAAACAGAAGAATGAACTTTTTTTTCTCGTTTACCTTTTAGAGCAGTTTTTGCAAGCCTTTGTGATTTCATGTTTCCCCACTCCATCTCTCTTAAATTCATGAAACCTTACAAATTATATAGTCAAGTAGTAGTACGAGAAGCTCTCTTCCCAATGCGGGTCTCTTATGACTTGTACAGAGCACCAGGGAGGAGAGCAGACACGTTTGATATAATTTAATTTATCTGCGAGGGGGATCCTGGGATTTCAGTTTAAAATTGGTTGAAGAAGGAAGGACAAAAAGTATGAAAAAATAAATAAGGGCACAATCTGCTTCCATACATATATTTAGTAAGAAGTTGCCAGTGCGGCAGGGAGTTAAAAGGAAAAGTAATTAACATTATCATTCTGTTTTATGTTTGGTCTTCATGTTGCTGGTATAATTTCTACAATTATAACAGCTTTTCCATAACAAACTATTTTAAAGATGCTGTGGGAATGAGCTTTTATTTCTATATCCATTTTCTTAGAAAGAAAGAAGTTTAACTGAGAAAATAATTTATACAAGGAAGCATTCATTAGACGTAGTTTGCAGTCTGTATTATGAGACCAAACCAGTTGGTCTAAAAAGTAACTACTAGTTGTTATCTAAAGAATAATCCTCAGAAAATGTTTTTCATGGCCACTGTATTTTTCTTAAATTTTGTACTACAAAGGTCCCTAGAGTTACACATGCTTTGCATTAGCTTTGTGAATAGGATCCTGCCTTTCCCTTTGTACAGTTCATCACTTCAAGGTTTTAACCTGGATGGTTTCCCAAAAGCCATATGGCTTTCAGACTTTCTGTTGTTGTTGGGAATTTATGTTCCAGGGCTTCATAAGCTGTGACTTTACAGAGAAGAAAATAGCCACCAGTTTTCCCAACCTTTGTAGCTGGGATCACAGTCTTCTCTGGTGATACACAACGCTCTTGTTATATAGTAGGAATGATATCATGGTTGAATAA
Source organism: Aquila spilogaster (assembly GCA_024606505.1). Taxonomy (NCBI): domain Eukaryota; kingdom Metazoa; phylum Chordata; class Aves; order Accipitriformes; family Accipitridae; genus Aquila; species Aquila spilogaster. The sequence goes on from JANHGO010000042.1 coordinate 30,519,480, forward strand.
AAACAAGTTGTCCTGAATGTTGATTTCATTGTCATAACAATTAACTCCTGCAGTGTATGCTGATGTCTGTCTTTATCCCTCTATGTATACTTTTTCATAGGTTCTTAAGATTATTTGTATTGACATTTATAAATAAGTAACAATTAAAAGTAAAAAGACATGGTAACATCATGATGCTATGGGACACCACTCTAGAACAAAACCTTCTAAGGCTGCTCAAGGATAAGAACCTGGAATGATTGGAAACTTGACGTCATCACTTTGAAAAATGCAAATTGATTTAGATTGGCAATGAATTTTCTTTATGATTTTTCACTTTACTTTGAATACGGACCACAAGAGGTACAGCTGAAATAGCACACAGTTGCATAGTTTTAGACCAATGCTGAAAACTTTATGCTGAAAAATTATAACTCACTCTTTCACTAATGTCCCAAATACAGTGATTTGTTTCTCCTTCTGAAAGTGAAAACATCTCACTCCTCCTAATGAAACTGTGAAGACTTACTCCCTATTAAATAACTTTTGGTTATATACTGCTAGATTTTACTGGACTATTAAAAAATTGCACTGTGGATATTTATTACAAACTGTCAGGAAGGATCACTTTTCTGACACAGTTACGATATAAGGAAGGCCATTTGAAGAAGGGTATGTTGTATAAGCTGATATCCACTTTATTCCCCTTAATTTCTGCCTTTTCTTAAATTATTGCTAGATGTTTGGATGTTTGGATTTTTTTCCTCCAGCACTTTATCATAACATGTTCTGTCAATTCATATTGTCTAGATTTTGATGCAATATAATGTATTTAGAAATAAGCATTGTATGCAACCTGCTGTGAAGGTATATACATGTTATCCTAAGAACACCTGTTCAGTGTCACTTGTTGACTTTAGTCCATGCTATTGGTAAAGATATTCCTTCAGGTTTGTTTTGTCTTATGTAAACAAAAATGCTGGAAAATTAAATGGAAAATAAATGTTAGTGGAATTATCAAATTTTAAAAAATAGACTTTACATTTCTTCTGTGTAAGAAAGCTCTTGGCCATGCCTGTATTATATAGTATTAAAATCTGTTTCTCTAGAAAAATAAGTCAGTTTCTCAATTCATAGCATTATGAATATTGAATATTTATTAATACCATATTACTTGCTGTGTAAATTATAATATTGTGTAATGAAATATATGTTTCATATAAACATTGATGGTTGGTCAGCAAATTGTATCTGTTTCTCTGAAGATGTTTAATTACTTTTTTTGTCTGACTTATTTCTAGCACTTATGAAAAGAATGATTCCTTTTGATACAAGTGCCACCAAGGAAGATTCCACTGATATTGCTGTCAGTGAAATGAAGCTGCAAGCAGAAAGAGGGAAGCAGTAGAACATTTTACACACCAGCTTTCTCTGTGGTAAATTCCATTCCACTCTTTTTTTGGTTTTGAACAGTAGTAATTCCATCTGCTATAGGAGTGATGCACCCTTAATGATTCAGCTATTGCCAAACACTTAAATGAAAGAGCACCAAGAGTGAGTTTAATGAACTCTTGTGATAATTTATGTAACTTGTACACCAAAGGTTTTCTGGGATTATGCTATTCTCTTGTATTTGTTTCTGCAGTCCTCCTAAACTAAATTTATTGTATTCCTGAAATATGAAATGAAAGACCTGTGATATTAATCTTTGCTATGAGGTTATTTATCCTTGTACAGGAATTGTACTGACATTTGGGTTTTTATAACATTTAATAACATTATTAATAATGAAAAAATATTTGGAAATTACCTTTGTCCTAATATTTATTATGAGAGTCATTATACAGTGTTGTGCAGAAACATTTTGATTTTAGGTTCTCCAGTTAGCAACAGTTATTTAAGAAAGAAGTCATAAATATTAAACAAAACAATTTCCTCAAAATCTGTGGAAATTCATATCATGATTTCAGGTTCAGCATATATCTGTTATAAGCTGTTTAGAATTATTCTTCTGACCAGAACAGTTTATCAGATGACCTCTGGTAAGGCACTTAACAGCACCTCAATCTCACCCATCTGTAGTAAGCATGTTGAAGGGCACTGCTATGTGGCTGTGAAAATTTTAATAGCAGGGTTCACTGATCATTTATGTATTCTGTTTTGTTCTCTATTAGAAGAGATGTGTCATATTGATTTTAAAATGTTAGGGAAATACAATATCGTACAGTTGTATTTATTCTGATATCTCTATTCTAAACAAATTGGATACAATTCTGTGTTACTATGGTCTCAAACAGCACATCACAGCAGAATTTTCTGCTGTCAAAAGAAGCGCAAGTGTTTCGGATGGTCCTTATTTTATCCTCCTTTCTAGTGCTTCTGGTTGAATCGCTACTAATTGCCTTAAAAAATTTGCCAAATCTATCAGAGTACTGTAGCAACATGAATGCCATTGAAACCATTTTGTTTTGTAGGCTTCTTTCGTATTTCTTCTACTCTGAAATACTGTCTTTTTTTAGCACTGTAGGTGTCTCAGACATGTGACAAGCAGGTCACTCTGTGCCACCTGAAAACAGGACATTTTCTTTTTTTTTTTTTTTTTTTTTTTTTTAATTAATTTTCTGAAGAAGTGTTCTGCAGTCCCAGTGGATTCTCTGGACAGTGCACTTACTTGACAATCCCCTTGTATTCAGCCTGTTTCAAACAGAACTTCTTGCTGAGAACATCAAAATCAGACAAGGAAATGAGAAAAAAATTGAATTAATTTTCCTTTCATTTTCTATACACTTAAATTACTTAAAATTTTAAAAAATTCTAGTATGGTTAAAAAAGGTTTTTTTACCTTTTTTTATGTGTATAATGCTATGTATTGTAGTGCTGGCATTGGCTTTTTGCAGACTTCTGGCACATCTGCCCACTCAGAAGGTCAAGAAAGCAAAACAGGCCCATCCATCTCTTCTGATCTCAACAGCAATGACAGGGCCAAGGCAAAAACATAAACAAATAAACTTCTACTCTGGAGAAGGCAGGACAAATAGAAACCTGTTTGTGTCATGGTCTACAAAGAGTGTGGATGTCATGAAGCAGTGTTTAGCTCAAGCCACAGTTACCATAAACTAAACTTACTTTAAGTGTATCCAACATTTGTAATTTATTTTTTTAATTAGATCAGAGCACAGCTGGAAATATGGTATTTAAAATATTTTAGCTGGTTTATCTGGTGAAATATTAAAAAATTGCAAAATAAAATGTCACCAGCTTGCAGACTTTATGGTACCTACAATTTATGGCTAAAAATATAGAAAGGTCATTTTAAAATGTATTATAAGACAGTAAATCATGCTCTCAAAATACCTTATGTTGTAATGAGGTGTTGTGGTTTAACCCCAGCCAGCAACTAAGCACCACACAGCCGCTCACTCACTCTCCCCCCGCCCAGTGGGATGGGGGAGAAAATTGGGAAAAGAAGTAAAACTCGTGGGTTGAGATAAGAACAGTTTAA
>JANHGO010000042.1:30523060-30533314 GCA_024606505.1 Aquila spilogaster
CAGCTGTACTTGAGCATCTGAAATTGCAAGAAAGAAACTCATTAAATGTGATTCTTCTTACTAAAACGGCTTGGCTGGTATAGCTGTTTAACTTGATGTTCCCTTTTTTACTTACACTTAACTGATGAGAGAGAGGTACACAGCTCTTGACGTGGGACTTATCATCCATAGTACATCTGGAGTCTCCAGCTGTTGTAACTGAGTGGAGTAGCTTTTTCTGGGATGGCCCTGGGGTGCTCATTGGTTGGGCTTTAATTTCTTCTCCAAGCCTCCAATATTACATACTTTTTAAGTCATTGTGTCTTCACTGGGCTCCAGCTCACTTTGTTCTTGCTTTGTGAACCATTTAAACGGGGCTTCTATAAACAAACAAAAAATATTAATAATTAAAAAAAAAATCACTTTGTGTGGAAGGGGAAGGACACATTAAGGACATAGAAAGGTCAGTGGGTAATGTATGAGAGGGAGCTGATGCACATTTTTCATTTATAAACTGGTACAAGTGGGGTGCAACACTAGCACAAGAATTGTATGGCTTTATGGAATATTTGACTGGACACAAGGTGACAGCTAAATTATCACTCAGGTGTAAAAAAAAAAAAAAAATCAAAGTGTAAATATAAGTGACATTTAACAAAGAACTTTTCCAAACAAGATACAACTGAATATATGGAGCTAAGAACTAAATTAAAAGAGAATTAGAAGTCTAAAAGGTTAGAGGCCCTCGTTCAGGTAAGCGTGCAAGCACGTGTTTGTTCCTACTCAGTCCAGTACATATATAACTTAAGCACTGAACTGGATAGGAATGTTTCTGGGGGACCCTGAAGAGGGAAAATGCTGATGCTCTTCTTGTGTCAGAGCATTACTGTTTTTCTGAAATCATACACTGGTTACATTTAAACCTGTGTTTGATACTTTCTTGTTGGATTCTTAATGCAACTTTAATCTAGTTCTTATTTAACTTTCTCTTCCTTTTTTAACAGTAGCTTTAAAGAAACATCATGTAATTGTGTGCAGATTGATACTGTGTATAAAAAGAAAATCAACCTATGAAGCAGCTCTTATCTACCGTGTAAACAAATAATTAGAAATCCTTCAATACTTATTTACTGAATAGTCCATAGTTCTAGGACACATGTGGGTTATTCTGTAAATATGTAATCATAGTGTGCTTTATTTGATGGCCTATTTTAGCAGCTTCTCTGGAGTTGTAGTAGGCTCTCACATATGTGTACTTTTAACTTTTTAAGAGTGGATTTATGGAATCTACCATGATAACTTCATAGGAGACATCGTGATTCACTGTGTAGATAATGCATATGATATGATTTTGTTTTTTTCAACAGCTTCAATTATGTTACAGATTTGTAATAAAAAAATCTAAACTTATTTTGCAATAGCCAGTTTTCAAAATAATCACTCTCCAATGCTTTGCAGAAATAATTGCCAAATAAAGTGATTCAGGAACTGGTTTTTCCACAGAAATGCCTCAGAGCTCTGAGGCACAGTGACAAGTGGTCTCTAAAGGTAAAGTTAACTCAAATTCAGTATTTTTAATATGCTTGCCCTTGATGTATTGGTTTTAGATAACTTCTACATTTGGTAACACAAGAATAGTCTGTACTACAGCCAAAACGTCAACGAGACCCGTACAGTGTTGCAAGTAACTTTTAGTGGAGATGGCTGAAACAGAGGAGATGCAGTGAGTTTAGAACGCAGATCTGAATGATGGACTATGTCCTAGTTATCTGCAACTATGAAACTGCCACTTACCCTCTCAAAGTCTCTGGATTCTGCTGAAATACTTTGAGAGGCAACAGTCAGTAAATTATCATGCAAACCTCTTATATTGAGAATAATACATCAAGAAAGTACTTTTGAATAGTTACAGAACTGTGTATGAAAGCTGTAATCTTTTTTCCTTTAAGTGCATGTAAAGGTGAGTGACTACACCTCCCACTCATTAGAGAGGGAGAGATTTGTTTGCTTTGTTTCATTGGTGTCCTAGCATAGTTCATCACAACTGTACAGACTTCTATAAATAAACTTGGTTTGTTGGTTTAATAAGGTTGATTGTTTATCCCTTGATCTGAGGTGCTAAGGGTTTCCTGTCTGGAATTTGTTTTTTTAGAAACTGACACTTCATTTATCAGTCTGAACACAACAGGCATAACTTGAAATAGGACAAGTTCTGCCAAGATGGAGGGAAAAAAATTTTCACCCATAGGACAGTCAGAGAGTGGACTAGGTTGCCCAGAGAGATTGTTCTGTCTCTATTTTGGAGGTTTTTGAAAGAAGGCTGGATTAAGCCATGAATAACATGATCCAACCTTGTAGCTTACCCACCTTGGAGCAGGAGGATGGACTGGAGACCTCCCTGAGCTCCCCTGTGACCTGAATTATCCTATGATTCTATAAGTAATTTCATATTGCTTTCTCCAGTTTTGTCTGTCTGCCCTGCATGTACTGCTCCCCATCCCTCCCCATCCCCCTTCCTACATGCAGCACACAGAATTCGTCTCACAGACGTGGTGGCTTACCATGAGCAGTGCTGCATTTCCCAACACACGCATCCTGAGACTCTGGCTGTGTATGTCTGTAGAGTTCATGCTAGGGATGTCTGTGAAACAAAACTGTCTTTATAGATTTATCACTGAACAGGCTGGAAGACTCAGCCTGTTACACTGTAGAGTGAAGAGCTGTAACAGATTTGATAAGCAAAATGTTCCTTTGATGCACTTTGAACAACAACAAAATACATTTTGAGTTTTCCACCTCTTTAGGAGCTTTTTTAAATGCATATGCTTTTAAACTTCTATGCAAGGTCACAGATTTTCGAGGAGTCTTTAGGACAAAGGGTCTTGAGGGTGGGTTGACACTTTTTAACTGGCTTTGGGAAGGATAGTCAACCAAAGGAAAAAATGTGCCTTGGAGGAAAAGGAATGAACTAGCTGCGAAGAAAGTGCTTCACAGTTAGTTCATTCCTAGCAGAAGGTGGAAGCAGAAGAAGGTGAGAACTGAAAATGAGGAGTCTGCACAAACGCTTCACTGGTATACATACTGGGGAATAAAAAGGCATGTGAATGTCATCTCAAATTTGGGCTTTGGCATCTTTGTTTTTTCCCCCCAACTTAACTAGAAGATAGTTAAGCTTGTCCAGGCCACTTGAAGCTTTGAATTTCGGGGTTCTTAATTGTGGGAAATAAGTGCTGTAAATTTGATACCTAAACTACTGATACATATGCAGTCTTACTACCTTCAGCACAGTAATTTAGTCTTTTAGAGGGAGATGCTTAATTAGCCAAATAAACAGGTGAATTTTCTTTTTTTATTTTTAGCTGGAATGGTTAAACACTCAATGGTTCTACCTTACCACCATCATCAACCGCTTGAGATTCTAGCTCCCCCCCTTCACGCTCAGTGGCTGAAGGAGTATCGTATGAGAAGGAGTATCGAATGAGCAGTTTCTTTAGTCTCATACTGTGTGGAGTTATCTGGGTTAAAAAAAAAAAAAAAAAAAAAAAGCTGTTTTAAAGATGTTGTGGAAATTAGCTTTCATTTCTATACTCATATGCTTAGAAAGGAAGATGTGTAACCTACAACATAATTTATACAAGGAACTGTTTATTAGATACAGCTTGCTGCAGTCTGCAATATTATCAGACCAAAAGTTGATCTGAAAACTCACTACTGGTTGTTATCTAAAGAATAATCCTCAGAAACTGTTTTTCATGACCACTGTAATTTTCTATAATTTCATATTATGAAGGTCCCAGGAGTTGCAGATGCTTTGCATTAGCTTTGAAAGTTGGTTCTTGCCTTTCTCTTTGTACAGTTCATCACTTCAAGGCTTTAGCCTGGATAGTTTCCCAGCAGCCACATGTCTTTCTGGCTGTCTGTAGTTTTTGGGAATTCATGTTCCAGGGCTTCGTAAGCTATGACTTTATGGAGAAGAAAATAGCCACCAGTTTTCCCAGTCTAGAATCCCAGACTAGAATCACAGTCTTCCCTGACCCTTTGGATCTCGTGATAAACAACGCTCTTGTTTTGACATGGTATATAGTAGGAATGATATTGTGGTTGAATAAAAGCAGTTTGTCCTAAACGTTGATTTTTATTGCCATGACAATTAACTCCTACAGTGTATGCTGATGCCTCTCTTTATCCCTCTATGTATACTTTTTCATAAGCGTTTAAGGGAATTTGAATTGAGATATATAAATAAGTAGCTTAATTAAAATTAAAAAGGCATTATAATGTCATAATGCTGTAGGACAATGTTCTAGAGCAAAACCTTGTGTTGCTCAATGGTAAGAACCTGGGATGGTTGGAAACTGTAAAATGAAAATTAATTTAGTACAGCAATTAATTCTGTGTATGATTTTTCTTTTTTTTTTCTTCAATTTGAAAGAGTATGCAGTAAGATAATTCTGGACAAATGCAGAAAATTTTATGCTGAAAAGTGACTCACTGTTTTACTGATGTCCCAGATACAGTGATTTTATTTTTCTTTTGGACTTGAAATCATCTCACTCCTCCTAATTAAAGCATGAGGGCGTGATCCCTACTAAATGGTTATATATGTCTACAATTTTACTGCACTCTTCAAAAATTGTCCTCTTGGTATTTACAATAAACAATCAAGAAGTACCACTTTTCTTACATTCATATGATATAAGGGAGACCATTAGAAGAAAGGTACATTGTATATAATACCTACTTTGTTCCCCTTCATTTCTGCCTTTGTCAAATAATTGCCAGATGTCAGGATATTTGAATTTTTTTCCTCCAGCACTTTATTGTAAGATGGTTTCTCAATTTATATTGTCTAGATTTTGATACAGTATAATATATTTAGAAATGAGCGTTTAATATGTGGCTAGTTGCAAAAGAATATACATGGTATGGCATCCTATGAATGTCTGTCCAGTGTCACTCGTTGACTTTAGTCTATGCTATTGAATAAGACATTTCCTCAGGAATTTTCTGGGTGGTTTGTTTTGTCTCATATAAAAACAAGTGCTGTAAAATTAGATGGAAATGGGATGTTAGTGAAATTTCTGAATTTCAGAAAATGCAGAAGTTTATGTTTTTTCTGCATAAGAAAGCTATGCTGTCCACATCCATATTAAACAGCTTTGATACGTATTCCTCTGTAAAGATGAGTCGGTTTCATCAATCTGTAGCATTACTACTATTGAATACTTATTAATGACATATTTTCTGCTCTATAAATTATGTTATTGCATCATGAAACATAGTCATGCTTTGCAAAATATATGTCTTATTCTGAAGATGTTTAATTGTTGGTTTTTTTTTGTTTTTTTGTGTTTTTTTTTTTGTCTGACGTTTTAGCACATATGCAAAGAATAGTCCCTTTTGATACAAGTGCCACCAGGGAAGATACCGTTAATGTTGCCATCAATGAAATGAAGCTGCAAGCAGGAAGAGGGAAGCAGTAGTATATTTTACAAAAACTCAGAAGATTTTCTTTGAACTGTGGTAATTCCATTTGCTGTAGGAGGAAACATCCTTAATGATTCAGTGGTAGCCACTTAAATGAAGAGCCCCAGAAGAGACTGATCAGCTCCTTTAACCTGTGCACCAAAGGTTTTCTGGGACTGTGATACTCTCTTGCATTTTTTTTCTGTAGTTCTAGACTAAATTTTTTTATCCCTGAAATATTATGAATTTAAAGAACTGTGACATTAATCTTTGATATGAGCTTATTTAGCTGTGCACAGGAATTGTGCTGACGCCTTATTTAAAAAGATTTGATAATATCATTAATAATCCAAAATATTTATAAAAAGTTTGTCATAATATTTATTGAGTCATTATACAGTGTTATACAAGCACATCCATGACTTTAAGTACTTCACTTTGCAACAATCATTTAAGAAAGAAGTAATAAATATTAAAACCTAACTTCCTCAAAATCAGTGGAAATTTATATCATGTCTTCACGCTCAGCATTTGTCACTTACAAGCTGTTTAGAATTATTCTTCTGGTCAGAACAGTTTTATCAGATGATGTGGCAAATGTGATCTTGTGGGACCTCTGGTAAAGCACTTAATAGCACCTGAATCTCACTCATCTGTATCAAGCATCCAGAAGGGCATTGCTATGTGGCTGTGCAATTTTTACTAGCAGGGCTTCATGATCACTCATTTACTCTGTTTTCTTCTCAATTAAAAAAGACATGTCATTCTGAATTTAAAATGTTATGGAAATACAGTATTGCATGGTTGTATTTGTTTAGATTATTCTATTTTAAACAGTAATGGTACAATTCTGCATTATTGCGATCTCAAACAGCACATCACAGCAGAATCTGCTGTCAAAAGAAATAGTAGTGCTTCTGATGGTCCTGATTTTATTTCCCTTTTTTTAGTGCTTCTGATTGAATCACTACCGATGTGCCTTAAAAATGTGCCAAATCTATTAGAGTACTGTAGCAACATGGACACCATTGCAGTAATTGTTTTGTACACTTCTTTCTTGCTTAGGAAGTGTTTCTCTAAGACACTGTTTTTTAGCACCATAGATGTCTCAGGTCATTATGTGCCACCTGAAAACAGGGCTTTTTTTTTTTCTTTTTAAGTTTCTGAAAAAGTTTTCTGCCATCTCTGTGGGCTCTACAGACTTAACAGAGTCCATATGTATTCTGCCTGTTTCAAACTGAACTTCTTGCAGTGAACATCAAAATTGGACAAGGAAATGAGAAGATAAAAATCAATTTTGCTTTCATTTTCTATGCACTTAATTTTTTTTTCTCATTTAGTTTGAAAAGCTTTCTTTACCTTCTGTATGTGTATAATGCTATGCATTGTAGTGCTGTCGTTGGCTTTTTGTACGTCTGTTAATTCAGAAGATCCAGCAAGCAAAACAGTCATGTCCATTTCTTCTCATCTCAACAGCAATGGAAGGATAAGACAAACACATAACCAAATAATCTCTCCTGGAGAGGGCAGGACAAACAGAATCTTATTTCTGTTATGGTCTACAAAGACTTTGTACCTAATGAAGTAGTGCTTAACTCAGGCCACAGTTACTATAAACTAAACCAAGTGTATAGTGTATCCAACATTTGTAATTTATTTTTTTAATTAGATCAGAGCACAACTAGAAACAGAGTGTTTAAAATGTTTAAAGTTGTTTTTCTGTTAAAATGTTAGAAAACTGCAAGAAATCACCAGCTTGCAGGTTTTATAGTACCTAAAAATTATGACAAAAATATAAAAAAGACATTTTAAAATATATTATAAAACAATAAATGATACTAAGTCTGAGGGATGGTTTGAAAGTAATGCCTCCTATTTTATTATATTGGCCCACAATGTCAGAGGCAGATATTGGTGGTATGGCAGTAGATGTTGAACCTTCTCACCAGTATTCCATTCCATATTGTTGCCATGTGACTGATGGCAGCAGATGGGTAGTCTGACATGGAAGTGTGGACGAAGTAAAGGGGTGTCATGGAATTTCTCCATGGAGAAAAAACTGCATCCATTCATATTCATGGATGCTTCCTGAATGTTTATGGAGACCAAACAGTGGATGTGAGCACAGTGAAGCAGTGGGTGGTGTGTTTCAGCACTGATGACAGTGACTGTGGGTCACCTCCTCTGGTGCAGCCTTTTATGAGTGCGACATGCAGACTCTTGTACATCACTGATGAAGATGCATGGCTAAATGTGGTGACTATGTTGAAGAATAGTATTTTGTAGCTGAGAATTTGCTCTGTGTAATAGTGTTATTGTGCTCTTTGTTGTAGTTTCCATGGAAATAAATAGGAGGTATTACTTTTGGAGGAACCTCTGTATATCATTTTGGAAAGAGTCTAGTGCTGATGGATAAAAATGTATGCCGTGCTCACTTTACTGAAGCTGAAATGTTTTTTGGAGTCAATCACTTGCTGGAAAATGAATGGAACTTAAATGTCTCAGCTGAGAAGCAGTATGTTGAAAAACAACATCCTCTCTTTTTCCTAAGGTGTTTGTAAAAATCTGGATGTTCATATCTTCTACCATTTTATATATTTATACATTGTTCCTCACTTGTAACTCAGAAATCTGGTGTCTTTTTTGAAACAGCATCACTATGGCTTTATAATGTTTGACAATGATGGATAAACAGTCTGATCTCCCTTGCTATTACATGAAGTATTGAATTATTTTTAAAAAGTGCAAGTGAATAAATTTATTAAGTTCAGTGCTCAGTATGTTTGCCTTTGGCTGTGTGATTGGGTTTACAGTAGAGTTCTTTTTCCTTCTTCCACATTTTCTAAAAGGGCTGAGGGAACAGAAGAAAAGAAGTCAAACCACACACGCACACACACACACAAAATAAAAAAAAAGAATCTTTAATGAGTGGGCTTATGGTTTCCAAAGCCAGGAAATTGTTTCTTAAATTTACCCTCTTGGCATGGCAGTCCAGATAGCATGTAATATTTGTCTTTCTTCCACCTTTGATAGAAGTTCATATTACAAAGTGAATTTTGTTTCCTTTTTACTGAAGGCTAAAGTTCCTTTCATGACATTATGTGAAACTGTCCCTTTGTGGTTTAAGAAATAATATTTTTTCCATATTGGCCTGAAATAATATTCCTCTGACCAGTTTTATTTTTTAAAGTAGAAAACCAGATTATTTTTGTATAAAGCATACTGTATATGTCATGTCTTAAAAATTACTCCCCTTTTTGGTTATCAGAATGAATTTTAACTCTTGAGTGACTTGTTACTTCATTCTTGCCTAAAGCAGTAGTTTTCAATAATGAAAAAAAAGTTGTACTGCACCTAAATTGATGTTTTATTTCTTTGTTCAGTATTTGGTTAATCAGGCGACTTTGCATGTATATACTAAATAATGGCTATAATAAGCTAAGAGCAGATAACCGTGTTCTTAAATCTGTTCTGGAATACAGTGGTTCAGTATAGGGCTTTAGGGTCTGAACCAGGCCTTTATTTTGGCATCAAATAATTGTCACTTGAATAACCTTCAAATTTTGTAATGTCCTTCAGTTTTTTAATAATCTACAGGAAACATAGGAGTATTTATTTTAATTACTTTTGAGAAGGTAATTACTGAATATTCAAGGGAGCAGATTATATAAACTTCAAATTAGAAATAGATCTCAGTGTAGCAAAAAGTATCCATCTCTTGTGGAGCGGAGTAGAGCAGAACTGAATCACAAAAGCAAAACAAAGCAATTTTCTTATTTTTCTCCAGATTTTCATGAAAGCCGGCTTTTGGTGATGGTGAAAGTATTCCTTGAATATTCAAAGCTTAGTCACATTATTAGTCTTTCTTTTCAGCTGTCTCACCAATGTAAATAAAGACGAAATTCCATAGAACAGTGAAAATGGTATTCTTATATTCTCCAAAATCCATTTGTGAGCTAAGGAATCAACTTATCAGTTCATCTCTGGCTTACAGGCGTAGTGGCAGCACCATGGAGCACTGAATTTATTTTTCATGAATGAAAATGCCAATACTACCATTAGAGTAAAGAAGTAGCTATTTTTGTAACACTGACACCATTTGCTTCTTACAGTCAAATGTTGCCATGGTTCTCTAAATCTCCTCACATTCAAACTGCATTCCTAATATATCTGTGCCTCTTTCAGCTCTACCTTCACCTCCCAGTACTGAAGTCAGTGAGAGCTGCAGGTTGGTATCTGGGAAAGCAGGAGAATGCAACACAGATTCCTATGGTTTTTTTGATCTAACTGTGGAATTTAGAAACAGATGTAGAGAAAACCTAGAAGTACTATGAGGAATAGAAAGCAACTTCTGATTAAATTTAAATTTCAGAACAGTTTTATCTTTGGTGTTTTAATCTAAAAATGTTGGTATTTCCATCTAAAACAAAGCAATCCCTAAATAAGAGCCCATCTTGGATATTTTTTAGTTGTTTTTTTTTTTTTTACATATCAAAATATTTTCCACTCTAGCAGAAGTCATCGCAGCCCTTTACTGGAAGCATAACTGGGCTGTTAGGAATGTGAACTTTATTGCTTTTCTGTGTAAAGAACTAAGTTTGATTTTAAATCTGAAATGCATGTTAGTGCTGTATACAGAAGTGCAGCAGAACAGAATGTGATAACCTCGGTCTTTAAAAAACTGTAACCTAATGCCTCTGGAAATCACAGAATTGCAGGGGTTGGAAGGGACCTCCAGAGATCATCTAGTCCAACCCTCCTGCCAGAGCAGGCTCCCTAGACCAGGTTGCACAGGTAGGCGTCCAGGCG
>JANHGO010000042.1:30543412-30561804 GCA_024606505.1 Aquila spilogaster
AGGGCACACTGCTGGCTCATGGCCAACCTGTCATCCACCAGGACCCCCAGGTCCCTCTCCTCAGAGCTCCTCTCCAGACATATTGTTGACAACAAAAATGACAGAGGTTACTGTGGCTAAACTACAGCAACATCCAGCATTTATCATTTGTACTGACAACAATAGCAACCATGTTTCCAAAGCTAAAGTTGCAAATCTGTCCTTACTCAGCCTGTAAGAAGGAGATAGTTATTTTCTTGCCTAATACCAGCAGAATTTTGGTATCATATGCTGTGAGAAAATATGCGGTGATGATTTTTTCGTTTTATTTAGGCACCTCCTTGGTACTATTTTGAGCTAAATACTCTTGGAAATCATTATAACATATTTTCATTACTGTACTATATTTAAATACAGGAGCTGCATAAATAAACCTCTTTTAGGTTTAGTTCTGCTACCTTTATTTAGGCAAATGGCAGTTCAGTATGTGTTTTGCTTCGGTAGGTACAGTGATTCTTCCTTTGTTGTCTGTTGTTTTCATCTGTCCAGATCAGAATTGTTTTTATCTTAGACTGCTTGTCTCATTTGTCATCTACATTGCTCTGGAGTGTCAAAAACATTCCTACACTTATTCCGCATTAATAATTTTGGTAGTTGATATGCTCAGTGAATGAGAGTAATTATGAAGGCAGTTGTTGCCACTAACATAGTCTCTTTTAATGTGAATTCTGCCACTCTTACTTGTTTATTAGAATAAAACCTACTTGCTATGCTACTCTCACATGACATGATACCTAACTGTAATAACTATTTCTCAGGCAACAGCAAATTTATCTAACTAAGTTTGTTGTGATGTTTTAATTGCTATTACTCAATTTACTATCAGTCTGCAGTGGAAAGTAATAAAGGATAAACTTTGTTGCAATAACGCTGAAATATTATTAATTCCAGGCAGAAGAAAGGCTATGAACTGATATAGGAGATCTGCTGAAGTATGCAGTAGAACCAAAAACTCAAGTATTACAAAGCAATATTTCTTCAAATTACTCTCAGTAGAAACAGTTGCTGACATCTAAAATATTTCTGAGAAGCAATACTGAAATTTGCTAAAGATGGTCACATGGTATCATTCTGATAACATGGATTTCTGTGTCACTCACCTTGTAAAATAAGCACTGAACTGGGAAGTCAGCCCAAATTGCATCCTGGCAATAGGCTTTTCACAGAAACCACCAATAACCCACTTTTGGACTTACCATGGAAAAAGATGAGCATCAGCTGTGGTTTACTGCTGGACAAGAGAACAGTTTGCATCTGTGGCATAAGCTATTTCATCTATGGAGCAAAATGTGTGCACCATTTTTAATGAGGCCTTCAGAGCTAGGTCCAGCACAGACAACGCAGTTTCATCCAAACAGCTGTGGATGCTGGAAGACATCATGGAGTTGGAAGAATTTTTGTCATGCATTTTGACTATCAGAATATCAGTAAATTCATCAGAAACCATGGAGTTTTTTGTTTTGTCTTCACCAGAGAGAGAGGTAAAAAAAATCTCTGTGAAGACAGAAAAATCAAGTATCAAAGTCAAGAAACTCTTCATTTTTCCAGAATGAGAGTCACTTCTGAAACTTCACAAGAGTGACTACCACATATAGACTGTTCTTGAAGCCCCTCAATAGATCAACCTATTCCATTTTGAGTCATCTCCTATTGTGAGAGATTTGCTCAGTTTTGTCCTGTACTTTGGAAATTTTCTTATCTGCAATATAGACTGAATATCAGTCTTGAAATAATTTCATATGTGGTGCTAGCTGGTGTGATGCATTTTAACAAATATATCAGATGCTCAAATTTCAACCTTGCTATTACCTTAGCAAAATAAAGTGACAAATAGGCATTTATCCTGTACGTAATGCAAGGGTGTCCATTCTGTTTAACACTGTTTTTGAAGGTGAATCTCTTTTGAAGCTGAAATTTCTATACATGCTTACTAGCAAATGCTGTTGTTGTTGTTTTTTTTATTATGATTATTTATTATTATTTTATTCTTATTTTTTTCTTTTCCTGGGAGTGTGAGAAAAAAATCAGTCACTGGAGTTCTGCTTTATCATTTCATGCTGCTACTTTCTGCTTAATTCAGGGATAACTAAAAAAGCAGCTAATCCCAATACCTCATTAAAAGCACTCCTAATTAAGTTAATTACTGCATGAGTCATTTTCATCCAGATATTTTATTTTTATTTAATTCAAGTAAAATACGGTGCCTCTCCCATTTAGCATTCTAAAACTGAAACAAAGTGGATCTCGTGATGTAACATTTTGATTGGGAAATTCTCAAACTCAGGTTGCCTTGGCATCTAACACACGTGACAGTGGACATATTGCATCACATTTCCCAGTCCACTGTTGCTGCTGCAGTTCACCGTAAAATGACTTTACAAAAATCTCAGACTTTCAACGAATTGAATGTGTGCAAGATGGTCTGTACTGATTTAAAGTCAGAAAGGTCAGTTTGATATCTCTAAACCTTCTACCTGTAAATGTAATGGAGATTGGCATACTGAAATGAAATTCCTTGGCATGTGGTTATTTCCTGACATTAAGTCTTGAAAGACACTTGCCAGCAGTTCAGCAAGGAGTCCCTGATTTAATGTAAAAGGCTCATTGATCACATTCCCATAAAAATTCAACTCTCAGCACATTATTAGGAACATCTATGTGCAAAAAAAATGTGTATCTCTTTTTGATTTATCCTGCTTCATAGGTTTTATTCCGTGTATCTGTATAAACATGTTGATACTTTAAATTCCTCTAAAATGTACCAGAGAGGCTGAATCTGATATTGCTGAAGAACCAGAGGTATTCCTCTGAATTTGATTACCAAATGGTAAAGGTGTGTTCAGAATTTTAATGGCTGTACAGACATCATGTATTGTCCCGTTCACATAATTACGTACATATCTTACAGTCGTAGACATGCATAAACATGTACGTTCATACACTGTACAACTTTACTGATCTAACAGAAAATTAACCCTTTGTGCTTTGAAATCCAGACTTGACTGAAGCTAGCAGTGGTGTTCTCTCTAATATCAGTGAAGTTAGAATTTAATAATGAGTTCGAGGAAAGGAGAAATAAATATTCTCTCAAGTTATATTTTCACCGCATTTTGTAGATCTTTAAGTCTACTATATGCATTCATCTAGTGAGTAGGCAAATACATACTAACAAATACATATTTTATTAAAATATTTCCTTAGCAGACTGAATGTTTTGAATACTTCAGCTCTATCTCTCTCTTTTTTTTTTCTAAACTAGAGCTTTCCTCAAAAAATCTCAGAAATAGAATTTGAGGTTTATTTGGCCTCTTGTATATATACTGTCATCTTCAGTCTTGTACTGGTTCAACTGAAGATGATGTTCACCTCCGTACACAGTTTCCTGGTTGTAATTCAACACGCCGTAGAATGAGCTGATTGAGAATCTCTTCATTCCATGGTGTTATGGCAATGCATGGCTGTCCAGAATGTGGTTTTTCTTTCACATCACAGTGTCCACTGCTGAAACACACCACCCACTGTCATGCTGTGCTCACATCCACTGTTCGGTCACCATAAATGTTCAGCAAGCAACAATGAATGTGAATGGGTGTCATTTTTTCCACATGGGGGAATACAATGACACACTTTTTCTTCATATGCACTTCCATGTTAGATGCCATTTTGTCAGATTGTCCCTGTAGGAATCATTACTTTTGGAGTAGCTTGCATATAATGAAAACCATTGAACTTAAAATAGTTTTAGTATAAAATCATGAAATTTGGGAAATTCAGTTATTTCACCCCTTTGATCCACTCTAATGTTGGCTACTCTGGTGTTTTCAAATAATGAAACCTTCTGGAAGTGTGCGATGGTTCACCTGTTAAGATGTATCAGCTGTATTTCACACTCCCCACTAAACGTTTTGTTTCACATTAGTTTTTCAACAAAATCAAGTACTTAATAGAATACCTAAAATGAGGATTTTCATGTATGTAGGCTCATTATATCTTACATCTAAATAACAACATGACTGATTTTCTTCTTAAAAATTTTTTAAACATTGAGACTTGCGGCTTTGACTACTTGTCAGATATTCTCTAAGTTCTGCAGCAAGTCCTGTAGGTTTTTTATCATATGACAGTTTCATTCCAAAGTAACTTACCAAGATGTTTTCATTCCATTTTTTTCCATTCGCAACCATCTTTCATGATGAAAAAAAGAAAAATCATTCTGAGAATCACATAATGAATTATGCTTGGCTGTTACTTTTGTGAATTGCATGGATACACATACAACCAAGTCCACAATTTGCATTTACAGAACACCTCTCACACCTTTAGGAACAAAGTTTTATGAGGTATAGGAATATCTTACTGTGATATTCCTAAGCATGGATCCTTGTCAGTCTGCAAAGTTCGTGCTGCTGTAACATGCAGGAGGTTTGACTCACGTCACATCAGCATACCAATCTTATTGTGTGACTGTTTTGACTTCAGTATGCCTATGTCTAATTTACACCAATGTGAAGTAAGAATCAACTCTCACTTTGATCAGTGAGAATACTAAGTGCTTAAATCAACTAGATTACAAAGTATATGAAAGCAATATATTGTGCTTTGAGTATACTGCTGCAAACTGATGCCTTGACATTGAGTCTGAAGGTATGTTTATATATAAGTTTGGTTAAGTCCCTGCCTGGAAAGTTAATATGTTAATTCAATGTCAACATTTGTACCTACTTTCTCCAATTAGAATATAAAATGTTAACCAATGAAGTACTAACAATATCAGTTATTACTTTTTGCTGAGTTGGGACTTATTCCAAGCTATTCATGAAAGTAAGATCTCAAGTTTATCACATTTCAAGAGATAGTATCTTTGCAGGTTCAAAGTTGCTAGCTCTACTCATAATTTAAAGTGTAATGTAAAATGTCATTTTTGTAAGGTAACTAAATAAATTATTTCTCCAAGCAGTGCATAGCATCTGTATTCATTTTCCTGACACTGCCATTTTTTTTTTGTAAAGTCCTGTTTAATGTAATAGATCTTTTTTGTTTTGTGTGAAGACTATGTGCTTGATGTGAATTTTTTTTTGGTACAATTTTGCTTTTTAGCCTGTTTCTAAGAACAAAAAAGATGCTCTTTGATTTTTTATTTGTCTACTTTCTTCTACTATAAAACTTGCTTAAAAACTAAAATGGTATTTTTGAGGTGAAACTTAATAGTTTTCATCAAAAGTGTGTGTTTAAAGCACATATTTAGGTAAAAGATTTATTGACCAAAAAAAAAAATCTGTCACGGTACTACAGTCTTACAATAGGAATGAATATTTATGTTGGGCATTAATCACTGAATGTTTTCAGAGGTGTCCTTGAATGAATGGGACAAGCCCTCTAGCATGTGTGAATGAGGTTCATATGACTAAATTTGAGTTTGTGCAGGATACATGCCTCCATCTAAACAAACCTACATCTGTAGTCAGTAGAGTACCCGGGACCCATATCATGATTAATTTTGCTCCAAAGTAAATACCTAAGGTTTGGTCAAATGAATTGTCACCAATTGCACTAACTCTATTAACTGGATCTCCATTTGGGGATAAAAGAGGAAATCAGGTGGCTACCTCCCATTCATAGGCCTGCATTATATGTACTTGAGTCAGGTGGGATTCACCATGTCCACCTGCAGGAGTGTTCCATCTCAATTCCAGGGTATACATTTTATTGTCTTTAATAACCTCTATAAGCACTGCCCAGCAACAACTAGAACACTGGTGCGCTATCAGTGTTATTCCCACCCTAACTCCACAATGCAGCATCATACCAGCTACTAGGAGGAAAACTAATTTTACTCCAGCAGAAACCAGAAAAATTTTCTAATATAAAGTAAAAAAAAAAAGAAAAAAAAATCAAAAAAACCAAACAGCAGTCATTGCATCATTCTCTATAAAGAAAACCTCTCATGACGACAAGATGGCCAAAATACAGTTACTTAATATCCCAAGAAATCAGTCACTGAAAGCCTGTAATTATTTTACTAATTCCATTCTCAACTGTATATTCCCTTGTCTGCTAGAGTTACAAGCTTTTACACGCCTTTTACGTGGTTGTAATCTGTAGGGTTCTTCATGACAAACATCTTGCTTGCTTCTCAGACCCCTTTTTATCTATCATCAGTATGTCAGTTCTAATTTTATCCATAAAAATAAGGTAACATTGAAAACAAAGTTATTACTTCATCATGTTTTTTTAGTAGTGTTCACTGGAATTATGAATTTACAAGTTTTCATGCATATGAGCTGTACAACAATAGAAGTAGTCACAGAAACAGCATACCAGACACATTTTACTGTGAATGCTTTAGAGTTTTTTTGATCAGACAGATGCTATTTTACAGCAATATATTTTAAAAACATTCTTGCATTAAAAATAGCATTTCAAAGGAACACTTAGCAACTGACATTAACTAGTGTTATCTTTTAATCGAATGCAAAAAAGTGACTTCTAGCTGCTGCTATTCACTGTTAATCCCATGTTATGGGGCTCTAGGGGTGGGTTGGGCCTAGGTGTTGAGTTGGAATGACTCTCAGCTGAGATTATTAAAAAAAATTCCTTTTCTTTACAGGCTTTTCTACAGTTTTCATCAGTTTCTAAGATTTAACTCGTACGTTCTGGATAAATTCTGGTTTAATTTGCTGCATATGTTTTGTCCACTCTCTAGAATTTCTCTGGGATGAGGAATTCTTTCTTCTCATCTCTGTCACATCTTTTGTACTATTGTTTTCTGTGGGAGAAAAGTTAGTTTAAAGGTGATCAGGGCGGGAAAATACAACAGAAAATCTGAGTGATACGAACTTAGAGCTGTCCTATGCCCTATATACCTGACACAAGTATATAATTTTTTACATCTCACAGAGCTGATTTCTGAAGCAAAGGAACATCAATTTGGTTATAAAACTGTGATGGTGACATCTATTATAATATATATATTCTACAACAAAATCCTTAATTATATCTGTTGGGCTACACTTTAATCATATTACTTATATATAAATTTTATGGTCTTACAGTAGTGGCAATGTGGAGAAGAAGCTGAGGGTGTTGCAGTTCAACTGTAAGGCACAGAGCTGTAGGAAACCTCATTTTATTAATTCTAGCACTGCCTGGATTTTTTTTAGAATATTTTCCCTAATATTAGATTGTAGTTAATAATGAATGTGTGAGCGTGAACATGTTTTCAAGAGGTTGTAAAGAAGAGGGAAAAAAACACTACCCAAATAATTATTTTCAAAATCTCTCCAGTGCTTCTGAAAGTCAGATTTCAAGTACAAATCTGTTTTGTTTTTGTTTTATGTAATGTATGCGTCTGCTATTTTTACTTTGCAATGGAGCAAGAAGCAGCTTCAGTTCTCAAATTACTTGATTTTGCTAGGTATTTTTAAAGAGATAAAAATTAAAAGATGTTATTGTTATATGTTCCCTTCGTATGCACAGTAACTTCTTAAATATTGTATGCTTACTCTGCTTATCCATTTCTTAGCGGTGCTTAATTCCAGTGGATGTTTCAAGCAAGTGCAAATCATCTGCAACGTTCCCTATTTCCATCTGCAGCTTCTAACATTCATGTTAAGAGCAAAGTGGTTACATTACATTTTAAAATGCTGTTTAAGATCAGTTCTTAGTTGATTTCACCGGTACTTCAGAGAGCATGATGAAATTTTACTGGCACTTTATAAGAAGAAATGGTTACAAAAAGAACAATAAATAATTTAGGAGACCATAGTGGAAAGAAAAAAAAAAGAAAAAGAAATTAAAAGACCAGGAGCATCCCATTATGTAGTGTTTACACTATTAAATCACTTAGTTAGGAGCTGGACTCACATTGTATTAAACACCGCAAAAAGAAGAAAGCTTACTATAGCTGTCTTTAAAAAGCTTCCAAAAGTAGAAATGTATTTCCAAATTTTGTATTAATTTTTTCAGCTCATCTTTCTGAAGGAATAGTTTATAGGATTCTCCCCGTTGTCAATAGGTATGGAAGAAAAGTTGTCAGAACTATTGGCAATTTTTTTGATTTTTGCATTAATTGGGGCAGTCTTGTGTAACTGGTCTGTAGCTTGTGGAGTGGCCTCATGTATTGTCCTACAGTAATGAGAAGTCTTTGCCTCTGAAGTGAAAAGGCAATGATACGTGTTAACACTGCAGCTAGCACAGACTGCTGCAACCAACATCAGCAATACGTGTAGAAAAAAACTAAGAGTGACTTTAACTAAGAGATGCTTCAAAAATATCACCCCACTTCTGCTTAGTGTTACTCCTCTTGTAAACTCTGCTTTGTGGAAGAAATTGTTGTGTAACTCAACCATTAGGACATTTACCAAATACAGATGTAATAAAACTTGCCAGCATAAATCAAGTTAGGAGGCTAGTTTTTCAGATTTTATATCTAGGCTTTTCAGAGTTGCTCATTTGCATTTGTTGATCTTACCTCTGGGCACATGCAACTTTCCATTACCGAAATCTTTTTGTCTTGTAATCCTTGTGCAATGGGTCATATTTGCTTTATTTGTTTGAGTTTATACGTCATGCTTCTTTAAAAAGAAACTGATGAGGTCAGGAACCTTTGGAGAAAGGCAGGAATGCTTCTCCCTAAGGAGTAACTGAATGTGGGTAGGGAGAGCTTTCAGAATGTGGGGTGGGGCTTTCAGAGAGACTCAGCAAGAGGCGAAGCTGGGACATGGTGGATAGAAGCAGGGAACAGACACGTGGCCAGGCTGAAGACTTGGGGGTTTAGAGGGAACTGTACAGCATTTGCTGCAACTCAGAAATCCACTATGTTGCTAGTCTTAGGCCAGCCCTGGAAGAAGGAACTCATTTGAGGGCAGGAGGAAATTTGTTTGTGGATACCTTTAATCTTCCTCTGTTTTACGTAAAGATTTTAAGATCTCTTTTTTTCTTCTCTCTTCCTAGAGAGAATTCATCTAACCTATGTTTTGTCAAATCTTTTTTCCCGCTTAAAATCTTTGTAGCCCTTGAGGGGAACTTAGCTCAAACTTGAGGGTTCACTGGTTGAGTTAAGGCCCCACCATGCTGTCTCTTAAAGGTCCTTTTTCAAATTTCTGCCTCCTGTAGAGCAGTTGAAATCCTAGTCCTGAACTGCTTATTACCCTTTACCTCAGCATCTCGGTATACAAGTCTCCTGCTCAGCAGAGTTATCTGCCTGTACCTGTCCCAGTACACTCATTTGCTTTTTCTTGTTTGTTATCTGTCAGCCGTTCTAATTTGTTCCCTAATTCTCTTCCCTGCTCCCTGTTATCAGCTTCTGCCCTTGGAGAAGCCGGGTACTCTTCTTCCACAAGCAGTCAATTAACTAGTCAATTAGAGATTTCTTTTCTTCTTTCTTTCACATCGTTACTTAACATTCACACACTCTCTCTGGCAGGGAAATTTCTTGTTAACCCAGGGAAATTTGCATATCCCTGCTCTTTTTGAATTCTTTCTGGTTAGACTCATGAAGATAAACATTTCTTGCCAATTCCATCTATTCCACATGTTTAATCACTGCCTGTTCATACCCTCCTGCTATGGCTGCAGTTGGCACTGGCTGGCGGTAACCTCTGATTTATCCAAATTTCATCATACATTTACTGGCAAGTACTGATCTCAGAGCAAACTACTCAAGGATCAAATACAGTTATAAAGAAAAAGTATCTTGCTGCAAAGTAATGCAACACTCTTTCAGGAAAGTAAGCAGCAAGAAAAGTGGTACAATTTTATGCAAAGATTTCATCTGTGCTAGAATCCTGTCTCAGAAGATGAAGGAACAAGTACTGAGAACTGTACAGGTTTCTCATGAGGGTTTTTTTGAAGTATTTTCCTAGCACCCAACAGGTTTTGTTTCACAGATGTCCTGCACCTGTGGTAATAGCTTTATATTTAATAATGTTCTCAGGGTTTCTTCTTTCTTCCATGAAACTGTGCTGACGTATTTTGAATTTATATCAACTTATCCATAAGATTCTTCAGCAGAATTCTGCTATGTGACCATGCTGTGTGCATGTAGTCACCATTGTGAATGTGCTTCCTTCAAGTTACTGATTCCAGTGATCTAATTCTTAATGGAGTAAAAGATAATTTGTCTTCTGACAACACTTCTTTCATCCTGAATGTGCTCATTTAAAATTAATGCAGGAAGTACACTATACAAGTTGTATGTTTCCTGGTCAGCCTCTATTGTGGCTGCTCAGTTAGAAATGAATCAACAGCAAGGATCCCATCTGGATGGGGATTTTTTAACAAGTAAGTTTTTATTAGAGTAAAGAGTAGTTAGGTTTTTGGGATTTTTTTTTTTCCCTTACGAGCTAGAGCTGCTCTGATGAAAGATAAGATCAGCTAATAAAACAGATGAGACTGGCTGATTTAGAAACTGATTTAGAAACCATTTTCTTCAAAGTGAATTTCTAAATGAAGGTGGGAGGGAAGGGCCCAGTCTGGTCAGGTGTGTAACTGTAACTGAGTCTTTTTATGCAACAGTAGCAGATTGCTGATTTCTGTTCAATTGTTTTACACTGAAATCCAAAGCCCATGTAATTTTTGTTGCATCTTAAAAGACTGCTGTAATGTAGAAGGAGTTTTCCTCTGTGAGATATTACTTTGCAGGTAAACCTACAATACCTCCCTAGTTTTGTTCAAGCATACACAAAATGTAATCTGCAAAATACTGGCCACTGCTGCAGGCAACTGGGCTCTTAAGTAAGCTCTGATCTCTCAGCCTGTCTGGAAATGTTTTCCTTCTTGTCTGACCCTGATGAGTCCAACTTTTTTTCAAGCTTGGTAATTCCGGGGGAAGTCCATTGTTTTATGGAATACAGGAGTGTTTTTCCTTAACAATTGTGTTGTGACCACCAGAGTCTTGGCCTGATGCTAGCAGTATCAGTGCTACAGGCAGAAGAGAGGGTGTTGCGGGGAGGGGCTGTACTTCTCTAAAGCCAGTGCTGACAGGAGGATCCTATGTGGTGCCAGACGGACTGATGTGGGTGACTCAACAGCAGTTGATCTTCCATCCGTGTCAGTACCAAAACAATGTCCCAGCATGATGCTGGAAGCTATACAGGGGTTGAGATGTAAAAGCCTGTTTTTTCAATGCTCCATTACTCTGTTTAGTATTTGCTTGTCTTCCCTATTGTGTCTCTGATGAAATTTTAATTATTATTTCTTATACTTTTAATGCTGCATGCCAAATACTGAGCATGCATGAAGATTGTTGATAAATAACAGAATTAGTATTATGCAAAAGACTAATTTTCTGAAAATCAGCCCCTCTCAGAATAAGTAACTTCAGTGAGCAGGTACCTCTCTAAAATACTTTACTATTCACATTGTTTCTGCAGCTTTTTTTTTTCTACGTGCCAAAACTGTAATTAAATTTGCCCTCTTGTATCTCATGTGGTAGGTAGGCAGTGATATCCGCTTTTGGCTTAATTTCCAGGGAAATTAAGTGCCTTGGCCAGAGTAAAGCTACAAGCTTGTGGCTAAACCAGGAAAAGTCCTGGTCCCAAGTCTTGCTCGAACTGTAAGATCCTGCAGTAATCTACTTATAGTGTTTATGGGTAAAGTTCTTTAGCTGCACTAAAAATGACATTAATATAACAAGTTGCCATTGTTAGTAGGCTAAGCAGAGAGAAAGCATGCAGTGGCACTGTTATTCACCAGAAAAAAGTAAGGTATCTTTTTACTATTCAATTTTCATGTTTCTTTTTTAAGAAAAAAGAATGGCAAGATGCTTGCAGTATCTCTATAGATTTGCACTGCTAGTTTTCAGTCCACATAATTGAGCAATGGTGGGGCACAGCCATGACAAGCATAGAGGAAAACTAGATATGAGTTACAGGAGCAAAGAAGTAAATCAGCACAGGAAGATTCTAAAAGAAAACGTACAAGTTGTGGCGGGAAACAGTACTTCAAAAGGCACATGCCTGAGATTTGTTATGGCTATCAGGAAACATCAGTTCTGCTCCCAATTTCATCTCTATTTAAAGAAAGAAAAGAAATCTGAAGAATTTAATTTTAATTACGTTGAACAACATCCCAGGGAAACTGAGCATGCCACAGTCTACCCTATATCTAATATTTAACAGAACTTGCCTGCTGTCCTGGCTGCGAACTTCTATACATGCCTGTCATGTGAATTGCCATTCCTCAAGGCTTTGGGATTATTTTCTTTTTGTGCCATAACACTCTGTTCTTGTTGCTTTAAACCTGATTAATGATAATGAATTGGAAGTTGAGGTACCAACATAAAATTACTAGCGGTAACAACTTTCTCAGACCCTAGTGCCTTACTCTTCCTGTTATCTTCAAAGAAAGGAGAGGAGTTGTGGGTTGAGTTTTAATCTGACTTTGTTTCATTAAGCCCTAGATCAGATGCAAATAAGGGTAACAGAAATGGAGTGAAGTGTCCAGGCAGTGTCAGAGCAGGTACACTAACTGCAAAGACATGCAAAATTGTTTCTGTGTTTTGTTTGCCTTCCAGCTAGGAAAGCGTTCTCTCCCCCTTTAACAACAACATAAAATATCAAAGGTCTGCCCAAGCAAGAGCAAATACCTTTCTTATCCTCCTTGGTGCTCCCTGGCATGAGTGTAGTTGAGTGTCTCGCTACTCTGGAGAGAGTTCAGAGCACAGCGCAGTCTGGGAACAGGAAATGGGCCTGGGGACGCAGAGCGCTCCTACTGCTATGCCAAAGTGTCACAGAGCACTACTGTGTTCTCCGTGCCCCCAGCTTAAAGGGAAAGTTTTGTTCCATCTCTTCTGGCAACTCCACAATTCCCCTTCTGAAACTGAAGTCTGATTGTGTCAAAGGAGATATGCTGTGCTAGGAAAACTGGACAAAAATCCCAGAACGTAAGTGAAGCTAAAGCACTAACACACACTTTAAAGTTGCCCATTGCATAGGAACAGCAGATAAAATAAGTGACCGTAGAAAAAAAAGCTGCTCTGAGAGAACCAAAAGTGTGTTATTGAGATAGATTTCTAGGAAGATCTCACAAAAGGAGAGCTGTCCATGCCCAAACATACCCTGCAATAACATTTACAAAGACAAGAAAGTACCATTTCTTCCTCCAGAAACCAAACATATTTTTCTAGCCTTTTCCACTCCTGACACTCACTGCTGATAAAAGCTAAAGGCAGCAGAGAGTGTAAAGTTCATTGTGGTGCAAACCAATAAACTGGCTCTCTATATTACTGGACCTGAATCTATTTTAGATTTTCAATAGTGGCACTGAATTTTAGAATGGGCCTCAGGTTACTGACAGCACAGTATTAATATGTTCTAAATTTTGGGTTTGTCATACAGATTTAGTATATCTACTGAATGGAAATCACACGAACTAAACAAACTCAAGTAATGCCAGAGCTATCTCGACTTCAGATGCTTCAAACTTTGGATGTTCATTTCCTTTAATACAAGTCTCCAAATGTCTGTGGTTCAAAGAGAGAAGAAAGCAAAGCGTTTTACTGTTTATTCTTTTAGTGATGGTGATCCAGACACTTGTATCATTCTTTATATCAGACTCTGATGCTTGGTTGTCTACTGTTGGATTGACTGTTAGTTACAAAAGACAGTTGCTTCAGTCATTGCTTGAAAAACTGGAACAAAGCCTGAGCTTCTTGAACATTTTAAGTAGCTGGTTTATTTATCTTTCCAAAGCAATTTATCTAAATAGGCCAACTCAATCAAATAACACAGGACTCTAAATATTGCCTAGTCTGATATCTTAATTAGAACTCTTAAAAAATAAGTTACCTTTCAGCTCCCAGAATTTCACAAATGTTTCTTAAAAACTGGCCAGTGACCATCAGCAGCAGCCACACAAAGCTATTTGTTTTTCAAAGTTGAATAGACTTTCCACTGGCACATATCCTGGCAAAAAACAAAAAAACAAAAACAAACAAACAAACAAAAAACCACGAGGAGGAATACAATTTATGCTAGTTTGGAAACACAAAAGCAGAAAATCACTGATAGTTCCAGTTATGATATTTATCTTGCACTAAGACTTTCTTATCCACCTTTGTCTTTAAAATAGTGCCTTATAAAAACATTTCTCTTCAAATGAGTCGTAACCTAATTGGGTTACACAATATTGTGAGTAATCTAAAATACCACAATGATTACATTGCCTTTTCCACACTGCTTCCAGCTGAACTTTGTTTCCACAGAGAATGTGGAAGTGGAGCAGTTGCCGTAACTTTGACTTTTTCTATTTTCACATAGAAATTGCCAGATGTGCTTCAGAGTAGAATATTGTTTGTGAATGAATGAGGAGAAATATTCCATGTTACTAGGGGTGATTGAAGTTAAACTAAAAAAATTTAGACACCTTAAAAGTATTTCAGATGCACAGCCAGCTGTTTTGCACCAATCTTTAAAAACATAAATCTCAGAATTTCAGGGTACTTTATGGAGTTGCAAATAGTTCTTTGAATATTTTATTCTAGTTGTGCATGTTTGAGGGTCTAGATACTAAGCTTGAAATAAGAGGGACAGTCAGCAGACCGTGAGGTTTTTGTTTTTTGCTTTTTTTTTTTCATAAAAAAACAAGGCTTTGTTTAGTGGAAAACAAATGAGAAATTTCATTCTAGAATACCAAACCCACAGCAACCCCTTACCAGGGACAAGATCAGAATCAAGTAGATTGCGTCCCAAATAGGCCGACTTAAAGCTTGTCTGAGTTTCCTTTTTGGATAGGCTTACCCACAGTTATTGAGCAATTTAATTAATAAGTGTTGCACATGTTTTACTAGCAAATCAACGGAAATGGCACACTTTAAAGAAAAATGAGGCTGGATCAAAGCTTCATGGACAAGAAAAGCATACCAGTTTACACAGCTGAAACAGAAGAAAACAGAATTCTTCCAAGCATTAATGATTTTTTAAAAATCATTTTCTTTGGGAATACCAAATACCTTTGAAAGTTTGTTAGCTTACTCTAACCAACCAATGGATGCTTGCACAGATACTGAACAAACAACATGCTGGAGAAATCTGTACATTACGTTCAGACACCAGTAAACACAGAGAGTTGCCAAGCTGAGCAAATGTTAGCTTTCCAGTTGAGTGAACAAAAAAAACCAACTGATGTGCTTAATTCAAACTGATTAGGCCGCGCTTGAGTTTGTACTTTTATGTAACTTCTTTATTAAAGCAGTTCTGTTGGCCAATGTTTTTAACCCCTACTAGTTTGTTACTTAAATGATGTGAGATAATTGACATCTGTAAAGAAGGAAGAAAAGTCTAAAAAATCTAGAAAAAAAGTGGAACTTGTCTGCAAAATCAGTTAGAAGAGACATCAATACATTGCAGTATTTCCATGAATGTCAGGAAGAAAGATCAACTCGGATTCACCTTCTTTGTCTCAACTGTATCCCCTCTTCTTGTGACTTTAAAGAGCCTTGCAATTTCCAGTCTTGATTCTTGTAAGTCAGTAGGAATAAATTCACTGACAATGCCCGTCTACAGGATCTAGTATACTGAGTTCTGTCTTTGATCACATAGGAAAAATTTATATGTCCCAGAGCAATAACATGAAATTCAAGTAATATTTAGTGCTACAGCCTGGAAGATACCCCCAGTTTACAGGACTTTTAGCTCTTTGCAAGGTTTAGCCATGCTAAAAATTTAAGATGCTGGACCCTTAAATCTTCTGTAATTCAGATATATCTGAGTTTGAGTTTGTATGAGTTACTCAGTAATATTACTATACTCAAAATTTTTATGTTTTTATATAAATAAAGCCCTGTAAAAACAAATTCACCACTCTGAGGAGATTATATCTATAACAAAGTGGATAACTATTCAGTGATGTAGCAGAAAAGCTAAGTCATGGCTTGAAACAGTGATTGAGCACCTGGTGGGAAGGCAGAGCCAACCCAGGAGAGCTCAGGTGCATGCAATACATCTGAATGACCAGAAGGGGTGGAACCAGGATCTTCCCCTTCCTAATCCTCATTTAAGGATTGGCAGGGGAGGTAAGGGCTTTTCACTGGAGATCTCTGCCTTCCTGAGGCTTTCTGAGGGTAAGCAGGGTTGGTTGGTTGGTTGGTTGGTGTCCACAGTTGCTGTATTTGGGCTTATTCTCACTTGCTGTAGCCTAGGACTTTGCTACCCTGCTATTATTGCTGTGCTTTCTATCGCATTATAACATTACAGGTGATTAATTCAAACTGCATAACTCAGTTTGTGGAACTGGTTATTGGTTTTTAGAGGACTTTATGTTACACTAGTAAAACTTCAATGTTATATATAGCTTGAAGTATTCTGAATATTGTTTTCAGTTATGTTTTACATTTGTACTGTAACACAAATAATCTTGAGTGCCATCCCAGGGTACTTACAGGACAACCAAGTGATCAGACCTAGTCAGAATGTGTTTATGAAATGCAGATCCTGCTTGACTAACCTGATCTCCTTCTGTGACGAGATGACCCACTGGTGGGGGATGTTGTAGATATTGTTTTTCTTGTACCTTAGCAAGGCATTCAATACTATTTTTCACAGCATTCTCCTGGGGAAACTGATTGCTCATGTCTTGTACAGAATATACTGCTTACTGGGTAAAAGACTGTCCAAATGTCTGTGCCCAAAGTGTTGTTATGAATGGAGTAGATGTCCCATCACAAGTGATTTTCCCTAGGGCTTAGAACTGGAGACAGCTTGAGGGCAGGAAGACTTTGTAGGTATGACTGGATAGGCTGGGTTAATGGGCCAGTCCAATTGTATGGCATTCAACAAGGCTGAATTCTGTGTCCTGCACTTAGGTTGTAACAACCTTAGGTTGTAGTTATAGGCCTGGGGAGGAGTGGCTGGAAAGCTGCCTGGCAGAAAAGGACCTGGAGGTGCTGATCAACAGCTGGCTGAATATGCAACAGTATGCCTAGGTGGCCAAGAATGCCAGTGGCATCTTGGCTTGTATCAGAAATAGTATGGTTAGCAGGACTAGGGAAAGGATTATTTCTCTGTGCTTGGCACTGGTGAGACCATACCTTGAGTACTGTGTTTTGTTTGGGGCCCCTCACTACAAGGAAATTGAGATGCTTGAGTGTGTCCAGAGCAGAGAAACAAAGCTTGTGGAGGGACTAGAAACCAAGACACATGAGGAAAATGAAGCTGTTTAGTCTGAGTGGAGAAATCACAACTCTCTACAACTGCCTGAGTGAAGGTTACAGCAAAGACAATCATAGAATAATAAAATCCTTAGAATTGGGAGGGATCTTTAAGGGTCATCTAGTCTAACTCTCCTGCAATGAACAGGGACACCTACAGCTTGATCAGGTTGCTCAGAGTCTAGTCCAGCTTGACCTTGAATGTCTGTAGGGACAAGGCTTCCACAACATCTCTGGGAAAACCCGTTTCTGTACCTCACCACTCTCTCACCACTCTCACTGTAAAGGACTTTCCTTATATCCAACATAAATATCCTCTTTCAGTTTGAAACAATTTTCCCTTATACATCACCACAGACCCTGCTAAAGAGTCTGTTGCCTTCTTTCCTGGAGCTCCCCTTTAGATACTGATAGACTGCTATCAGGTCACCTTGGAGCCTACTCTTCAGCCTGACAGCCCCAGCTGTCCATGTAGGAAAGGAGTTCCATCCCTTGGACCATTTTTGTGGCTTTCCTCTGGATGTGCTCCAGCAGGTCTATCTCTGTCCTGTACTGAGGACACCACATCTGGACACACTGGTGAGACCTCACCAGTGCAGATTAGAAGGGCTGTGAGGATGCAGCTGGACTCATGTCCAGCTTCCCATCCACCAGTACTGTCAAGTCCTTTTTGATAGGGCAGTGCTCAATCCTTTCATCCCGCTTGTATTGATTAGTGGGGCTTGCCTCAACACAGGTGTGAGACCTTGCACTTGGCTTTGTTGAATCTTATGAGGTTCACCTGGGCCCACTGATAGAGCCTGTCTAGGTCTCTCTGAATGGCATCCCATCTGTTGAGTGTGCTGACCACATCACATAGGTTGGTGTCATCTGCAAACTTGCTGCAGGTGCACTTGGCCCCATGTCAATGTTATTGATGAAGATATTAAAGAATATCAGTCCCAGCACTGACTTATGTGGAACACCACTTGTCATTGATCTCCATTGAGATACTGAGCCATTGACCACCACTCTCTGGGATCAATTCTGCAGCCAGTTCTTCATCTATCGAACAGTTCACCCCCAAATCTACATCTTTCCAATCTGGAGAGAAGGCTGTTGTGGAGGATAATGTCAAGGGCCTTACTGAAGTCCAGATAGGTGGTGTTAGTGGCTCTTCCTTTGTCCATTGATGCAGTGACACCATCATAGAAGGCCACTAGGTTGG
>JANHGO010000042.1:30561904-30583028 GCA_024606505.1 Aquila spilogaster
TCCTGTCCCATATCCCTCAGGACTGCGAACGCCACCAGTGCATGACCACTGTAGCCCAGGCTGCCTCCAATCTTGATGTCTCTGATTAGATCACTTGCGTTGGTGGCCAACAGGTCCAGTAACGCATCCCCTCTGGTAAGGCCGTCTATTACCTGGCTTAAGAAATTATCCTCAGTGCACTCCAGGAATCTCCTGGATTGCCTACAGCTTGCCGTGCTACTTTTCCAGCAGATGTCGGGGTGGTTGAAGTCCCCCAGCAAGATGAGAGTCTGCGAGTGCAATGCCTCATGTAGCTGGAGTAAGAAGGCTTTGTCAGTAGGCTCCCCTTGATTGGGCAGCCTGTAGTAGATACCAACCACAAGGTTCCCTTTGTTGCCTTGGACTCTAATTCTTACCCATAAGCTTTCAACCTTCTTGTGGCTATTCTTCAGAGACAGCTCTTCACAATCTATCCATTTCTTGATGTAGAAGGCAACCCCTCTGCACCTCCTTCCTCACCTGTCCCTTCTGAACAGCTTGTAGTCATCAATAGCCACACTCCAGCCATGGGATTCGTCCCACCAAGTTTCAGTAATAGCAACTAGGTCATAGCTTTCTAGCAGCACAGTGGCTTCCAAATCCTCCTGTT
This sequence comes from Aquila spilogaster, assembly GCA_024606505.1. Taxonomy (NCBI): domain Eukaryota; kingdom Metazoa; phylum Chordata; class Aves; order Accipitriformes; family Accipitridae; genus Aquila; species Aquila spilogaster. The sequence continues at coordinate 30,562,533 of JANHGO010000042.1, forward strand.
TGTTGCCCATGCTGCGTGCACTGGTGTAGAAGCACTTCAGCTGGACTGTCGGTTGTGACACCTTTTTAGAGGTGTCACCTTGATTCCTTCGAGGTATTTCACTGGTGTTTCCCTGTTGGCTCCTATTACCTCAGGAGCCCCTGGCTCATCTCTGTAAGATTTTGTGTGTGCTCCAGTGTACCCAGCATGTCTCAGAGCAACAGGCTGAGGGACCTTGCTAGCACCTTGTCCCTCAAACCTTGGCATGTCATCCCATGGCTTGTCATGGGCTAGCCTGATATTATCCCTGCCCTGCTTCAAGTTTAGTTTAAAGCTCTGTCAGTCAGCCCTGCTAGCTCATGAGCAAAGACCCTCTTCCCCTTTAAGAAAGATGAATCCCATCCAACACCATCAGGCCTGGTGCCGTGTAGACCATCCGATTATCGAAACCCCCAAAATTCTGGCATTGACACCAGCCACACCAGAGTATTGCAGTTCCACTGTAAGGCACAGAGCCATAGGAAACCTGGCTTCATTAATTCCAGAACTGCTTGGATTTCTTACACCATTTTCCCTAAGATGAATTTGTAGTTGGTGACATGTAAGTATGAACATGTTTTCAAGTGGTTCTAAAAAGAGGGAAAAAACCACTACCCAAACAAACTATTTTCAAAATCTTCCCACTACTTCTGCAGGTCAAATTTCAAGTACAAATCCATTTTGTTTTGGTTTGGGGTTTTTTTGTTTTTTTGTAATATATGTTGGCTGGTATTTTTACCTTGCAGTGCAACAAAGAGCAACTTCAACTCTAAGATACTGGGTTTTGCCAGATTTTTTTTAAAAAGTAAAGATTAAAAAAACAAAAAGTTTTTACAGGTGTCCCCTATATAACTTCTGAAATATTGTACATTTACCTTGCTTTTACCAATTTCTTAGTGAAGTTTATTTCCAATGTTTCTTATTTCCATCTGCAGCTTCCAATGAACATGCTGAAAGCAAAGCAGTTGCATTACATTTTAAAATGTTTTTTAAGGTCAGTGCTTAGTTGCTACAAGTCACAGGTACTCCAGAGAGAACATGATGGAATTTTGCTGGCACTTTATAAGACGAAAGAGTTAGAAAAAGAATAATAAATAGTCTTAGGAATCCACAAAGAAAAAAAAAAATGCCAGGAGCATCCTATTATATGGGGTTTGTATTAATAAACCACCTGTTAGGAACCGGGATCCCATTGTATTAAATACCACAAAAAGAAGAAAACTTACTTCAGGTGCCTTTAAAAAGCTTTTAAAAGTAGAAATGTATATGCAAATTTTGTACTAGTTTGTTTCAACTCATCTTTCCTAAAGAATGGGTTATAGAATTCTCCCAGGAGTCAATAGGTTTGGAAGAAAGGTATTTCAGAACTACTGGAAATTTTGGATGGGGATCAGCATTAATTGGTGCAGCCTTGTATCGGTGGCCTGTAGCATGGTGTTATGGCCTACTGTCCCGAAGTAATGGGGCATCAATTTGTTGCTTTTGAAGGAGGTACCAGTCTACAGCTGCTAATGGAGACTTCAGCCTGAGATGTATCCCCTGACAATAGGGCTCTCATGATGGCAAATACCATAGAGGCTCCTTTAGAAGTAAAAAAGAAGTTTATTCTAGTCTCCTTTTGGATACTTTAAGAATATGTGATCCTTAGGTAGAATTGAAAAAGCAGCAAATACTGTCTGGAAAAGGCTGCCTGAAACCACTGCTGGAAGCACCAGTGGTTGTCCAGAAGACAGGATGACTATAAGGACAAGTCAATCAACATCTCTGATGCACTTGGCTATGCACCCCATTACTGCTCAAACAAGATTTTTCATTGAGTAAGGAAGGTAGGTTGATACAAAGAGCGGGCAAATTGGTTTCATGGGAATTTTAGTGATAGTCTCAGGAAAATGCATTTGTTGTGTCCTCAGGTGATAGAAGCTCCAGCTGGCCCTAAGTCAGTAGTGTTGACCTCACCTTATTCTTGTTTTGTAAGCTAGGAACCCACTGAACTATAAAGCAGTGTTTCTTCCTGGCCTGGTGCCTCAAATTCCGATAGGAACTACACCAGAGTACAAGATTGGGTCTACGAAAGATTCCCAAGAACCGTGGAATAAGAAAAAGCAATGCTGAAAATTGAAATTTGGATTTTATCTCGGGAGTTGAGAATTCTGAAACTGTCTACAGCAATGTGCAAGCCAATTAATAGTCAGTTCTGTGATGACTTCCAAGCAGGCAACGATATATATAACACTGAATCTAGCATAGACTGCTGCAGCCAACAACAGTGATAGAGATGAGTGGTGCTTATGATTTCCTTACAGTCCCTTGGAACAAACTATACTATGACCATGCTAAGAGATGGTTCCAAAAATTCTCCCCACATCTACCCTGTCTAGAAAAGCAGTGTTATTTCTCTTAGTTTATTGTAAACTCCATTTTCTGGTAGAAGTAGAATAAACTCAACCTTCAGGACATCCACTGAATACAGACATAACAAAATTTACCAGCATAAATCAAGGTAGGAGAATAGGTTTTCAGATTTCATGGCCAGGTTTTTGGTCATTTTTTCAGAGTTCCTGCGAGCTGCTCTCTTGGCATCTCATCTGTTGATCTTACCCTCAGGGCACATGCAACTTTCCATTTCCCAAATCCTTTTGTCTTGTAATCCCCATGCAATGGATCACTTTGCTTTATTTGTTTGAGTTTATACATCATGTTTCTTTAAAAAGAGACTGATGGGGTCAGGAACCTTTGGAGAAAGGCAGGAAGATGACTTCTCCCCAAGGAGTAACTGAATGTGCTTAGGCAGGGAAGTTTTCAGTATGTGGGGTGGGGCACTCAGAGAGGGAGAGCTCAGCAAGATGCAAAAATAGCACATTGCAGAGAGAAGGAGGGAACAGACACACAGCCAAGCTTGAGAGGTGATGGAAATAAACATTCCTGGGGACTTAGGAGGGACTGTGCATCATTTGCTGCATCTCAGAAAACCACCATGTTGCTGGTCTGAGACCAAGCCTGGAAGAAAAGACTCATTTGTGGGCAGGAGGAAATTTGTTTAGAGATGCTTTTAATCTTACTCTGTTTTACTTAAACATTTTAAGATTTCTCTTTTTTTAGAAAGGATAATTATTCTAACCTGAGTTCTGACAATGCCTCTTTTTTCCTGCCTGAAATCTTTGTAGTCTTGGAGGGGGAATTTGCTCTAGGTTGATTGTTTACGATGATCCACCTTTCATCCCTGGTTGACTCAAGACCCCATCATGCTGTGTCTTCAAGCTCTTTCTTTTTCAGAATTCTGTCTCTTTTCAGAGCAGGCCAAATCCTGGAGCTAGACTGCTCATTACCCTTTACCTCAGGGCCTCAGTACACAAGCCTGCTGCTCAGCAGGATTATTTACATGCACCTCTCCATCTTCATTCATTTGCTTGTTCCTGTTTGTTCTCTGCCAGCCATTCTAATCTGTCCCCTAATTCTCCTTCCTGCCTCCTGTTCTCAGCTCCAGCCTCTGTCCTTGGAGGAACCAGCTACTCCTCTTCCACTATAAGGCAATTAACCAGTCACAAGTTGATTAGAGATTTTTCTTCCTCTTGATATCACATCATTACTTAACATGCACATAATCCCTCCAGTAAGGAAGCTTCTTGATAATCCAGGAAAAGTTATATATTCCAGCTCCTTTGGGATCTTTCTGGTCAGATTCACAAAGGAAACCTTTCTTGCTCAGTTCCAGCTATTCCACATGTTCCATCACTGCCTGCTTGAAGTGTCTTGATGCTATGGCTACAGCTGGCACTGGCTGACAGTAGCCCCTGATTTAGCCAACTTTCATCACACATTTATTGGCAAGAACCTAGCTCAGCCCAAACTGCCCAAGGTTCAAATGCTCTGTTATAAAGAAAAGGTACCTGAATGCAAAGTAAGGCAATACTCTTTGGGGAACATAAACCCCAAGAACAGTGGTACCATTTCAGACAAAATTTCATCTAATCTAGAATCCTGTCTCCAGATGTCAAGGAACAGTATTGAGAACTTTGCAAATATATCGTGGTTTTTTAAGGGTATTTTCCTAGCATCTCATATTTTTTGTTTCATGGAGTTCCTGAACCTCTGGTGATAGTCTTGTACTTAATAATAGCCTCGAGGTTTCTTTTTGCTTCCATGAATTTGTGCTGACACTTTTTGAACCTGTATGAACTTCTAGCACCCATAAAATCCTTCAGCAAAGAGTTCTGCTACTTAACCCTGCAGTGTGGGTGTAGTCACCCTTTTGAATATGCCTCCTGCAAGTTTCTAATTCAAGTGACCTAATTCTTACTATAGTAAAAGAGAATTTGTCTCCTGAAGACCTTTCTTTTATAATAAATTGTGCTCTTCTAAAATGAATGTAGAAAAGAAAAGGTTCAAGTTGTTTCATTCCTCGTCAGTCTCTGCTGTGGCTGCCTGATATGTTGCAAGTGCTTCAGCAGCAAGGATGCTATCTGGATTAGAGTTGTTAGTTACTGGAGAGAGGTTGGTTGGACCCTTCTGGCTTTATTCTGTGGCACTTGGAAGACAGCATACGAACCAGAGATCCCATGATATCTGATGGAGGATCTGTCCCTTAGACACATCCTAGTCTCAAGAGAACACCTTTTTTTCTGAGGAACCAGGGCCGTTCTACTGAACAGATAAGAACAGCTAATAAAATAAATGAGACTAGCTCATTTAGATGCTCAAAGGCAATGAATGGGCAGAGGGCACCTGGGGCCTAGCAAAACTGCTTTCTTCAAAGTGGAGTTTCTGAATGAAGTTGGAGAGGAACGATGTTCCCTGTTCCCGCAAGTAGCCTAGACTAATCAGGTATGTAACTGCAACTGCATCTTTTTATCAAACAGTAGAAGATTGCTGTTTCATATTGGATTGTTGTTTTGTACTGGAATTCAAAGCCTATGTAATCTTTGTTGGATCTCAACAAACTGCTCTAACATGGAAGGAATTACCCTTTGTGAGATACTACAGTGTGCAGGCAAACCTACAATACATCCACAGTTTTGTTCAAGCATACACAAAATTTGATCTGCAGAATACTGGCCGCTGCTGCACACAACTGGGCTTTTAAATCAGCTCTCATCTCTGCCTATCTGGAAGTGTTTTCATCCTTGTCTGATCCTGAAGAGTCCAAGTTTTTTCAAACTTAGCAGTTCTGGGGGAAGTCCATCGTTTTGTGGAATATAGGAGTGTTTTTCCTTAACATTTCCTGTGACCACTGGAGTCTTGGCCTACTGCTAGCAGTCTATGCTACAGGCAGTAGAGAGGGTATTGCAGGGAGGGGCTGTTCTTCACTAAAGTCAGTGCTGACAGCAGTATCCTCCATGGTGCCAGAAGTACTGATGTGGGTGACTCAAGAGGGTTTGTTCTTCCATGTGTTTCAGTACTGAAACAATGTCCCAGCAGGATGCTGGAAGCTATACGGGGGATGAGATGTAAAAGCCTGCTTTTCAATGCTCCATTACTCCGTTTAGTGTTTGCTTGTCTTCTCTATTGTGTATTTGATGAAGTTTTAATTATTATTTATTATATTTTTAATGCTACATGCCAAATACTGTACATGCAATGAAGATGGCTGATAGATAAAATAATCAGTATTATGCATGAGAATAATTTTCTAAAAATTGGCCCCTCACACAGTGAGTAACCTCAGTGAGTTTGTACTTCTGCAAAACGTTTTACTATTCACACTGTTTCTGTAGCTTGTCTTCCTACATGCCAAACCTGTAATTAAATCTGCCCTCTTGTTTCTCATGGTGGGTAAGGAGTGATATCTACTTTTAACTTTTGTCTTAATTTCCAGGTATGTAAAGTGCCTTGGCCAAAGTAAAGCTGCAAGCTTGTGGCTAAACCAGGAAGAATCCTGGTCCCAAGTCTCCTTGCTTTAACTGTAAGACTCTGCAGTAATCTACTTAAGGTATTTATGGGTAAAGTTCTTTATGTGCACTAAAAATGACATTAAACAGTCTAACAATTTGCCTTTGTTAGTAAGCTAAGCAGAAAGAAAGAGTGCAGTGGCACATTTTTCATCAGAAAATGTAACATATCTTTCTACTTACCAAATCTGAATTTTTTAAAGAGAACTGGCAAGAGGCTTGGATTACCTTTGTAGATGTTGCATCGCTAATTTTAAGTCCGTGTAAGTGAGCAATTGGAGTGTACACCCATGCCAAGCACAGAGGAGAATTAAGTATCAGTTAGGGGAATTGGGAGTAAATCAACACAGGAAGCCCTTGAAAGAAAATGCACAAGTCATGGAAGGAAGAAAAATACTTCAAAAGGCAGGAGTCTGTGACTGGTTACAGCTGTCAGGAAACATCAGTCCTGCTCCCAATCTTCTTCGCTATTTAAGGAAAGAAAAGAAATCTGAAGAATTTAATTTTAATTATATAAAATAACACGCTGGGGAAGTTGAGCATGCCAGGGCCTACCCTGTATCTAATGTTTCACATAATTTGCCTGCTGCCCTGTCTGGGAGCTCCTATACATGCCTGTCATGTGAACTGCAGTTCCCCAAGGCTTTGGGATTATTCTGGTTTTGTGCCATAACACTCTGTTCTTGTTGCTTTAAACCTGATTAATGAATTGGAAGCTGGGTTGATTTAGTACTTCAGCTACCAGCATAAAATTAATAGTTGTAATGACTTTCTCAGATCCTATTGCCTTATTCTCCATGTTATCTTCGAAGAAAGGCAGCTATTTCAATATAATTTTGTTTCATTAAGCTCTGAAAGCTCAGATGCAAATGAAGGGGGACGGAAGTCGGGTGTAAGTTACGCCTCCCAATAAAGTCTCCAGGCAGTGTTAGAGCAGGTACATTAGCTGCAAAGACATGCAAAATTGTTTCTAAGCTTTGTTCACCTTCCAGCTAGGAAAATGTTCTCTCCCCGCTTAACTACAGCAACAACAAAAAACCAACCAAACAAAAAAAAAATCAAGGGAATGACCAAGGTCTGCCCAAGTAAGAGCAAATATCTTTCTTGTCCTCCTTGGTGCTGCCTGGCATGACAGTAGTTGGGTGTCCCGCTGCCCTGGAGGGAGTTCAGAGCGTAATCCACAGTACAGCCTGGGAACAGGAAAGGGCCCTGGGGAGGCAGCATGCCCCCGCTGCTATGCCAAAGCACCACAGACCCCTACTGTGTTTGCTGTGCCCCCAGCTCAAAGAGAAAGTTTTGTTTCATCTCTTCTGGCAACTTCACAATTCCCCTTCTAAGCCCCTGAAACTGAGCTGTGGTTGTGTTACATGAGATGCACAGTGCAAGAAAAAATGGGTTGGAATCAATGGCACAAAAATCCCCAAACATGAGTGAAGCTAAAGCACTACCGAGTGCTTAAGTGCTGCCCTTTGCATAGGAGGAGCGGATAAAATCAACGGTCAGGGACGAAAGGGTGCTCCGAGAGCACCAAAAGTGTACCATTGGGGTAGATTACCAAGAAGCTCATCTGCCTCCCCTTGGGAGAGCTGTCCATGCCTAAATTTACCCTACGACAATGGATGCAAGGACAAGAAAGTACCAAGCTACTTCCTCTGGAAATCAAACACACTTTTCTAAGCCTTTCCACTCTTGACACTCCCTGCTGATAAAAGGAAAAGGCAACAGAGTGTAAGGTTCATTGCAGTGCAAACTGTTAAACTGGCTATATGTATATATTAACGGGTCAGACTCTATTTTGAATTTTCAAGAATAGTACTATGGATTTTAGAGTCTCAGGTTACTGACAGCACAGTATTAATATGTTCTAAATCCTGGGTTTGCCATACAGATTTAGTACATCTACTGAACGGAAATCACACTAACTAAACAAACCCAAATAATCCCAGGGGTTTATGTAGGACGCTGTTTCAGCTTCAGATGTTTGCAACTTTGGGTGTTCATTTCCTTTAATGCTAGTCTCCAAAGATCTGCAGTTCAAAGGGGAAAAAAAGCTGAGCATTTGTGCTTAAATAACACTGTGTACTGTTTATTCTATTAGTGACGGTGATCCAGGCGCTTGTATCATTCTTTGTATCAGACTTTGACACTTGGATGTCTATCGTTGGATTGGCTGTTAGTTACAAAAGGCTGTTGCTTCAGTCATTGCTTGAAACACTGGAACGAAGCCTGGGCCTCTTGGACATTTTAAGTAGCTGGTTTATTTGTCTTTCCAAAGCAATTTATCTAAATAGGCCAACACAATCAAATTACATGGGATTCTAAATACATTCCACTGCCCAGTCTGACATCTTAATTAGAACTTTTAAAAAATAATGATTAGCTTTTGGCTCCCCAAATTTCACAAACCTTTCTTAAAAATTGGCCAGTGAATATCACTAACAGCCACACAAAGCTATTTGTTTTTTAAAGTTGATCAGACTTTCCATTGGCACATATCCTGGCAAAAAAAAAGCTGCAAGGAGGAATAAAATTTATGTTGGTTCAAAAACGCAAAAGCAGAGAATCACTGATAGTTCCAGTTAAAATCTTTATCTTGCATAAAAACCTTTCTTATCCACCTGCGTCTAAAATAATGCCTTATAAAAAGATTTCCAATATAGTGTAACCTAATTGGGTTACACAATATCTTGAGTAATCTAAAATACCATGATGATTGCATTGTCTTTTCCACACTGCTTCCAACTGAACTTTGTTTCCACAGGGACTGTGTAAGTGGAGCTATTGCTGTTAAGTGTCACTTTGACTTTTTCTGTATTCATGTATAAATTGCCTCATGTGCCTCAAAGTGGACTATCATCTGTGAATCAATGAGGATAAATATTCCACACTACTCAGAAACAGAAGACTTTGGAGTGTGTGAAAGACAAACAGCATCAGAGCTAAGGGATAAGGATTTAACAAGATGCCAACTAGCATTACTACCTCCCTTGGTTTTCTGTGGGTCGTTAAAGTGAAATAAGTTTTAGACACCTTAAAAACCTCTCAGATGCACAGCCAGCTGATTTGCACCAATCCTTAAAAATAAAAAAACCCAGAATTTCAGTATAGTCAGAATTGCAAATGGTTCTTTTAGTATTTTGTTTCAGATGTGCTTGTTTGAGGGTCTAGATACTGAACTTGAAAGATGGACATCTTCCTTTAAGATTGTTTTATCTGACCACTACTTATATCAAAACTGCATTGCTCAAGGTAAAGTGAGTACAATTTGCTAGAGATTCAAATTTGTTAAGTATTAGTTCAGTTAGCAGTTTTGGTGCCTAAGAGCAAGGCTCCATTCAGTGGAAATTAAATTAGAGGTTTCACTCCAGCATGCTAATGCACAGCAGCCCCTAAGAGACACCAACACCAAGAACCAGGCTTTCAGACAGCTTCAAACCATATTCATGACCACTTTCATTCTAGGTGACCAATATGAACCTGGTCTGGTGTAAAATCCCCTGAAAAGCAGAGAGCTGAGATGTCAGAGTCTCAGAACCAATGGCTTTGATCTACACAGCCTTTTGTATTGCTTGCTAGTATAGACATAGCCTTTGTAACTTTGGGAAATTTCAGCTGCTCTGTCTGTGAGCAGTTCTTCATTCAAAGTAGTTGGCAATATTTACCTTTTTCTTGAATACCACTTTCACCTTCACAGATACGTGGTACTGTTTAATTACAAACTATCTGAATGAAAATTATGAGCATCAGAAGTTTGATGCTGTGTGTGTAGAGACCATAATACAAATCAGTTCTTATATTCCTTATCTGCTTTTTGCAATTCTGTGGTCATACTTCTTTTATTGCACCAAAGATTCATATTCAGTTTCTATTATCACAGCTAGAGTTATGCCCAGTATTTTCCATTAAAGTTTCAGATTATTTTACAGCATAAGACAGTATCATTTGGATCTTATGACAAATTAAACAATATATATAAGAAAGAAGGTCAGTACCATATATTTCTGGGATTTCTGCCTTGTAGTTTAGTTGACCTTAAAAAAAGGTTAAAAGACAGCTTCTTAAGCATAGCTGTCACTGGTTTTGGCTGGAACTTATTCTCATCCTGCCTTATTCAATACAGTCAGTCTCATCTGCTTTTCTGTCTCTGTATGGAGAGAGCAGAGGGCTGCTGCCAAAACCAAGGGAATCTGCCATCCTCAAGCCATTGCTGGTAAAGCGTGAGCAAAAATTGACAATGGGATGGATGGATAGATGGATGGATGGATGGATAGATGGGTGGATGGAAGTCCAGCAAACAGGATAAAACTATCAGACACTGAGGATGCATGTAGGAACCTGTATGAAACAGAACAGAAAGAATGAGGAGAGTCAGAGACTTGTGAGCTGCAGAACTGTTGGAGAGATAGCAGCAAAAGCCTGCTTGAGGAGACTATGAAATCAGAATTCATCAAGTGCAGAGTGAGAAAATGATGCTAAATGAGAGAAGACAATAAATGTGGGAGGATAGAGTTGTCACTGCAGAAATTCAGCTTGGTCACCTAAGAACAATGTCTACTCTGCATACGTACATCAACTTGTGTTTGTGCAGTAGATCTAGTAGCTGTGCTGCTTGCTAAGGAAATAATAGCCAGTTGGCAGCTTTAGGAGAGAAATTTAGAGATGGAAACAATGATACCAAAGTGAGAAGTCCTTGCTAATGCCAAGAACAAATATGTGAGACAACAGGTAGGAAAAATTTCACATTATCAGTGATGGAAGAAAGGAGTAAGAGTATCAGAGCTAAGAAAAATACCAGTAAAAATTGAAGTTGAGTGAGATGCAGAGAAAAGAGAAGGAAGAGGTTTAAGATATAATACATGATCCAAGACAACATTATCTCCATCAAAGACCGAACAGAGCATGCTGAAAACACTGAGATGACTTGAGGAAGAAATACTGATTTTATTAGGAAGAAGAAAAAGAAAAATTACATTCTTATTTGTCTTCCTAAAAGGGTGAAAGGACAAATAAGTTGAGATATAAAGAAACACTGCAAACATAATTTTGTTTACTGGCAAACTGGTAAGTGATAAAGCAAGTTTATGACTAATAGGTCAAAAAATTTTGCAAGCTGTTCATGGAAAGCTTTGTGAGTAAAAACCAAAGTTGTCCCTGGAAGTGAAAACTTCACTGTTGTGCCTATTAAAATACCTTCTCTCATGCTCCTGAAACAAGCCAGTCTTCTTCAGATACACTCTGAATAAAAGAAAAAGGCAATGCTTTGCTAGCTTGCATGACATGACTTTCAATTTATCCAGGATATATAGCCTGCCAGGATCTGTACTTCAACAGCAGGACTGTCTTCCAAGCAGGCTAACTTAAAGTTTGTCCGAGTTTCTTTTGTGAGTAGGGTAGCCTTGCCCACAGCTATTGAGTTGCTGGTAAAAGAAGTATGACTTTTATTAATTGAATTATTCATCTGAAATGGCACAGATAAAAGAAAAAATGAGATTGGGTCAAAACCTCACTGACAATAGAAGTGTACCAATTTCCACAGCTGAGAATCTGAAACAGAAGAAAACAGGATCCTTCCAAGCATTAAAGATTTATTTTTTTTTTAAACATTTTCTTTGGGAATGCCAAATACCTTTGGAAGTTTGTCAACTTAATCTAACCAAGCAGTAGGTGCTTGCACAGGTACTGAACAAACACTGTGCTGGAGAGATCTGTACATTATGTTCAGACACCAGTAAACACAAAGAGTTGCCAAGCTGAGCAAATGTTAGTTTTCCAGTTGAGTGAACAAAACCTGATGTGCTTAATTCAAACTGATTAGGCAGTGCCTGAGCTTGTGCTTTTATGTAACTTCTCTATTAAGGTGTTTCTGTTAGCAGACATCTCAAATACCCACTAGTTTGTTTCTGAGATGCTGGAAGATAATTGACATTTGAAAAGAAGGAAGAGAAGTCTAACAAATCTAGGTAAGAAGCAGAACTTCCACTCTTCAGCAAAATCAGTTAGAAATGAGACATCACCTAACTTAACCCTCTGCAATCAAAAGGCAGGCAAGACATCAAGGCATCAAAGTTCAGTTTCTGGGTGGTGTATATAGACCATGGGTGAAATCTTGTCCCAGTCAAGCACATTGCAAAGTTACCATCGATTTCAGGAAGGACAATCAACTAGGATTCTCTTTGTCTTGAGTATATCCCCTTTTCTTGTGCCTTTGAGGACCCTTTCAATCTCCAGTCTTTTGATTCTTGTAAGTCAATAAGAATGGAACCCTGACGGTGCTCACATGCAGGATCTAGTGCACAGGGATCATGCAGGCAGGATTTTGGAAGTCCCACAACAGTAACATGAAATTCAATATTTTGTGCTGCAACCTAGAAGGTATAGTCAAATTACAAAACTTTCAGCTCTTTTCAAATTTGGCCATCTTAAAAACTTCACAATGCTTGAACTTGAAATTTTCTTCAATTCAGACATATCACAGTTCCAATTCTTCCAAGTTGCTCTATAATATTAATATACATATTGGGTTTATGTTTTTATAAACTAAAGGCCTGTAAAAAAATTCACAGCGCTAAGGAGCTAATATCTATAGTGGAGTGGATAATTCATTAGGATGAGTGACTCAGCTTGCAGAATTGGTATAGTTGACTTTAGATGCCTTCACATAAAAGTAGCAAAACTTTAATTTGTTATTTATAGCTTGCGGTATTCTGAATATTTTTATCAATTCTGTTTTACATTTGTATTATAGTATGAATGGCAGGTTTTGTTTGCATTATGAACTGGTTAGTTTTGAGGAGGAACCTGAAGGTGGTTGAAAAAATGGCTACATATGGTTTAAATCAGAAAGAGCCATCTGAAGGGAGAAGTAATAAGCAAATCGGCCAGCCAGCTAAACAACAGAATACAATTCCTGCTAAGTCTTTGGCACAGAAGTGCCATCCCAGTGCCCCAAAGCATCTGGGAAATGAGTAAGACATTCAAAGCCTGACAGATGGTGAGAGCATCCTGCCTGTGCCGAGACCATGACAACTGAGGATACCTGGTCTTTAATGGTCAGAATTTCACTTGAATGCAAAAAACTTTTCAATTATCTTAAAATTGAGACCATCTAGATGAATACAATGTCTGGTAAATCTCGTTTTGCTGGTTTTGATGAGAAACAGAACAATGGTTTTGGTATTAGAGCAGAACACCAGAGCCTTCAGAATGAAAATTGAAAGCCTCTCTTTGTGAAGCTGGATTGTTTTTGAATCCATACTCTTCCTTTAATGATCTTGGGTTAGAAACAGTGTGTTAGTGAGATATTAACTCTTTCCCAGGCAGATTTTTAATGGAGGATACTGCCAGTCCTCTTCCATGTGGAGAGCAAACCAGAGTTCCCTTGGGGCAGGCAACATTTAAGTGGTGTTCCATGAAGTTTGGCTCCACAGAACACAGTCAAATAGGGTAAAACAATACATGTGCACTGAGCAGCCAAACAGCCTTTCAGATGGCTGGCATTTGCACAAGGTGGGTAGTTTAAGGGGCATGTATTAGCCCTAAGGCTTGATCTGTAACAGGCAGGATACCTGAACAGTGTCAGTTCAGCTTAGCTCCACCCTTTGTTAGAAGCTGGAGGAATAATTAATGTTTCTAAAATATGTCTGTCAAAGTGAGTTTTTATTTTGTAGCAATGTTTTCTGAAATATGCAGAGAACTCATACAGCTCTCCACTTACTCCTACGAATAAAATACAGTGCATCTACAAATGCTTGCTAAAAGGGCAAAGGATCATAAAGTTGAGGAATTGAGGTGGATGGGATTATGACTACCAGCTGGAGGATGGGCAAAGTAAAGAGATTTGGGGATACTGGAAGCAAGGTAAGAGAACATGCCCATCTGACATTCTCTTTTTGAAAAGTAGCAGGAGCTGGGAAATCCTGCCTCTTTGAGGAGTACATTTGATATGCTCTTTTGTCATTCCAGGTGTCATCTGAGAGGGAGGAATCCTGGGACTTCTGAATGTATCTGTCCCTTAGCATGTGATTCAGGAATAGGAGTTTTTCATTTATTGCCATGGAACTATCTGAGATACTCTGTTTGTCTTTGTGAGCCAAGATTTGGTGAAGGGAGTGGAACCTAATCCCAAACTTAACATCTATAAATGATAAAATACAGGGTTCAAGTATGGCAACTGCGAAACTGTCTCAAGGAATTTCACTGACAGAGGCTGGAGAACTGTCTAGATGGCCCAGGGAAAGCAGCAACAGCAGCAGGACATGGCCAGATAGTCCAGGCTGAATCTGTCAAACAAAGCTCACCTACTCCATCCTGACGATTCAGGGCTTGGCCCAGTGTAGAGCCTCAATGGAGAAATCCCACATGTGTTCTCGCTGTTCCTGTTCATATCTATATGCACCTAGAATTTCAATGAACAATCAGTCTCTCTCCAACCTGTCTTTAATACCAGTGATTTGACAAAATGCTTATATCCTCCTTCCTCCACCATCCCAGTTGTCATTTTCCAAACTGAAGAGACAAGGAGATCCTACTTGTATGGATGCTCTGTGGATCAGTACTGTTGTCCTTCTCTGAAAACGTTGCTAGTATATGCTTTTTGAAATGGGAAAACCAGAATGACATCATCAATTCATATACTAGTGTAAAGAACTCTCTGTTTTCTTCTTTATTCCTTCTCCAATAACTCTTTGTATATCAACTGCTCTTTAGCCACTACAGAATTTTAAGAAGACATTCTCTCAGAAGTATTCACAGGTTACAAGATCTTTCCTGGATGGCAATAGCTAGTTTGGGTCACATAATTTTTTATTTTAAGTTTAATTAATCTCTTTTTTCCACCTGTGGCACTTTACATTTACATAGATTACATACCATCTTCTGTTTCTCTAATACATGAAAATTATGAAGTCCTTCTGCAAGTCCTCTTCAGTACTTGATTAATTTAATGAACAAACTTTGTAAATTAATTATTTTACTTTTCTGGGTAATTTATGAATATGTTGACCAGCATCGATCTCTGTGTAGCTTGGCAAGTGATCTTCATTTTTAATGAAAACTTCATATTTACTCATACCTCTTCTTCCTATTTTCCAAATCTTTTATTTCACAAAAAAAACATCTTATAGTGTGACGGCTACTTATTTTCCTGAAGAGTCTTTGGTGCAGGACCCTGCTGAACTCCTTTTGGAAATCCACATAGACTCCAGTCAGATCTCTTCCACCCACATGCTTATTGATTTCCTCAAAGAACTCCAGCACGGTTGTGAGCCATGACTTCATTTACCAAAGTCATCCTAATGTTTCCCCAGGACATCAGATTTATCCATGTGCTTATCAGTTCTATTCTCTGTTACAGACCCTATCAACTTGTCCTTTACTGATCCCTAGTTCTCCAGTTCTCCACTGGAATACTAGTTAAGAATTAGCATCAAACATGTCACCTTGCCATTCTAGGTACCAAGATCATATTAAGCAAGAGGCTACACAACAGTGTGTAGCTATTTTACTCCAAGTTTTTTTAGTTTTTTGGAAGTTGTTTCCAAAGTTTATGTCTGCAGCATGGTGGTTCTGCACGGTATTTTTAAAGTTAACACATACAAGTTAATGGTTTGTTTGTTTGCTTGTTTTGTTTTGGCTAACATTTAAGTTTTCTGAATTTACTAAATGTGTGTGTCATCTTCCTACTTAGCCATGTTGGTATAATTTTGCTTCTTCATAAGACTTCCTAATAGGTAGTATACATTCACGATGTGTCTCTAGTAGGGCACCTTTAGCTAGACACCATGCTGCTTGAAAAGATTTAACTCTCTTAGAAGTTCCTTTTAGCTGTTTTTAAAAGAACATTCTTGGTCTTATCTTTTTCTCATTTTTGAAGGTGAATGCAACTGTGTAAATTTTTTTTTTTTTTTCTGTTTTGTGGATACTGAATCTAAGCATGTAAGGCTGATGCTCCAATTCTTAAATTCTAAAGATTTTAAAAACCTAGTCCTGACCACTACTTAGCAACAGCTCAAGGGCTACTTCTGTCATGGCATCCCTAATCATCCACCCCAATAACCATTTGTTGATTGTATGTCAAAATATAGGACCAGGGTCAGAACCCAGTGTGATATCCGTTCTGTACACATGGAGAGTGTTGAAGTCTACAGTTGGCCCTTGCAATCACAACCAGTTGTTAATGTTGAGGCAGCAGCTGACAGTTCTTTCAAAGAGCTGAACTGTCATTTACAGTTCATAAGAATGATGCCACTTCATGTTTATAGAAAATATAAAAAGCTTTACTTTGCAGCTATAGATACAGAAAAGAAAGAATTCCAGTATTTCTTTAACCTTGAACAATTTCTTCATTCAACATGAATTCAAAGTCCATTCTAACTTCACTGCTGATGTCTAATATCAAACATGATTTAGTTTGTAAAGTTTGTGAATACTTTGCCCAATATGTAGTTAATGAAAACTGGAAAAAGGATACTTTTTTTTAGATCTTCAGTGAGTTAGCTTTTTTGCCAGGGAAAGACAGAGCTTGACAGAGCTGTCATGAGTTGGAGATTTTTATCTGGAATTAAAGCAAGCTGTTCAACAACTTGTAGTTGAGAAAAAAGATGAAAACACTGTAGTTTTTGGTGACCACTTATATTTTCTACTACCAACCCACATTTGAAAGCTTGAGTACTCTACCAGCTTTGCTATTAAAATCATTGCTATGGATTGCTGTTGAAATCAGGCTGCCTTCTGAAGATTACCAAGACAATGCTGAATATGACAAAGTTATAAGTTAAGAAGCAAGCATTCCTTTCCCATGATCATAATTTTTTGTTAAAATATGCAAGTAAGATACACTTCACTTCTAGTATGTGTACCTTTTTTCTTAAGTGTATTTTCTTTCTTGACCAGAAGTCCACCAAAAGTTTATGGAATCATTACAGCTTCTAACTAGCTCTGGTTAAAGGCACGTTTCCTCTATTCATATGTTCTTTTCGGCACAAATTTGGGAACTACAGCTGTCGTCATGGCCAATGGCCATGCCCAAGCAAGTTATACTCAAAGACCCCAAGTTTGTGTCAGAAGAGCTATTAACAAATTTGAGATTTTGCTAACTCTCCCACAATCAAGACTGTAGGCTGAATAGTACAATTAAATAAAACTTCTTTTCATAGAATGAAAAATCATAGCTGATGATACAGCTAAATTCAGATGGAGAGTTATTTGTAGGGTGCAAAGATGTTTGTTGTTTTATATCCCATGCAGAACTTCTAAGTACTTTAGGTAATATTATAACAGTACAATCTACTTTAAGATAGGGAAAATATTACTTCAGTAACTTTGTAACAGCAAAACTGAAAAATCAGAGATTTAAGGAGACTAACATCAGTGTGGCAGAATCTGGATACATTTGTTTGTATTCTACAGAAGAAACGGATACTACAGCTTTTAGTCTCCAGCTACATTCTTTTTAAGCTGCAAGAGTCTGGAGCCCAGTCTTTCCTCTTCCTTTTCTTTGTGTGGAGAAGCTTTAAATGAAATTACAGTTTGGTTTCTGTAACTTGTTGGCCAACCTCCATTACCTTATGTACTACCTAAGCTCACAGCTGAAACAATAGTTGAAATGACACTCTGAAGCTAGAAATAGCTTTTACTGTGTAGCTGGTAGAACACATCCTGCTTATGAGCATTGTGTTTAATTTGCATTGTTTTACACCCTGTAATGGAAAGGAGTCCATAAGATCCTGGAATCTGGACCACAGTGTCTGCTTCCATTGTTGCAGAGTGCTGCTTCCATTCAGTCCTGCAGAGGCAAATGCAGTCATCATCTTTGCTTTAGTATTAGCCAGTGCTCCATAATGACATTTTAGAGCTGCAGGCATGATTTTGAGCTGTGACTGCAAATTGTTACTTGGCTGGTAAAAATCACCAGGGAGATGTTAGAGGCATTGTCTGAAGTTTATTTTTGAATGCCTTCCAACTAAAAGGCAAGATGCCAATTTCCTTTGGGTTCTCTTTTCTGGGTTTCCTTTGGCTTTCCTAATGGAGAACCATCTTCTGATGCTGACAAAAATCTTCAGCATGCCCCTGTTTTGAAGTTTTCATTCTCATTTAAGACATGGTGTAGGATCTTTAGTGACATGTGAGTTTCACATATACAATTATGTATTCTGTGGGGAGGGATCTGATTGTGCTCACTGATGAACTCCTGTTGAGGGAAGAAGAACCTATGCTGAATATCTCAGATTTAGCACATGCCTTTAATATCACTTACCTAAGGTGCTATTGATGTTTCTCCAGACCTTGACAGGACTGATCAGAGTCCATTCTTGAATATCGCTATTCATTTCTTCCTGAATATTCACAGGGAACAGTAGTGTACAGCTGCCCCAGTGGGAGTAATTGACTGTTTAAATATGAAGTTCACAAAAATATTTTGTCTGGCTGCTTCTCTGTCTTCTCATCTTCTGCACACTACATGCCTTCCTGGGCTGTAACCTTTGTAGTGCAGTGCTGTCCTTGGAAAGATCTGTGTCATGTTGTGAATACAGTGAGTCCTGGTACTGGCAGAGACCTCAGGAGGGTATTGCAGTCCATATACTAAATACTAATATAATAATATATCAATAGCCATTAATTATTTTTCCTAATATTTAGCCAAAGGAAAAAAAGAGGTTAGTGTGTTTTTTAACATTAGGAGAAAAAGTATAGATAATGTGTCCATATCTGGAACTTTTATGTCTTTTAACTAGGAAACAGCTTTACTTACTAATGCAGTCAGATTGGTTGAAAAAGTAATCTTACCTTCCTTGCTTTCACCTTCACCTTGCAGATATTAAGTTCAGTATGAATCTGACAGCTTAACTGCTCTGTGTGCTAGGAGTGCCCAGTCTAATAAAACATTAATGACTAACATTTATAATGACATCCAAGATTTTCAAACTGTGTTCTACCAAAGGTTACTTTAGTAGCCAATCCATCCTTCATCTCCTTTCCCCACTGACAAGGAGTTAAAGACATCAATCAATTACAAAAATGCTAGTGTAAGAACATGTGAACAGCCATTCCTTGTCTGACCAGTGATCCATGTAACTTACCAGCCTGCCTGCGATACTGTCCAGCAGAAGATTCTTAGAGAGGGATGTATCGAGTGAACTCTGTATTCAGTTTCCCTTAAGCGGTGGTTTAGAAACTGCATCCAGACCACTTTTAGCCATGATACTGGACCTACTTTCCATTAGTCTATTTCCTGAACCCTTTTTGTTTATTTAGTGCTCACATCATGTAGCAATGAATTCCCCATTTTAATAATGTGTTGAGTGAAAAATTCTTCCTTGTTTTTGCCTTAAACCCGCTGCCAGATCTCTTATTTTACTTCCCCAGCCTGGAATGCTATGAAGAACAGCAGAACAGGATCTGAAGGATACTACCCAGATCCAGTTAGTAGAAGGACAGAAGGTCAAGACTGAGAACGGCCATGACCATTGATAGTCTAAACACAAGGAGCCACCAAAGTGGAATAATGAAAAATCAGGAGTCTGATCCTTTCTATCTCTTTGGAAAGAGTCACCATTACTGCCACTGCTGCCCAGACAGTAAGCTGGGAAACGTCCTTGTGCACTGTGTCCTCCCACTTCTACTCACAACCTTCTTCAGCTACTTTTAGCCATTCCTGCTTGCAGAGGCATTGGCAAATAGAGTGTGGGAAGCAGAGCAGCAACTCTAGGAGGCAGTGAGAAATAGAGCATAGGGGAAGAAGTTGAGCAGGAGACTGGAGGTAGGGAAGCAGATAGTGATGATGGTAAGAAAAGTCATGCCAAGTCAGACCAAAGATCCATTTGACTCAGTGCTCTAACTCCAGCAGGACTTGTATCAGGAAAAGAAGGAGAACTTATGTACTGGAGTCATAAGGTGAATGGTCGCTGGAACAGTGGTTCCCTCACATGGCCTGAGCCTTACTGCACCAGGATCTTTGAGGCAGGGATGTTCATGAAACCAGCTGCCGCTCCCTGCATAGGACCACAATAGTGAAGAACATAGACACCAAGGTGACAAGTACTGATTGCTACCCATGGAAGCAAGCAGACACAATGGGCAGGAGAAGGTAGAAAAGATGTTCCAGATCAAGTATTCTATTAAGATTTATAACTACAACTACCGGATGCCCACAGCTATTCTGTTGATATTCCTTTGTACAAAACTGCTGTCAATTAGGGTGCACTCAGGCATCAAGTACTAATATGCAAAGCCAAGTATGAAGCTGAGGTAAAATTTGAGGAAAGATTCAGGACTGTAAGAATAAGCAGTTCTTCCAAAATCTGCAGTTCTAAATTTGCAGCATGGCTGCATCAATGAATGTCTCAAAAACCAACCAGAAAGAGTGGCCTGTAGAAGGTGGCAAGAGAAGACAATAAGTACAGGTAAGTGCATACCGGTATTTCCCCAGAATAGAATCATAGAATCATTTAGGTTGGAAAAGACCTTCAAGATCATCGAGTCCAACCATCAACTATGCCCACTAAACCATGTTCTGAAGAGCCTTGTCTACGCGCTTTTTGAATACCTCCAGGGATGGTGACTCAACCACTTCCCTGGGCAGCCTGTTCCAATACCT
>JANHGO010000042.1:30583128-30593917 GCA_024606505.1 Aquila spilogaster
TCATCAGAGGCTCCTGCCAAGTTCATCACACACCATCCGTCGCTTGCCTGTACACCATCATAGAAGGCCACTAGGTTGGTCAAGCAGGAGCTTCCAGGAGGGTCTGCTCCATAATCAGAGGTGAGAAATGTCAGTGACATCCTTGGTGACAGGGTGATAGGACATGAGTAAATGACCTCAAGTTGTGGGAGGGTAAGTTTAGATTGGATGTTAGGAAGAATTTCTTCATTGAGAAGGTAGCCAAGTTTAGGATCAGGCTGCCTAGGGAAGTGGTTGACTCTCCACTCCTGGAGACATTCAAGAGAAGTCACTGCAGGACATGGTTTAGTGATGGGACTTGGTAGGTCAGTTTAATGGTTGGACTTTATGATACTGGAAGTCTCTTCCAACCTAAATGACTCTACAATTCTATGAATTACAGGTTTGTGGTTTTTTTGTTTTTTTTTTGTTTTTTTTTTCTTTCTGTTATGGAGTCATTAGTTTCGAGGAGGAACGTGAAGGTGGATAAAATATTTCTATGTATGGTTTAAATCAGGATGTTGTCTAAAGGGGGAGAAGTAATGAGCAAGTTGGTCAGCCAGATAAAAATAGAATACAATTCCTACTCAGTCTTTGGCACAGAAGTGCCCTTACAATGCCCTAAAGCATGTGGGAAATGAACATGACATTCAGAATCTGACAGATGGTGAGAGTATCCTGACTGTGCTGTATCTTTGCCAGCTGCAGATACCTGGTCTTTAATGGTCTGAATTACGCTTAAATTTAAAAACCTTTTAAGCATCTCAAAGTGAGCCCATCTAGATGAATAGAAATTTGGGCAAATATAGTTTTGCTGGTTTTGGTGAGAAATGGAACAATGGTTTTGGTATTAAAGCAAAACACCAAAGCCTTCAGAGTGAAAATCTGTATTCTTTTCAGATCCATACTCTTCTTTAAAAAATTAGGAACTGTGTATGTATATGAGATATTAACTCTTTCCCAGACAGGTTTTTATTGGAGGATTCTGCCAGTTCTGTTCTTTGTGGAGCACAAACCAAAGCTCCCTTGAGATAGATGACTTTTAGGTGATGTTCCAAGAAGCTTGGCTCCACAAACAAGAGGTGAAGAGGGCAAGAGATACACATCTGCACCGAGCCGCCAAACAGTTTTTCAGACTGCTGACTTCTGAACAGGGTGGATAAAGGGATATGTATTATTTCTAGCATTTGATCTGTAACATACAACAATACCCAAACAGTGTTAGTTCAGCTTTGCTCCACCCTCTGTTAGAATTTGAGGAACAAAATATATTTATTTCCAAAATATGTCTGTCAAAGTGGATTTCTATTTTTTAGGAATGTCTTGTGAACATTGTAGAGAATTCAGAAGACTTTCCACTTCTTCCTACAAATTAAATACATTACATCTTCAAATATCTGTGAAGAGGAGAAAGGAGTAAGTAAATTGAGAAACTGAGGTGGATGGGGTTTTGCCGAACAGGTAGAGAACGTGCCCAATTGACTTTATTTTGTAACTAGAAGGGGCTGAGATGTCTTGCCTCTTTGAGGGGGTATATTTGATATACTTTCAAGTCATTTAATATGTCATTTGAGAGGGAGGAGCATGGAGAGTTTCCTTGACCTTGCTCATATTGTACTGCCTCAAACTGTGTTATGTACCTGTAAATAATGTTGAATATTGGATATTAAAAAAATATTCAGTGGGTTGGTTTTGATAGCAACTTCATTTGTTTTTCATACCTGTATGGAGATATGAGCTGGTAGGCTTTCCCAGTCTGAAAGGCCACCAAGTGCTATAAATAATGTTAATATTACTATGTTTCACTGCTGTTTATTCTTATTTTTGTGCCATGAAATAGGGTGATGATCAGGAAAAACAATATTTATATTGAAATCAGATGGTTCACAAGGAAGAACATTTTTTCCTTGTGACTAGTCTTCTGTCTGCAGTCTGAAGTGACAATATCTCTGTATTCACCTGACAGTTTTGTGGATCAGTTGTTACTGCTGAGGAAGAAGCTGACATTTTTACTTCTTTCAAAGAGATGAACTGTCATTAACAGTTCATAAGAGTTATGCCAGTTAGTGCTTGAGGAGAACATAAGAAGCTTTACTTCGTAGCTGTAGGTACGGAGATGAAAGACTTCCAATATTTTTTCAACCTTGAACAATTTTTTCATTCAAAATGAGTTGCAAATCCATTCTAATCTCACTGCCGATATCTAACATCAAATATGATTTAGCTCATGAGATTTGTAAACACTTTCCCAAGTATGCAGGTAATGAAAGCTGGAACAAGGATACGTGTGTGTATGTGTGTATACATATATATTTAGAAGATCAGTCAGTCAACTTTTCTTGCTAGGGGAAGAGAGAACTTGATGAAGCTGTCGTCTGTTAGAGATTTTTAACTGGAATTTAGGAAAGCTATCCTGCAACTTGTGGTTGACGAAAAAAAGATGAAAACACCGTAATTTTTGTGAAGACTTATGTTTCCCTGTCTCATCCACCCTTTGGAAGCAAGAGCACTCTGTCAGCTTTGTTATTAAGATGGTTGCTATGGATTGCTATTGAAATGAAGTCTTCTTCTGAAAGTAAAGCTGAATATGAAGAGGCTATATGTCAAAAGGCAAGCATACCTTTCTGATAGTCATGGTTTTTAATAGTTAAAATATAGTTCCCCTTCTAGTATTCTAGTTTATTTAAAAAAAATTAGAAATGCAGAAAGAAAATACAAGTCTACCAAAAGTTCAAGGAACTGTCAGAGCTTTTATTTGTGGATAATAACACATTTTCAGCACAAAGTTGGAAACCAGAGCAGATTTTGTGGCCAGTGGCTATACCTAAGCAAATTATACTGAAAGGCATCAAAATTATATCTGTAGAGCTACTAACAAATTTGAGAATTATTACTGATTTTGTAGACTCTCCCATAATCAAGTCTGTAGGCTGAATGAGACAATAAAATAAAAACGTTTCACAGAATGAAAAATCATAGCTGATACTTCCAAATTAAGACGGACAGTTATTGGTAGGGTTTGAAAAAATTTATTTTATATTCCATACAGAATTTTTCCTCAGTACATTAGGTAGTGTTAAAATGGTATAATCTATTTCAGGATAGGAAAACAGAAAACTTTAGTAACTGTAAACCAGAGAAACTGAAAAATGAGATCTCAAGTGATATTAGCATCAGTGCAGCAGAATCTGGATGCATTTGTTTAAAAACTACAGAAGAAACTGGTATTGTGGCTTTTGATATTCAGCTATATATATAAAAAAGAAGATTGTGGAGAACAATTTGTCTTTTCATTGTGATTTTTTTTGTATTTGGAGAAGATTTAAATGAAATTACTTCTTTGTTTTCCTAACACATAAGTCAGCTCCTTAGGTAGTACCATACAGTCCTACCTTAGCACACAACTAAAACAATATTTGAAATGAAACTATGAAACTGAAAATAGCTTTTGTAGTGTAGCTGGTAGAGTCGATCCTGCTTATGAGCATGGTGTTTAATTTGCATTGTTTTTCACACTGCAATGGAAAGGAGTCCATAAGATGCTGGAATTCAGACCACACTGTGTTTCTATTGTTGCAGAATTCAGTCCTGTGGAGGCGAATGCAGTTGTCATCTTTGCTTTAGTATTAGCCAGTGCTCCATAGCGACATTTTAGAGCTGCAGGCACAGTTTTGAGCTGTGACTGCAAATTGTTTCTTGGCTGGTAAAAATCATGAGGGAGATGTTAGAACCATTGTCTGAAGTTTATTTTTGAATGCCTTCCATCTGAAAGGCAAGATGCCAATTTCATTGGCATTGGTTTTTTTTTTTTTTTCTGGGTTTCCATAATGGAGAGCTATCTTCTGATGACGACAAAAATCTCCAACTTTTCCCTGATTTGAAGCTTTCACTCTCAGTTTAGACATGGTGTAGGGTCTCCAGTGATATGCAAGTTGCATATACATGGTTACCTATTCTTCAAGGAGAGATCGTGTTGTGCTCACTGATGAACTCTCATTCAGAGAGGAAGAACCTATGCTGAACCTCTCAGGTTTAGCAGATATCTTTAATATTGCTTACCTAAGGTGCTTTTGATACTTATCAAGTCCTCGACAGGAATGATTAGAGTCCGCTCTTTGTTCCTGAATATTCACTGGGAGCAGGAATGTACAGCTGCCTCAGTAGGAATAACTGACTATTTAAATTCGATGTTCACAAAAATATTTTATCTGGCTGCTTCACTGCCTTCTCATCTTCTGTACACTATGTGCTTTCCTGGGCATAACCTCTGTAGCGCAGTACTGTCCTTTTAAAGATCTTTGTCATGTTCTGAATACCGTGAATCTTGGTACTGCCAGAGACCTTAGGAGAGTGTTCCAGTCCAAGTGCTAATTATTAATATATTAGTATATTAATAGCTATTAATTATTTTTTCCTAATTTGTAGCCAAAGTAAAAAAAAAAAGTGTGTTCTTAAACATTAGGAGAAAAAGTATGGGTAATGTGTGCAGATTTTGAACTTTTGGATCTATTAAATAGGAAAGAGCTTTACATACTAATGCAGTCAGGATTAGCTGTTGAAATAATCTTAGCTTCTTTGCTTTCCCCTTCACTTGCAGACATTACTAGGTTCAATATGAATCTGTCCACCTAACCATTCTGTCTGCTAGAAGTGTTGGTCTAATAAACGTTAATGACTGACATTTACAATGGCATCAGTCTCAAACTGTGTTCTACCAAAGGTTACGTTACTAGCCAGCCCATCCTTCACTTCCTTTCCCCACTGAAATGCAGTTAGACATCAGTCAATTACAGAAATGCCAGTATAAGAATATGTGAATAGACCTTTCTTGACTAACTGGTGATTCATCCAGCTTACCAGACTGTCTGTGATACTGTCCAGCAGAAGATTCTTAGAGGGGAATGTATTGAGTGAAGTCTATATTCAGTTTCCCATAAGCAGTGGTTTAGAGTCTGCATCCAGAGCACTAAATTTAGTCATAATAATAGACCTGCTTAGTCTATTTCCTGGACTCTTTTTTGTTTATTTAGTGCTCACATCCTGTAACACTGAACTCCCCTTTTTAATAATGTCTTGGGTGAAAACTTCTGGCTTTAAATCTGCTTCCCAATCATTTATTTTGCTGCCCAATCCCAAAAGATTTTGAAGAACAGCAGAACAGGATCTGAAAGATCCATCCCAGATTCAATTAGGAAACGGATGAATGCCACGACTGAGTGACCATGGCCACTGAACTTTTTTGCAGCAGAAACAGTTGCAAGTATAAGGCTCTTTTGTGCTAACCATAGTACATGGTACTTCTGAGAGAGAGTCTGATGCAAAAAAATTGGTAGACTAAACTGAAGAATTTGTCAAAGGTGGGAGTAATGAAAAAACAGGAGTCTGATACTAGATGTCTCTTTGGTAAGAGATAGAAAGTCACTATTACTGTTTCCATAGCTTTAGAAGCGCAGTGGTCAGTTACTTTTGAACCTAGCCCTGATCATTTTGCTTGCTCTTGTCTAGTTATTATATTGAAAGAGACACTGAAAAATATTTTCCATTTTACTCTGTATAATTTAAACTGGTATTTTGGATTAAATGTTTTCCGTTCCAAACTGGAGAATCTTATTCAGTTAGGACGACAGAACATGGTCAGGCACTGGAACAAGCTCCTCAGGAAAGCGATCATGGCCCCAAGCTGATCACAGTGCTCAAGCAGCATTTGGACAATCATCTTAGGTGTGTGGTTTGACTCTTAGGTTGTCCTGTATGATGTCAGGAGTTGGACACAATGGTACTCGTGGGTCTCATCTATCTCAGAATATTCTAAAATCCTATGGTTCCAGTCTTCCTGGTTTGTGCTCCCTGCCTTCAGTAATACCTGTTCAATTCTACTTTATTTGTTTTGGGAAATAAGAATAAGACTAACTCACAATTTTCAAAAATACCAATGCTTCAGATTGTTATTCAGCGGAATAATCCTGTCTTTGTATATTCTGCATCATTTTTTTCCCCCACTATTACAAAGTATTGAAATCATGTTTCCACTGAACTATTACCTAAAACCTCTAGATTTTCATCCTAGCTAGTAATAGTCTGAAGCAACAGTCTGTATGCGGAGTTTAGGTTGTTTTTTTTTCCTACATGCATTTGTCTATAAGTTTCATGTGTCACTTCTTTTCCCATTCAGTCATTTACATGAGGCTTTTCTGAAAAAGTCTCTTTTCTTTATTGCCTTGAATAGTTTAGTGTCATCACCATTCTTCATCACCTCTGTATTCTCTCTCCTTTAATTCATTTCTGAATAAGCTGAGGAGCTCAGGTCCCAGGACAGAGTCCTCTGGGACCTGACTGGCTTCTTTTTTTTTCAGCTGTTTCTAATCTTCTAAACAATTCTTTATCCATCCAAAGACCGTTCTGTGTTATTAGTTTACTTAAGAGTCTCTGGTTGAACAGTATTACTTAATGCCTTTTGAAAATGCATGTAGACCGTATCAAAGGGATATTCTTTGTCCACATTTTTAATTGCTTTTTCAGAGAGATTAAATTTGTGCAGCATAATTTTTCAATGAAAACAAAGAAATTGTGGGCTATTAATATTTATTAATGTCTACTACCTCTGTTAATTAGAATAGTTTTCACTAACTTGCACACAGTTGTGTGATTCACTGATTAGGTCTTCTGACCTCTCTGGAATTTTTGGAAAAATATTGACGTTATGTTGGCCTTCTGGTACCAAAACAGTTTTATGCAGGAAGATCTGTTCCACAGTTAATGCTTCTCTAATTCATCCTGAGTTCCTTTAGAACTTTGGGATGAACAGCAGCTGATGATGGCTTATTTCTTTCTTACAATTTTTGTAAGTTTCTTCCCATTATTATTTTGGCTTGTCTTACTGCACTTATTTTTACTGAACATGCCATCACTTGAGTTTTCTGATGAGCATTTTCTTGTTCTAGAAGCTGACTCTATCCTGCTTTTTTGTCATGATGGCTTTCTTCTAGTCCTCTTTCAGTCTAGTTTGTACTGAGAATCTAGTAAATAGTGGCCATTCCAAGCTATTGGAGGAAGCTGATGGTACATATGGTAGCTGTAGAACAGAACATAGCAAATAGAAGGAGACAGTGCAGAAGAAGGGAGTGTGCTTCCTGTGATGGAGCTACTTGATGTGTCTGTATAAGACAATGAGAGCATTACCTATGCTTCACCAATACAAAATGGATCATGATACTTTTCTAAAAGGCATATAGGATGTTTGCTGTAGAGCAGAAAATTGAACTCAAATCTTTATAGAGTTCAGGGCTGTCACACAGCCAAAGCACCAGATGGATCTCTCTTGCTCTTACGATAAATGCTAATGCTAGGATGATCTTAGGCCTGTTAGCAAGTCAGCGTTTTTACTAGCACATTAGCTTAAAAGTTGAAGTAACTATTATATTATTTATGTTCTACTTCTCCAGAAAGTAGAAACCACCATATTTTTTTGGATTTACAGTTGTTTCGAATGTACATTTCTGTTCATTTTGGTATAAATACTATGGGATGTAGATCTATTTTTACAAAACATATCATTAAAAGTAAATAAAGGGATTTAGATTTGTGTGCTGTTATAAATGTTGTTAAATACATTAAACTTTCAGGTTTTGAAGAGAACAGTTTAAAATGCCTCAGATCACTTGTTTGGTTTTGGATCTATGAATTTTTGCCTTAAGCCCCACTGAAGATTAGGGGCTATAGTGTACCATGTAGGAAATAGCAGGAATCTTTGATACAATTAACAGATACAGAATTATCTTTAAACCCTTGCTGCTTGTGCCATCTCTACCTCTGCGTAGGGCTCTGTAGTGGAGAAAGAAAGTGGAAGAGGGAAAAAAAAAAAAGTACTTCAGGCATTACAGAGCATATTGATGATTTATTTCCAATTCTAGAACAGAAGATACACGACACATTTGAACTATACTTCTGAATATTGATTTCTAATTGATACAGTGTCCTTAAAATGATCAACTGTGAAATGCTGTTTATTTTGTAATGAATCCAACTGAGCTCGTTCTGGATGATGGCTTTTTTTCCCTGTTTGTTTTTTTCTCACCATTGAATGCAAATCTCTGAAGCTTTCTTTTATTTTTGTGATTAAAGTTTGTTCCTGATTTTGTAGGATTCTAACACAATTTCATGTGCTACCAATCTTAGCATTCTGCATTTGTAGCTTTAATACCCCTTTTAAATTGCTCATCTTCAAGCCATTAGAGTACAGAAAATAATTTTACAGTACCCAGCAACACAGCATTACTTATTCAGTATTTTTCCCTTAATTTCCTTGTCCTGCAACTTACTATTATCCTTCTCTACTGCCTATCTGTGATGATTTCATACTATACCCCAAGTTTGTAAGATATGGCCCTGGCCTTATGAAAGAGATAAATGAGTACTGTGAAATGTTGGGATGTCCCAGCTTTTTCCAGATAAAAGATAAGACCTTCACCTCTTTCAGTATTCAGAATACACGTATCTTTTGAATCTATTCCAGTAATGTAAATATAAATTTAGAAAAACCAATACTACATGGAATTGGAGTTTGGAAGTGCAATGGAGGTAAGATAAGCTTTCCCTGTGTGAAATGTTTTCACCTTTGCAAATTTTTCCCTTGTGTCACAAATTTCCAGTGAAAAGATTAACAGGAACTGATGTAACATTCCAAATGAAACTGAGTGGACTTCTTCCCGGTTCTCATTTCATGTACTGTATTAATGGTTTTGCTATTCTGCATACTAAAGACCATTGATATGGGAGCTGGAAGTGGGGGAGGCATCGTTTTGCATTCTTAAAACTAAGGATTTAGGAGAATGATCTAACTGCTTCTAAAGTGAAAAACATTAGGGTTTTATTTTTTTTTCCCCTGTATCTTCTGACAGCAGTCTCCTGGATTAGATAGATAGGAGACTGGCTATGATATAGCAACTCTTGAAAGGAAGGAAGGAGATACTGATGAAACAAATGAAGTACAAAATAAAATATCTAACATAATTACCATGAGTTGAAAGGGATTTTGCTGCTTTTTTTTTTTTTGGATGAGCTCCCGAGAGAAAAGGCTAATATTTAGATTGTCTATGGTTGTTTATCAGGAAAACGTGTTGCATCATTTGTCTGCTGCTTCCAGGTACTTAAAAAAGCTCAGTGGTTGCTCCCATTGAAACTTGATTGCTGTCCAAATGTTAAAATAAGTCTCTAAAAAGCTCAGTTCATTATAGAAGGCCATGTCCTATCGGACAAGAACCAAAGCACCCACTGCCCTACTTCGTAACTATCGTTGGCACTTCCCTCTCAGTTTTCCTGGCACAAATCTTTGTGGGACTGTGTGGTGAACTGGATCAAGGGCTGAAAAAGCCCTTCTTTTCTGCTGGGTTATTTTGAAATTAGTTTTTTTCTCTAATTCATCTTGAAGTGTGATCCCACAGGTAGTTGCACCAGCACCGGTAAAGGTATACTACACATGTCTAGAAGTGGGTGGTAGAGATGGGAATATCTTAAGCTGTATTATTTACAAATGGAAAATTTTCTCACTTAGTTAACCTCATTCACTGGTTAGATAAAGCTGTTGTACTACAGAGAAACCCCAGAGGGCATGTAGGCATCAATATTTTATATTCATTGAAGTTCAGAGCCTAGAAAATTTCCCCAGAGAAAGGACACTATGAAGTTTTTCAAAAAACTATGCACGGTTATGAATAGTTTGTGTTTGATTTTATTTCTTTCAGCTTGTATTCTTCTCCCATACAAAAATGGTCTTGTTACTCCCTTCCTAATTTCACTTAATCAGCATGTTTTTTTTAATTATTATACAAAAGAGGCAATTGGATTAAATGCTGGAAAAGTGAAATTATAAAAATATATATTCTAAATATGGCAAGCTGTAAATACTCTATGGTCATGTATATAATGGTACCTTCTCTGAAGACTTTACAAAACAATTTTAAAGTAGAAAAAATGATTGCAATGCTTAGAGCATGAAGGAATGATAGTTTTGAGATCAGATTCTGGTAAACTTTATTCCATCATTGTACGTATAATCCATCAAAGAAGTGATTTCAAATGAAAGAGTTCCTTGGGGCTACATACTAAGTGACTGTGAACTTCTTAACGAGTCATTCTCTTCTGTGTCTTGGTTGTGACTGGCCACATGCTTAATCACCATCTGCCACTGTTGGGAAATGAATTGGAGAGTATTGTGAATTCCTGGTCAGCGGCAATCTGTCCTTCAAGATCACAGTACAGTTACAGCTGGGACAGCAAACTCAAAAGACAGAAAGGCCATACACCTGCTCCATCCAATACACTATCGTGTCTTAAAGAAAGGAAGGAATACTGGTACTCTGAAAAGAGGGTTCAAATACCAATCCATGTTATATGTATGGCGGATGGTGACTGTATCTCAGTTTTGAGAGGTGATGATGATGTACCCTGATATTTCTAGTAAGACTGTGCTTGTTCTAATTTCTCAAAGTATCCAGCATTCTTTCAGGGCAAGGAGCAGGTCTACTGGTAAGAGGTGCTTTCTTCACTATACTACATATGTTCTGTGAATAAATATGACTTCAATTCCTTAAATCAACAACTTTCACTGAGTGAATTTTTGACTTCTTTGAAATATTCATAGAGCAGAATATTTTCAAGAAAGTCTTATGAAGCAGAATCTGGAGTCATTTTGTGAGGGTTGGTCTCTTCCAGTTCATCCTCACTTCTAATTAGTACTGCTAGGGTGTGGCACTAAGTAGATAATCTTCTCCCC
>JANHGO010000042.1:30594017-30628962 GCA_024606505.1 Aquila spilogaster
CTCCCCCACAAAGAGTCTTGTTACTTCCTTCCTAATTTCACTTAATCAGTAAAATTTTTTCATTTATTATACAAATAAGACAATTTGATTAAATGCTGGAAGAATAAAATTATAAAAATGTGTTCTAAATATGACAAACTGCAAATAGTCTACTGACATGTAAGTAGTGGTCCCTTCTCTAAAGACTTTACAATACAAGTTGGAAGAAGACAAAATGAATGTATTAATTAGAAAAGCACAAAGAAAAGAGTTTTGTGATCAGATTCTGGTAAACTGTATCAGGTCGCTGTGTGCATAATCCATCAAAGAATTCCAAATGAAAGACTAGCTTGGAGCTACATACCACGTAAGTGACTGTGAACTTGTTAACGAGTCATTCTCACTGTGTGTTGGTTGTGAGTGGCCACAAGTTCAGCCATCATCTGACACTGTTGGGAAATGAACTGGTGACTATAGTGGATTCCTGTTTGGTAGCAATGCATCTTTCAAGATCACAGTACAGTTACTGCTGGGTCAGCAGACTCAAAAGGCAGAAGGACCAGACCCCTGTTCCATCTAATGCAGTAGCTTGCCTTAAAGAGAGGAAGCAATACCAGTGCTCTGAAAAGGTGGTGCAAACCCCAATCCAGGCCATATGTTGATGATTCTTGCTCAGTTTTGAGACTTGGTGGTGAAGATACATGCTGAAAGTCTCTATACCTGTTATATTTCTAATTGCGGTTGTTCTTATTTCTCAAAATATCCAGCATTCTTCCAGGGCAGGGAGCAGGCTGGCCCACAAGAGGCTGCAGAGGAAGCTTTCAGTTCAGCTTCCCGTGCTGTACATGTTCTGTGAACAAATAAGACTCCACTCCTTTAGGCTGACAACTTTTGCTGAGTGAATTTATTTGAGACTGCTCCTAGTGTTTGGTTTAGGGTTGGTTTTTTTTAAGATCCATAGAGCGGATGATGTTGGAGGGAAGTATTATGAAACAGAACCTGGACTCATCTTGTGAGGGCTGGTCTTTCCCACCTTATCCTCACTTCAGTTAGCACAGCTGGGGTGTGGCACTAAGCAGATAATCCCCTCCTCTGGCAGTACAGCTGAATGCTGTTAATCTTTCAAGTTGTCTTTATTTTATCACCCTCATTGTTTAGTTTTGCATATACTTCATTAGAAAATTGAGTATGTCACTAGTGGTAGGAAACAGTGGTTTTCTTTTCTCAGCTGAGAGAATTGATCGTGGAGAAAAATGTGTAGTTGCACTGACGCTGATTCATATACCAGCTGAGGTATGAAATGCAAGAATCTTGTTGAAATATTTTTTTCCTTCCTTAGTAACACTTTAAAAAATATTAGGAGCTAGCTCAAATTACTGGTGGTTTAAGAATACTGAACGTGGTAAAATTTTAATCTATCTAGGTCTCGTTTATGGTTTGGCTGTTGCTACACGTGTAGCAGCAGGAAGAACCAGTCTGCTGTACCCACATGTACCAGAGAAGTCCCTCTTTCATGCAGGCACACATGTATCTGTAGCAGGGAAATGGCTCTGAACAATAAGCATAGAGTAGGTGTAGTGAAGTACAAACTACTTCACGGTATTTTTTCCTTCTCGTTCACCTTTGTTCTTTTCTTCTTTCCCCTTTTCATATGTTGTACAGTATTTGAGCCAAATCTAAAGTTCAGTAAGTACCCTGATATATCTCGGTGTTGATGATATGTTAAGAATTATGTCTGTAAACTGCAAATGCATCCTGTTCATGCAATCTGTAAGCTAGTGGTATTCAGTTCTGACAGGTTTCTGGATGTACTATAAGGGCTAGTTATTTTTGTAGAATAGTTCATTACATTCTGATTTTCCTTGGGGTTCTCTGTTTTCTTTATTGCGCTCAAGTTCATCTATGCTGAGGTTGGCTCAAAGAGGCAGACTTGTCCAATGTTAAAAACGGACTTTTCAGATGAAAGGCTCTTAGTCAGAAATTTCCCAGATCTGAGGTCTTTACCACAGCCATTCTGAAAAACTTGGGTCTGATTTCCTTCTACAATAAAACATTTTTGTATCCCTTCAGCTTTTTTGAGAGCCTAAATGTGAACAAACAAAATTCCTCTCCATGGTCTCTTACTTGCTTGAGTGGCATAATTAGCCTTAGACTCAATGAAAACTTAAACCCTTTATTTATTTTATAGTATAGACTAACAGACTAGGATTATACTAAAATTTTCACCAAAAATGGAAGCAAGAGCAGAAAATAATACAGATGCAAATGTAACTAACCTTTCAATTGGAATTTCCTGATTTTGAAAGTGGTTTACCAGACTTGGATCAAATTTTGAAACATTTATGCCTCTTTGTATATACATGGATAACATTAGTCATTAGATAAATGTCTGCAGGAACATAACAGTGCATTCACTTTATTTTTTCATTTGATTTTCTAGATACTTTTTTTTCTTAAGAAGAAAGAAGTGCTCAAAACTTCTCCTAAAAATACTCCAAGTAGTGTTGCCAAGGGTGAGGGAGGTCAGTAGATGGGAGCTTCCCTGGGACCCATTAATCATTAGGAGCCCCCAAAATACCATGGACTCATGGCACCTGACTGTACTGCTCTTCCCTTACCCCTCACTCAGGATTTCTTGCCAAGCACTGGTAGTGGGATATGGGAGACTAAGAGCCCACAGAAAGAATGCTATGAGGGGAGAGGAGGACTTGGAGCATTGAGAGTGCTAAGTGAAAATGTGTTTGTCCACAGCCTGGTGGTTGTATATCATGGGAAGATGAAAAGCTCATTCTAGTGTAACTGGGAGACCTGGATTGCTTGGGAAAAGGATACTCTTCACTCATCTTCTGAGGACAACAAAATTTGAGTACCTTTTCTCAAATAGGCTTATCAATTTCATTTAAATTAAAAATAAAGTAAACCATTTTTTGCTAATAATAAGCTTTGGGAAAAAGTTAGTCCCTCTCCTGTCTCCAGAAAGGAATCCCTCTGGCAAAGATGGGATCATTTGAAGAAGCTGACTAAAACTGAAAGGTTTTACAATTATTTTCATTATGTGCAGCAAAATATATCATAGGCCCAACTTTTCCAGTACTGCAAAATATATTTAGTGACATTCCCTTGTCTCAAAACTTCCTTTAACCAAGTTCTTCCATATATTGGAAGACTCCTCCACCCTCACAGCAAGAATGGCTTAGGAAAGTCCAGTCCCCCTTCCTTTAGAACTACTGAAGCAAGAAAAACTGCCTTGCTCTTCACTCTGGGATCCTCAGATGTCAGAATGACCCTTTGGAACCGTTAGTAGCAGGTGTTAATTAGAACAATCTTTTGGCTGCTCTGATGCACTCTAGGGGCAAGCTGGGGTTTTAAAGCCATATGTATGCATTCACTCCAGTCCCCTGTTCTGAGTAGTATAAAATGCTGCTTGGCCACAGCCCAAGATCCAGATCTGAATAACTAAAGCAGAAAGTTTGATGTTTCACATATCAGGCTTTATCACGCTTTCCCCTTGCACTGATTTTTAAATGTATGAATGGAGTTTGTGTTAACAGTTAGGAATCTTGGCCAGGACTCATGGTGTTTGTTTGCTTCAGGGTATTGCCAATAAACAACAAGGAATGGTTTATTTTTCTCCTTTAATTAAGTTTCTTTAAAGCTACTCAAAACACAAAGCCATCCTCATACATTTATAATCAATCTGCATTTGTGTCTTTTGGGCATAGTTTGGATAAAATGGGATTTACTTGGGCACTTCCTTTTTCAAAGGTGTGACTTATTCTTCACTTATTGGGATTGCCTTGGTAGTTAGCACATGGCTATTTAAAAGCAAATTCATCCGAATGTCAGTATATTTCATCATACTCAGTACCTCCCTATTTGATTCTACTCTCTGACCTTGGATAATCAGAACTTAGTACCTGTATTTGGCCATCCAGCATTTTCTGCTTTCTCATAGAGATACAAAGGGGTATGTCTTGTACCCCATCCTATAAAGACCGGTGTTTGATTTATTTTTGGACTCTGGCAGCAGGTCAGAATGAACGATGTTTAAATATGAAAGTCTGGGCTTGCGTCTTCTACCTCTGAGCTCAACCTTTTAGAAGAAATGTCACTGTGGAGCCTAACCTTTAAGGTGGGCCATGAGATGAGCAGTGCTGGAGATTCTTACCCCTGCAGGATTTCTAAATATCAGCCTAGGAATCTGATAAGAATCTCTTACTGCTCTAAGGAACAACTGCATACACAGAGCAGTAGTGGATACATTCCCTTTGTGACGAAACCCAGCAAACGCCCTAAAGTAGTTGCTCAGTGACAATGCATTACATGTCTAATCTTAAAAACTAAAGCCATGTATTAAACCCAGTCAGAGTTTTCAAGTTCTGTGCAAGTCTTTTCAGGGTGTTTAGAGAAAGCTGAGTAGTATTTTTTCAGCTACTGCCTCATGTTTTATCCTGCGTGTAATGGAACTTAAAGTGCTTCTGTGTGATTCGAAACAATCTGGCAGAGAGTCTGCAGACGTAATTCCAGGAATGCTGCTGCACCTTGTAGGCAAGGCACTGGGAATAAAATATGACTGACAAGTATTTGGGTGAGGTTACGCTGGTGATGTTCTAATAACAAAGCAAAATACACCTTAATGCTATATATCAAACATGCCAGAAATGTGGTAATGGAAATGCTGCAGGATGCTGGGCAGCCGGGCAGCTGCTGTGTGCTCCTGCTGCAGGGTTCTGACCTGGGAACAGGCGCGGAGAGGTTCTCGCGCTGTTCCCCAGTGTTTGCCAGCGCATTTTCTGACATCAGCGAACACACAAAGTCCACTGACACGCTGTTTGGCCAGGAAAATGGCGGAACAGTTTGTGAAGATATTTTTAAACAGAGATTTCACTTAAATGCCACTCCTATTGTAGAGTAAGGGTCACAGAAGAAAAATTGAGCTAAAGAGGCTGGACTGTTAAGATATGCATAAATACGTATAGTTAAGGTGTGGAATTGGTATTTAGGTACCAAATAGTTCCTTCCCCATGCACCACCCCAAGTGAAAACGGGTGATGTGGGAAGCAATACTGGGCACAGGGCTTCCCATCATAACTCTGCTACAAATTTAACACATGGCAATGCTGCAAGTTGTTAAATTTCCCCCTGGTTCCACTTCTCACTCTGTAAAGGAAGGGGGTGGGGTGAAGACTATTTGCACTTAAGGGAGTTTATAAACAGAGCAATTCCATAATAATAATAATTTTAAAAGATGTTATTTTTTCATTTTCTATGAAAATGTTTTTTAAAAACAAAACTAAAGATATTGAAAAAGTACAGCTTGAATTTTAAAAGCATTTTGTCAGGTTTTTAAAGGTTTGATAATGATCAATTTTTCACCAGAAAGCTTTATGGCAATTTTTAGGTTTATGTGATTTGTTTCTTGGGGTTTTTTTTAGATTTTTTTGAGCAAAACAGAAAATGCTGACACAAATGACTACTTCTTGTGAAAATTTAATTTCAATGGCAAAAATATTTTTTCATTATGAATGTTGCCATTTCCCTTTTAATTGGGGTTTGCTGTAAGCATAAATTCACTACTTTGAACAGTTTTTTTCCACAGATATAAACTATCAAATAAGAGCAAGAACTGTTTTCTTCTAGCATATAGTGTTTGAGACTTCCCTACTTTTTAAAAAAAACAACATTCTTCTATTGCATAGTTCAGTAAAAGGATATCGGGCAGTACTGGAGACCAACAGCATATCCAGTACAGCAGCAGACTGCAAAAAAGCAGTAAATCTCCAGTTGTCAAATGACCTTAATCTCAACCCTCCCCCATTTTTATTTTTTTTTTAGCCTTTGTCCAACTACATGAATGCCAACTTTTCTGGTGAGTTTGTATGGTTGAGTACCCTAAAGAATATCTCACAATGAACCACAATCCTTTTTCTAAGCCCTTGTAATGTCCACAACTTTTGATCACTTCTTAGAAGGAACAGTTGTGACCATTTGATGATAAATCACTTACTGGCATGCAAAGGACCACTGTGATTTGCTCCCATTCATGGTGTCTTCCATCTTCAGAAACTTTCTGCACAGAAATATTTCTTTCTGACTAAAAGTTTAGTGCCCTTGGTGGCATTTTTTTTTTTCTTTCTTCCTTTCCTTCTTGTAACAAGTATGCTGCTGAGTTGATGTTGTAGATTGCAGGGAAGGTGAGATACAAATCCTGAATGCTATGTGGATTTGCGGGCTCTGATCTGTAAGCAGGCAACAATGCCTTTACTGTCACTGGGTTTACAAAATCTTGGCACCTGGCTACCAGAGAAAGGCTTTGCCTATCCCTCCCTGTCCCCCCACTTCCAAGGTGATCTTTGGTTTGCAGAGTTGGAGTACCTCATAGTTGCAGTCCGAAACCAACTTTGAAGTACATTCAACTATTTACATTTGTTAAATAGTGCTAAACTAGCACACAGATTTTTATAATTTGAAGTCATACTGTGAACTCATGGCTGTCATAAATCCTGAGATCCTCAGCAACTGAAATCCCTAGAGGACAGTGGTGTCCTAAGATTTATGATAACTTTTTATGGGACATGTTCATGTTAACCCTGAGAGGGCCATTTCTGCAGGCTTGTGAGGAAGAATACTGTGAGCTGGAGTCATGGGTAACAATAAATACATCTGGCATGCAGAGAGGCTCGGGACTGGTCTCCCTTTCATTCCCTTTTCATTGCTGCTGTGTTAAGAGGAGGGTGGGAAGTGGCCAGGTTTCCCTGGCAGAATGATCCTTTCCACGCAGAGCTCCATGTTACATGTCATCTTCCTACATCATACACTCTTGGAGCCTTTTGTGTGGAGATTATGGCATGGGAGAGAGAGAGAGAAGGAAACCTGGCTGGGTTGTGCTGCAGCAATTCCTGACCGACATAAGGCTTTGGTGAAGCAGCTGGTATAGATTAGAGCAGCTCTTGGATTGCTTTCATCTATGGAAGGGCTGGGCTGGCAAAGAACTGGCCCCGGGATAAGAGAAATGCATTGGCTTTTTATGGACCTCATCCTCAGCCTCCTCCTTAGTTACATCTAATGAACAATGGCACAGCTGAGAACGAGGCCACACACAGTCTGGAGAGTTTCTTTTTGTAACTAGATCTTGGGAAAGATTTCCCTCCAATACAGAATTTCATGGATTTCCTTTGTGAGAGTTGTGAAAATAAACAAATAAACCTAGTCCTGCAGCTGGAATGTTTCTGACACTGTGAAATGAATTTGATTTCCCTGTGTGGTAGTGTCCTAGAGGCACTGCTGCTTTTAGAGGGCATTGTAACAGATACCCTCATGGCATCTGAGCACACTTAGGTGTGGTTCTTCCAGTCAAGTGTCAACTATCTGGAATGATAGTATACACTGAAGATGAGATTTTTTTTTTTTTTATTAATAGTATTTTCTCCACCAAAGCTAAGTTAGTGCTTCACGGATTCTGTCTTTAGGAGATTACCAGCTGTGTACCATGTATTGTCCACAATAACTGCAACTGCTCCGACCTCAGCATGTTTCCTGAGCTGGCTGAGCCAGTTGTGCAATAGTGAAGTGACACTGACAGATGTTATTACTTGATTATTACACCTTGTCCAGGCATAGCAGGTTTTCATATTTGTAATTTTTTTTCAGTATTAGCAAGAATTTTATTTATGATAATTTCATTTGGTGTTCAACCCTTAATTTTCTCTATTTAGAATTACTTTGCCAGCTGGTCTGGCAACACAAACGTAGTAATTTTTTTAGTCTGTATAGTATAGAATTGCATACACCCACTCTTAGGAGTGACAAAATACTTATCTCCAGAGAAGATGCACAAAAGAACAAATACAGCGTTTTGAATATTTACTAAACATGAATAGTGCCAAACATAACTCCATCTTTTGTAGTCATAAAGGTTATTCCAGTCCAATAAAATGTCATTAGTGAATAAGAGAGGTAAAAAGAGGAAGACAGAGATTTGGATATAAAAGATGTAGGGAGGTTAAGCATAAGAATCTATGAGGTTGGCTCTCAGCTTTGCCCCAAGGCCCTTCAGCTCTATATGTTATGGTTTTCCCTCTGTCAAACTGGTGCACAGTTTTATGTAACCTGTCTATAACCAGCAGTAGGATTATGGAGCAGAAAGTGTTAAAGAAAATCACAGGATGGATGTATTTGAGAAAAGAAAGGACACAAAAAGTGTGGGGCTTCATGAGAAGGACCCCAAGCCGAAGTGGGGCAAAGTGAACACACACACACACACACACACATGCTCGCTCACTCACTCATTTTTGAAGTCCACAGAATGGAACATCTCTGCAAAACATCGGACAAGCTCCAAAGAGACAAGGGAGTGGGTGGCACCATGCACGTGGCAGTACAGAGTAGAAGGTAGGGTTGCTTCTTTCAGCATCAGTGCTCCATTAGATCTTCTTAAATATCTAGTGAAATCTCAAGTAAGAGCATGTGAACCCATCACAGATGACTGAATGCCAGTGCAGAGCTATATTTCTTTTCCTGTCCTTGTATACCCAGGTCTGGTCACATCTCTTTCCAGAGTGAAAAAAAAGCCAGAAACCACAACATTTAATCATGTCATGCATTTGCAGGATGTCTGAAAGAATTTCCAGCTATGATCGCTATGATTTGACCTTCATCTGTTTTCCATGGCTTGGTGAAAAGCATGATTTTCCAATACTTTCTCATTTTTATTTGTGGTCAGGCCAGCAAAAAGATTGCACCTTTAACTTCCTGTTTTAAAATTATGATTTTAAAATGTTTGGAAGGTGATGTAATGTGGAGAATTGAAGTACGGAACTTTTCTCAAGGACTTGAAAATCATACTGGATACCAAGAATACAATGTGTAAATGGAATACTGATTTCAGGAGCCACTAGGGAGTACCAGACAATAAAAAAGGATTAGGTTGTTCATTTGCAAACATGTGCATATACACTAGCACAAAGCATGAACATCAGTGAAGCAACTCATTTTAGACCCTAATTTACCTCTACTGCAGTTTGCTGTTATCTAGTCTTAAAGCTGTTGCTGGGAAAATCCAATCACCACTGTGGCTTAGAATTCTTATACACATGATAAAAATTAATCCCATATCAATACATAGCCACAAATAAATGATATATGCTGCAATTCATTCTGTTGCTGACATACTAGTTGCCTGACTGGTTTTGGGTGGCTGAGGGGTCCCTCTCTAATGTTTTTAGATGACATGATAGGGAAGGCAGCCTCTCCCTGACAATTTCACCATCGCTTATGACTGTGTTAGAGCAGCTTAAAGTTACTCCTCACCAAAAAGATGTTCTGATGCCCATACTGAGGCCTTTAATAAAGAGTAAGTGTGACCACATTGCTATTTCAGCAGTCAATGTCACACCTGAATGAAAAGCTGAAAGGAGAAGACCCTGATGAAGCCTTATTCTTCTCTTGCTGTTCTTATTACTTGTCAGTACCATCCCATCCCTTTGAGGCCCCACAAAACGCATCATCAGTATAAATGAATAAAGCCTTTCAACAGCTCTGTGAAGTACCTGGTACCACTGCCTCCACATTTCTGATGGAGACTGAAATACTGAGAAGCAAATGGCTTCCTAAGCGATGTCCGAGGTGCAGATACTCTCCTGTTTTCTCGTCCTTAACGTTTCTCGTGATTTAACCTTGTGGCCTGTATCTACTTTCCCAGTGTGATAGTTGTTGAAGGTTTGAGGCAAATCCCATCAAAATCAGCGTGAGTTGTTCTGCTGGCTCTTATCAGGCTCTCTGTTCTTTGGTGTTATGGTAACAGTATGACCCACGGTTGACTTGTAATTATACACTTGAGGAGCAAAGAGAGCGATAGAACGAAGCTGATGTTTTATTCCAGTAATAAGCTGACTGAATAGGGAGGGATTTACTGCAGCTGGCCAGGACTAATGGCTGTGTGTATTGTGGTGGCTGTGAGTTTGCTCTCTCTCGTCTGAGTGGAAATTCTGAGGAAAAGCTGACTCCACCAAGACCGAAACATACTTACTAGTGGGAATAAAAGGACCACGTGATACAGTGATGTCTGTCTCCGGGCTGGGAATGCTTCCAGGCAAGGGATGAGGAGCTAGCTTATTGGAAGTTTGGGTCAGGACACACAAGCTGCTGCTGAAAGGGCCTGTCTACAGTCATCTTCTGCACATCCAAACAGGGAATCTCCTCTAAGGGAGAGAGGGTTTTTTCCCCATTGCTGGTCTTCCAACTCTTTGATTAAGTG
Source organism: Aquila spilogaster (assembly GCA_024606505.1). Taxonomy (NCBI): domain Eukaryota; kingdom Metazoa; phylum Chordata; class Aves; order Accipitriformes; family Accipitridae; genus Aquila; species Aquila spilogaster. The sequence goes on from JANHGO010000042.1 coordinate 30,604,252, forward strand.
AGCAAAATGTGGATGTACTTACATGCAATGGTGGCTCTAATCCTTTTTAGGTGGTGGGGATCCCCACTGAAAGCTCCCTACAGCGCGGGGTGCTGTGTCCTTCCTCTCCCAGCATGCGGTGATGCGGGGCTGCCTGCTAGCGTGTGCACCACTTGCACTCAGCACAGGGAGGAAATGAAATACAAAGTTTTTTACCAAGAGTTATGAAGACCCAGTATGGATGGATTCTGCTTTCCTCAACATAAAAGCTGCCCTTGCCTAAATGCTGGGTGAAGTTTCTTTGTATAGAAGTCTAGAGTAACTTGAAAGCTGCCGTGAAACTTGATAAAACATAATTAAATGCATAAGCCTCTGGTCTTCACTTTCTTCCACTCTATGTCCTCTATAACCAACAGGGATTATACAGTAATGTCTGGATTTCTAGCACTGTTTTTTTCCCCACAGGTGAAAATATTAACTATGCTAAGGGTGTAAACTTTCTTTGTAGATTTTCAGGTAAATTAGTGTGTTTGACATGTCTATCCACTTCTATTTGTATTACAGAATCACCTAGTAGTGCCAGGCCTTGTTGTCTGAGGTACCGTACCAACACAAAAAAGAAAGTCTGAGTGCTTACATGTTTACAAGCCCTATAACTATTTATATGTTTATAGTAGTTTTGCTTGTATTCTGTCTCAGATCAAAACATAGCTTCATGTTAAAACAGAAGCATCATCCTATTAGTCTCTTTTGTGAAGGGTGGAGGAGTAAGAGACAGAAAAGCACGTGTGCATATGGGAATAAACATCCGTGTACCTTGATAGACCAATACTTTGGAAGTATAACAGTGCAACAGCACCAAATAAGCTAGAAAACATTTCTGTTCTCCATGCAGAGAACATTCTGTCCTCTACCGCATCTAGGAGGTACATGAATACTTGGAATATAGAAAACTCCTCAGGTGACTTGTTGCTCCCGTGGTACTTTTACATAAGCAAATAGCCCAGTAGTTGTGTACGTGTGCATGTGCATCATTAAAAAAAGTAGTAGATTTTTCTACTGCCTGAATCCAACAAAATGAACACTTGGGTAAGGACAGCTTGTATGATTCAGATAACATTCTGAACTCCCACTTAGATTTTTTGAATTGTGTTAGCTTTCATTGAAAATGGTACTGTGTTGTAGTTCTTTCCCATCATCTGAATTCCCATAAATAAGAATCCTGCTTAAAGCCAAATGCAATGCTTGTGAAACTCCAGAGATAAATTTGGCTCATTATACTATAGGCAATTATTGTTTTATGGATTTTTAATCTAGTTTCTTTCTCTACTTTTTTTTTCTGGTTGGGCTTTGTTCTTGGACACACTCTGCTTTATTATTCTATTGTTATAATTCAGCTCCAGTTACCCTGTTAGAACTGCTTTTGTTTCTGATTCTCATGGATTTAATTCAGAAAAAAATGCACTTGGTATATTATGATGACTTTTGTCACCAGACCTATTAGATATTAACTCATACATGCCAGTAATGTAATGAAATAATTTTTAAAAATTGTTACATCCAATATCAAAATTTACTTCAGAACCAAGTAAAAACAGTCTCTGTAGTCATATAACCCCCGATGCTTCTTCATTTAGAAAGATCAGTAAGAAATCTGGCTTTAATTTTGACTTGTGGCTCTTGTTAGGTCTTGTTAACTTTATTCATCTTTCTTCTTACCCATGCGGTGCTCCCTCATTTTTATATTTAATATTAATACTTTAATTGCCAATAGCTGAATGACAAATAGCTACTGCCGTATGAGTATTCCAGTTAAGATTCTGTTCTGTGTAGTAATCTATTCATTTTTAACCTGAAGGAATGAAGCCAAAAATGCTGTAGAGGAGTAGCACACTTCTTTCTTGGATTCCAGCAATTCCTTTCTTTTTTAAAGAAAATCTTCTGATTGAGCTATCAAAGAAGAAACAAATGCCTCTTTCAAAGTCATCCTTAGGATGCCTTGCTTTCCTCAGTCATTGCCATCTGTTGTGAGGAAAAGTCATTTAGATAGATATTGACGGCACTCATTTTATCAGGGTAGAATTTGCTTTTTAATCTGGGACAAGGACTCTCTGTTGGAGAAACAATTACAGTAAACATTTTATCATCCCAGTGGACTGTCTTTCACATTGTCTAATCTAATGGTATTACTTCAGTTTTTCATGGAATACACTTGGAAATCCCAAGGAATTATGTCATTTTGTTTCCCATTTTGCTGCTAATGGCTGCAGAATTGACACCTACTGTACTGTCTCACAGAAACTATTTACTTTTCTTTTGTCATTGACCTGATCTAAAAAAAAAATTATTTTTTACACTGAGAGTGAATGGAAAGTTTAACAGCTTAGAAAAAAAACAGCATCTTGTTTTTTGTTTTATACTTCTTGCTTAGTCCATTTCTGTGTAATTTTCATTCCCCACATCCTCAGCAAACACACAGCACATCCTTCAACACTAGAGATTTTCCTTGAGACTTGTCTTGCACATATTTTTAACTTCCTTTTTAGTTTTGTAATATGCACTCCCCCCTGAACAGGGACATCTATAGCACGAAGGTAACTTGTACAGGAGAGCAAAGTCTTCCTCCCGAGATATCAATGATCTCTGGAATAGCATGGTCTAAATATATTTTTATGGCTGCAACCTTCCTCCAAAGGTAGAACACTTTCTCTAATCAGCTAGGAGAGACTGATTAGCTGCATCTGCCCTAATCGTGGAGGTGGTCATAGCCCTACAGTTGCATAGTAGTTTCTCCTTCTCTTTCCTTTCATTTTGCAATGGTGCTTGCTGCTGTTTGAAACAAAAGGTCTTTAAAGATGTGATGTAACTTGAGGTAGGCAAGAGACACCCATGTGTAGTTTGATGTCCTTGCAGTACTTCATAACAGAAGTTATGAACAGTTCATAAGAGAATCTAAATTAACAGTTTATCTGGAAATGTGCTAGGAGGATATATAAAGCTGAAAAAGGAACTGATAATTTTTAAGTAATACCCCCCAAAGTCTCTTAATGCTACATGAATGCCAGTAAGTGGATTGCGCTTGGTACATTGATACAAGCTCACAAGGGTAGGTAGGAGGTCAGTCTGTGGATACTCCTGGGCATGCAGGTGCTATGTTACATCACTGAACTCAATCTCCACTCAGGGCTTTGTTTGGTTTGGAAATGCTAGGTCAGAAATGTGCACTTGTTTAGGGGGTGTATGTCTTTGTACTAGATATACTGAGGGGAAGAAAAAGAAAAGTGTACCTCAATTTCCATCTCCCTAGAATACCTTGGAAATGCTTCCAGACCTGAGCTGTGGCACTAAATATGTGAAGGCAAATTCAGTTTTCCAGCACGTACCCCATGTAACTACACTGAAGCCAATTGCACTAGACTTGCCAGAATGGACTTGAGGAGAAAGCTGGGTTGTTATCATTTGAAAATGTTCTGAGTGGGTCTATGTCATTTATCTACCATGATCCTCAAACAGTAGCAGTAAAGAGTAAATTATTTTAACGGTGAAACATCATTATTCTTTACATTATATTCTCTGGGCCTGGCTCATTGTGTTTGGACCTAGTATGTTTTCACAGTGTGATACAGAAAGTAAAACTCATCCTAAAGTGTTTACAGAAGACCAAAAGGTGAAAATAAACAACAAAGATAGTATTTTTGTAGTTCTTTATATTTGCCCTTTTTCAGACTAGCATAAGTGCTGGAGTTCAGAATCACTGGCTGTTTAATACAGTCTAATACTTTTAAATTCAGTATTTGTCTAAGGTCACACTGCAAAATTGTTGCATAATTTCACTTTTTCATAATTAAAATAAGTTGATTCTTAAACTTTTTACCATCAAGTAAAATTCTACTGTTTATCCTCCTTTTCAAAACACATCCAATATAATCCTCCCTCCCTCCCTTATGTGCTGGAGAAAATGTACGCGCCAGTGCTAAAATGCATCCTATAGCAAACAGAGTTGCCGTTATCTTTTCAGCGTACACCTTAAGGAGGTGGAGAAATGTGCAGCAGTGAGGATTATGTGGCAGGAAGGTTTGCCTAAAACAGTCAGTGAAAATCTCTGGAGTCAGTTAAAGCTGGGAAACTTCTCCCTTCTTAAGGAAATGGCTCACTTGTTAAGGTACCTGGTCTGCCCTGGTTTTCTGTCTACCCCTAGCGAGCCCTGTCCCACGGGTACATCTCCCAGTACTCCTGGTGGAGGCTGTGGTACCTGCTGTCTCTGATCTATCCCTCACTTTAGCCTTTTCAATCTTCCTGCATGCAGAAGGTCTCCTCAGTTTCCTCAGTAGGGCTACATGCCTGAAAAACTTTAGCAAACACAGGGAAAGGCTTAGCATGAAAACAAAAAAATCCTGAACAGCCATTTGCTTCTCTTAAGTCTCCACAAAAGAAGAAGACAAGAGTTTCAGGTCCCACCCTTAAACGAGATCCAGGCCTCAGTAGCAGAGCCAGGCCTCATTTTAAAGATGATTTGGCAAAAGAAACACAGGCAGGAAAGTTTCCTGCAGCTAGTTTGTTTGAGTGGTGACCTTTATCTTTCTCCAAATGAAAATGAAAACTCTTCCTACGCTGCATGACCTCTGGTGAGGTTTAGTCAGTTGCATCATGATGAGACGATGTTATGTATCAACATCCGTTTCTACTGTGTCCGTTTCCCATATGTGTCTTTCCATGTTGCGAACTTTTCCTCTCTTTATCTTTCTCTCTCCCATTTTTGCTCCTTCCCAATCCTTTTTTTTTTTTTTTTTTAAATTACACCTCATCTGTCTTCCTCTCACTCAGTAGTGTGACAGTGAGAAGGAAGCTGTATGCATGAGAGAGGAATGAAAACACTTGCTTTTGCTTTTTCCCCAGTTTCATAGTCTTTTGCAGTTTAACTAGTTACTTCTGCTGGAAGGGACCTCTCCAATGACTTTGCCAGACTGCAAGTGTTATAATGGACTCCAAATTAAATGAATTTCAACGTTGGCACAGAAAGCATAGCTTTACATGTATTCCTGATAGGAATGGGTCAGGAAGGACTTTTTAGATGCAGTTGGTAAGAATGTTGGGTAGGAAAACATTAACTCTCCATTGAGAATGAATAAACTTTTAGTACAAAGTAGCATGCCAAATTTAAGTCAGAAATTTGATCTTTTTCCTGCATTCTCTCTCTTAATCTAGTTCTTTAGTTAATTCTTCTTTCCAGTAGCTGGAAAGTGGAAAACAGTGGAAAACACTGTGCTTGCAAAGGCTCTCTTTGTGTAAAGAGTTCTGATTTCAGCTATTATTTCTCTGATAGCTCACTAGGATATAAAATCCTCAGAGTTAAACATACCATGCAGAATACAAGCACAGCACGTATAATTTGAAACCAAGTCTTGAAGATACAACTCAAGGCAAATACTGAAACTGATGCTTAATGGCAATATCATTGTCACTTAACCTTTGTGATGTTCTAAAAGCTACATCTTTAAGAGGGATCTTAAGAGTATAAGGGCCTTTGCTGCACTATAGCACTTCTTTATCTACAAAACTGTTTTCTGTGCAGGTGATATTTTCTTAATTGTCATTTTGATACCTTTTTCTTGCAGATGAGGTCATATTTTGCTTGTCATGTGGAGGCCTGTATAGCCTCTGCCTTTGCAACAACAGCTGTTCTAGAATCTGCCCTCCAGTCATGACAAATTTCTGAATTTGTTTCTGGGAAGGCAGGGGAGAAAGATTCCTTACCCGAACCAGAACTGCTTTTCACTATTATTGACAGAAGAAAGACAAGGACAGTACTTGAGCACACTGATTGTTGCTTTGTTATCTTTCCTGGACAAGGGCTGTCCATCTGCTTGCATAGTGCACAGCACAGTAAAGCCCCAATTCTGAGAGAGACTTTTTGGCACTAATGTAAGATGAGTGGTTAATAGTAAATCTGCCATGGAGCATGACTCAGCCTTGGTAGTAAGATAAACAGATGGAACAAAACAGCTCTCTTCAGTCTCACGTTTATATATACTGCAGATTCTAAACTGAATTCAGCCCTGAAGCATGACATCCAAGCAAGAACATTTCACCAGATCAAAAGATTCATGAATCACAAGCAAGCCATGTGAAACTGAAGTTAGTATCTAGAAAAATGACTTCTTAAGGGTCAGAAAGAATCCTGTGAAGCACTGAGGTATATGGTCAGATGTATCTTATAGATAAGGTAGCAGTAAAAAAAAAAAAAAATGCTTTTATGATTCCTTGAGTTAGGAAATTTGGGTCTGGTAAGGGTCCCTTGATATGTCTGATGACAGCCAAGAGCACATGGCACAAGACAAGAGCACAATACTACATGTGATGATGAGATTTACAGGAAACAAGCATATGGGAAACGGGATGCCACTGCAGGCGCCAGCTGGAAAAACCTAAAGAGCTCTGCAGAACTGCCACCGCAAGTACACTTGAAATGCAAGGTGAACCCATTAACTAGTGGCTTCTGGTAGCCTTTAGACTGGCTCTTCCTGGTGCTGCAAGAATTGGTTATAACCCTTTTAGAAACAAAGGTGTATATACAAAAGCAGCTTTGTCTGTGGAAATGCTTGCTCACTTCCAAGGCTATGCAGCAGACAGCACAAATGAGTGTAAGGAGTAAGTCCCCACTCTCTGCAATAGTATGTTGACAGAAGAGGAGAAATGTGACACAGACTGGTTTCATACTCTTACATCTTTCTTTGTACCTCAGGAACATGTTCATGTGCAGTGAGAAGAACTACGCACAGAGCTCTAATAGGACACACATTTGTTTCAAGATACATAATCATCAGGAAACCCCATGTCCCCACGACACCCCAATAAGGGGATCCATTTTGCCCTTTTTCACACTCGTTTCCAAGACTGCATCTATCCAGATGAGCAGCAGTGTTAATGTTTCTTAAGCTACTTTGTTGTTTTTTTTCCAGGAGATGCTCTTACCCACAGTGGGAGTACCTGTGGTTCAGCAGCTGCAAAGAGGTAGCAGTCTCAGCATGACGCCGCTTTATTCTCACAAAGGCAGAAATGCCGAATCTTGCTATTCAAAAGGCTGTAAAAGGAAAACTGCTTAATGTCGAAGTAGCAGTGCTAGCAACCTTAGCTGTGCTTTTATTAATATATGTGCACCTACTTTTAGCAAAGACTACGCTGCATTTAAAAACTGCTTGCAGATGCTTTTTGGGGGATCTAAACCTGTCCATGTGGGTGGTTTTTTTTAAACAGCAGCAGGAGATTTTAATCATGCTGCAGATTTCACACTTGAAAGAATTCACAGAATGTCCTATCCTCAGTCTGCTGAAGAGCTAGAAAAAGTTAGGCTTAACTGGTCTAGTGTTGGGGAATATATAGAAGGATTTCCATCTAGCAAGCAAACAAAGGTACATCAGAATGAAAAGAAAATTCACATCTAAAGGAGAACTGGAAAAAATTGTAGTTTTCATCTCATCTTTTTAAATTAGGCCTTGGGTGAACGCCTTAAAATTGAGTTTCTAGAAGGATTAGGAAGTATATGTCTTCACTCTTCAGTCTCCCTATTACAAGATTATATTGGAGTTTATGATGAGTTGTTAGAGTGATGAAATACCCAAAGTTCAAGGCACTGAACTTCTGCTGATGGCTGTACTTGGTAGTTGTTAATCTAGCTTCTTATAGTGGAGTTAGAAAAATGAACTCTTCTGGCTTAATCCTTTCTCCTTGGAATGACCAGCGATTCAGAGATTTATATGGCATATGTTTACCTCTCTCATTAGCTCAGTATCATCTTTCCATCTTTTCTTCCCATATGTCCACTTGTCTGTGACAAAGGCATGCATAAAGAATTAAAGCTGTCTCTCTTCTCCCGCCCTACTCAGTACAGTTTTGCATCTTATTCAATACCAACGATTGTGAAATCTCAAACAATGATCCATGAAGTTTGTTCTGAATGCCTGAGGCTTCAGAGAAAGGCAGCACCCATGTCACATCTCCGTGCCTTTGGGCCACAGTTCAGTATTGTGGCTTCTTTGAAACACAGAACTGGATTTCATCCCTGATCTTTGGTGATCTGCTGAAACAACAATGCATGAGATGTTATTAACCCTCTCTTAATGTGTAGAATTATAGAAGCTGGTGGCATGAGTGTTTTCTTCCCAATCCTCACAGTAATCCATCTCAGGTACCTTTCAATGTGTGCCTGAAACAACATATTGAACAATTGGGTGTGTTATCTATTGGGAAAAGTTTCTCCTTCGCCCCCCCTCAGTATTTCACGTATGCTTTTCAGTAACAAAGTTTATACTTGAACAGTTTCACAGAGAGAAAGGAGTAAGAGTTGCTGTGAGGCGAGAGACGTTCTCATTTAGATTTCTTAATAGACAACTTGCAAAACTTATGTTCCTGGTGCAATACTACTGCTCCTGTCCAATTCATCCCCATGTGCCTCAGATTTTGGGTAGGAGGAGGCAAAGATGGGCCATAACAAGGCTTTGCAAACACCAGTGTTTGCAGTGCCTGGGCAGAGGTGTGGGTGGGAGACAGGACATGGCAAAATGACCTTCAATTCTCTCCATCTGACCACTTACTTTGGAGACTTGTTCCATCAGGAATCCAGTCTGAGGGCCAACCTTGTGACCTGCTTAGACTGCCTAAGGAGGTCCAGTAGACCTCTTAACCCTCTTTCACATGAGAGCTGTTCCAGTCTTACGCCCGTTCTCTAATATTTTTGTTTCTACTTTATGTAAATCAGGATGTCCTCTTTAGTCATATGTGCATTTCACCTGGTTCTAAATCCTAGAAATCTCATGATATCTTATAGCCCTGAGCTCCATAGATGCTATTTATGTTGAGACAGCTCATCACAAAACTCTTTTCCTACTCTTTGCAAGACATGAAATTGCATACTCCAGGGACATGGTGATGAGGGAAGTATGTTCTTCAATTTGTGTTAAATTTCTTGAATTCTGTTCCCTTAATGCAACTATTTTTGATGCAAAGCAGTGCAGGAATGAGAATCAATACACTTTACCTTTATCCTTAGTGATCTTAAGGGTACTAGAGTTATATGTTTGAAAGGTTTCCTGGAAATTTCTGTCCCTCAGATATTTTCTCTCTCTGCCAGTTTGCCAAATCCAGCCACACCATAAAAAAGAGTGACTGCAGACAATACAGTTTTCCTTTTGGCTTTTTATTTGGCCTTATGACTCAGCAAGAGCTGTTAACTTGAACTCCAAATAAATGGTGTTAATACACATTTAGAAATGTGCAGGGGTAGCCCAAACTGAGTCAGCATTTTACGTGCTTTCTGTGACTCTCCCAATTTTCTGTTTCCAGGAGAGCACTATGGGAGAAAGCAAAGCCAGTGGGAAGGTGGTAATAAAAGACCCATGTTACCTATTTCATAGTAGAAGCAATGGCAATAGCATGTTTTATGAAACTGCTTCATCTTCCTTTGTCACATTTGTACTTTTCTTCACATTGTCCTATCCCAGAAGAACACACTTTTGCAGGAAAGTTTGCTTTGTTTCTTTCTTCCAATCCTTTCATTAAATGTATTTAGGGAAGCTGTTCATATCAGACATTCTCTGTTGGCATGTCCTTTGTGTGTCGGGCCAGATGTGAGAGAGGATTAACCTTCACGGCTTGTAAAGCACTTTTAGAGCTAAGTTGGGGCTGGGAAGAAGTGTGGTATTTATGCGATGTAAACAAACAATAGAAGGCAGCAAGGCAGAAAGGATAATTGGGAGGTTGGTCACAGAAGTCTAAACTGGAAGTCTGGGAGAGCATTTATCAGCTCCTAAATCCAGTCACATTTAGGGCAAGAGTGAAGTATGCAACAGCAACTGATTGTGGCAAAGGAAACTTGCATGGATATACCTCATAGCCCCTGTGAGGGGTACACTCACAAACCAGCTTAGATCTAGCCAGAGACAACAACCTAGTATAACAAAAGTATAGTTACATTGTCATTACAATTTTATCATGAGGTCTGTCTTCAGATGTGAGGTTGATTTCTGTTAGATCAAGCCACCTAATCTACCTATGTGTCAGGTTACTTTTCCGTGAAAGAGGTGGTGGTTTATGTTTTTTTCACTTTAAAAATGCTTTGAAATTCACAGTGGTTAGGCAAAAATTGCTAGTGATAATTTCAGTAGAGATTTGTTGAACTGTGGTGAAGAACAAAGTCTTTTCAAAGTATCTGAAGAAATGGAGCACCATGTTCTCACATACTGTGAACTGGAAAGGCTCCAGCTGATGCCAGTGGATCTGTGCTGATCTATGCATCAGCTGAGAGTCTGGCCCACTCTTTATGAAGACCATTTCATAAATGGGTGGAAAAGTAATATACAAGACCTCTGCCTCTGGCTGTCCTCTTATTGTTGGCCATTGGCTCAGTCCTTTCTACATAAGCTCTCCCTGCTAGAAGCACACAGTGCTCCAAGTGACAAATGGGATGCTGAAATCATGAGAAAACGGTGCAATCAGGAGTCTGGCATTTGAGAAGCTGTACTTTTGCAGAATTTTCAGCCAGTTTGTAATAGTGTTTCAGGACTGGCACACTAACAGGTTTAAATGTGCTTTAATCCGCTTATGTAATTTAAGCACCTCTGGGAGCAGTGGGCATTCATTAAATTATTTGTTATGGTGGGAGTTCTATCATATTAAGCCAGATGCTGCTTTCCATGAGATATGCTATTGTGCCTGGCCCAAACTAAGCTGAGTAACTCCATCAAATTCGATTAGGCTATAAAATAGGTCTCTGCTATGTATTAAAATGCATCAGAGCACATTCTTGGCTCTTCTAAGCACCTGAAAACGTTTCCTGAATGTAACTTTATCAGCCATGCTACAGCTGACAGTTTTTCCCCTTCCTTCGATATTACTTTTGACTCTTTCTACATCATTACCTATCCTACAGACAAATGCTCGTAACGGTTGATTTAATTGAGACGGAGAAATACATTGGTGTGAAATGGCTCAGAGGTCTCCTTTATTGCTGTATATTGCAGAAAGGTATCCAAATTAGAGCAAACTTGATTTTGAAGGGAACAAAAAAAAATTATTCAAGTCCATTATTTACTCTCTCACCATTTGGTGAATTAATACACTTGATAGCAACATAGCCCTGCATATTTTGCAAACACAGATCCAGTCCTGTGTTTCTCCCATGCCAGATTGCCCTTGATCAGAACAGGAGTTTGGAATTTGTGAAGAATGTGAGGGCAAACAGTCATATAAGGCATGTGCTCTCTTGACATGCGTTACAACTGAGATAAGACCAGACCAGAAACCTCGTACGTGTAAACAATGTACACAACTGCAGTATCATTTTTTTTCAGTTCCTTTCTGAAACATTTTCTCCAAGAGCTCTACTTAGTTATAGTTGAAATTGTCAACATCTACTGGATAGGCCTGAACTATGTTTTCTGTCTTAATTTCTCTGTTCGCTCCCAAGGAAGGATAGTTGTGTCTATTTGCAGAGCACCAAGCACTGTTCCTTTGTGGCTTTGTGCTCTGTAATCTGTGCTTGAACCACTTCAGTTTGATTCTCTTGAACTGACTGTTTAGATTGCAGTCAGTTCCCAAAGCCTTTATTATAACCCACTCTCCAGTGTAGCCTTTTCCGTACCTTTTGCTGCTCTGTTTTCTAGGACCAGCTTGGCATTCTGCTTCCTGCCGTGTTGCCCAAGTGCGGTATCACCTCTCACAGTCTCTGGGCAAGTGGGACTTCATTTGTCACACTCTGCTGACCCAGGCTTTGACACTGATATCTCTGTCCCCCAGTTCTTGAAGGTTCTGGGTCCTATTCACATCCCTAGTGCTGCGTCCCATACTCCCTACACTTTCAATTATTTAAAAAGTAAAATATACAAAAGACAGCATGCCAAGTCAGAAATCATAAACCACAATCACTGTTAAATAATGTGCTCTACAAGACCTATGTGTAGGTTTCTGTAGGTGTCAGCAGCTGCAAAAAGTGTTGGGTTCAAGTCCTATAAATCCTTTCTTAAAAGAAACATTTATGGTTAGAGCATAAGGCAGAGCTATATTCTTTTTTCCGAGTCAAAGAAATAAAAGTACGCGTTCTTATGTCACATTTCAAATATTACTCTTCTCAACTTGCAAACATTCAGGCATCTTTTGGAACATGAAATGATAAAATATTTTTATGGAGTGGGGAGGAAAACAAAAATGCACAAGAAACATGATAACCATGTATATCATCTGTGCAATAAACTGAAAACTAACAAATGGTTTCACAGGAAATTTGGCCGGCTTCAGCGTTCCCAGCTGCAACTATCTGAAATGAAGCTGAAAACTGTCACAGAGCAACCCTGATCCTCTTAAAATCCACCTGTAAGACCAAACAGGTTTAGCAAAAGTGAAGGCCACTGGGCTGTGGTTGTCTACACCACTCCTTGCAAGCCCTGCAGCCAAGCCTTGTTTGATGAGGAACTCCAGGGTCCAACCCTGGCATAGGCACCAGTGGGTCCCACTGACCATGAAGTTTAGCTCTGTGCTGTCATCCTCTGGTTGGGCATGGTGAAATCAGCTCTGGCCACTGCAGTTCTGTCAGGTTCAATTTTAAATTAATTGGGTGCTGTCTGCTCAGCAGCACTTCGCTAGTTTAGTCTGGACTACTTCTGAGCAATCTCCAAGCAGAGAACATGGCGGGGGAAACCCACCCCTGGAAGGAGCCCAAGCTCCCTAGCACAGTGTCCCAGACCCTGAGACAGAGAGAGAGAGAGCTCTGCCTTCCCTCTTGGACCTGTTTTCTAAGCGTAGACTGCCGCCTGTAAAGAAGGAACACGTGCTTAGTTCAGCACCTGTCTTGTGCAGTCCCTGTGACTTTTCCTTGACTGTAGGCACAGCAGCACTCTCTTATCATTTATACTGCTGGAATACAGACAAACGTAAAAAGAGCAGCAAGTATGGTGCATAGAACGTATGGATAAGGAACATATGCTGACCTGGCATTAGACTTCAATGGGTCCCTAAATGTAGTGGCTTCCTCCATTAGACCATTCTTCTCCTAAAACAGAAAAAATTCGCACTGCTGGTGAAGTGAGAGGGTCCGATGCCACCCCAAGGCCTGTGAATGACAACTTAAGCAGCACTCATCTAAGGTAACTACTGTGTTGAATACATTCTCTTGGAGCCAAACTTTTAAAACTCACAGAAGTTAAATAAAAATGTTCATATACACCCAGAGTTTTATCACATGCATCTGGAGCCAATCAAACACTTCCCTAATGACATGTATAATGGCAATCCAAGGACAAGGTTTTAAAATACACACACATTTTAGGAAACATCTTTGATGGAAAGCCAGTTTTCCAGCCACTGGAAAATGACAAATGTTACCTTGTTATCCTCAAAGGTGGCACATGATTTAGTAAGCAATTTTAAACGAGGTTCATTGGTTCTGAAGGAAATATTATCAACAGTGCTACCAGATTTAATGAGGGGGGAAGGGAAGGATGTTACTGAAATGCCTAACTCATTTAGGACTATGAACAGTTAATGAGCTCCTGACATGGGAGGTCTTGCTCCAAGTAATTTCTCAGAATTCCTGGAGTATATTAGCCCTGGTCTGTTCCCACTGGAGCTGAGGGAAATGCCACCACTACTCTGTGAGAGCAAGGCTGACCCGTTATTTACTACCTTATGGTAGCCAAAGATGACATAGCATTTGGGGTTTCTTGTGTTTATTTTGAGATTGCAGATGGGAAGTTATGGGGTTTGTTTCTATTTTGCTGTTGTTTCTTATGTCTGTACCAAAATACAAACATGGGCAAAATGTAACATCCAAGATTTTATTTCTTACATCTAAAGGCAGATAACACATCACAGATGCTTTTGGCCCACCTAAAAGGAGAAGAAATGTTGGTTTGGCTTTCCTTAAATGCTTTGATGCTGAAAACTGTTGTGATTTTTAAACAATGATTACTATTAATAGATTAATCAAATCGAAGATATTCCATTGCAATGTCAGAAATAGTAGTTACATACTACCAGCTGGAGTCTGTTTGTTGTCCCATGTATCAGGTTCCTTGGGTAACCTTGAAGAAATGTGATTATATCGATATACAGGGAAGCAACAACTGGGCTATGAAAAGAACACAATAGACCTCAGGGTAAATCTTGTTTTCTTGAAAGGTGTTTTCTTCTATTAGTGCTTCTCAGTGAACTTCATGGTAGTTACCAGCCCCAATTTGATTTCTCCTGAATAGAAATTCTCTGCAGCTAAAAAACTATGGCATGGTAGTAGTAGATGTAGATTTGTCTGTCTTTGCCAGAGCTTCCCTGTTCTCCTCCATGGGTTCAGATGTTGAATGAAGCACCAGTTTCCACAAAGCTATCACTATTTATCGCATCTGTGTAGTTCCTATCTTGAGACATCTTGAAAGGACACATTATTTGGGAAAAGTTGAGCTGTCACCCCCTGATAACCTAAGCCGATGTAAATGTGTCTTTTGAAGAACACCCAAATACTGTCACTCACATGTGCAGATCAGTTCATCCCCAGAAGTTAGGTAACTCACACCGATAAACAGGTAATAGACAGAAAAATCAGAAGAAAACAGTTATGAAGACTCCTCTGTTACTCAGTAGAGAACAATCTTTCCCACTGTAGTTTTGGTGGTTTAATTTGTGTTATTACAAAGCAGTGCATATGTTAAAAAAATTAAGTGATTACCTAAAACAATACAGAATAGAATTATAGCAGAAGAGCCCTAATGCAAATTCTGGTGTGTGGCTGAGTAGCAGAACAGGCGAGTAGATGCTGAGAAAGTGATATATGCCATTACAAAGCCTGAAGGGAAAAATACTAATTCCTTGCTAAAGCACATACGTGGTAAGAAAATATTTTTATGAAGAAAATATCAGAACTATTTACAGAGTTTATAACTCAAGAAAGGCACAGTTGTGATGGCAGAATGGAAGAGTACACATTACCTGAGACAACACAGTTCTAGTGTAGAACACAAATGGGGTCATTTAGGAGTGGTCCTAACTTCAAAACTACTCCCAGCATAGGAAGAACAGCTCAAATGGACCAAAACAGTCACGGATGATGAGGTCTGAATGGCAGACATGCCTGCTGACATTTTTCTATCTGCCAATTTTTTATAACCTTATAAACAATCAGCAGGTGGGGCAAACACCACAACTTCTACTTTCACCACCCACAGAAAAAGTTGCTCTGTAGGAAGCTCTGAGACCTAAGAAGCTCTACGATTCTGGTGAGCTTGGAATGAAATACAAAACTAGAGCCCTGACCGCTTGTGGTTACCAATGTTTTCATGGCACTTGTGTGAGTAGGAGTGTTGGCAGCAGCGGGCAGGCTGGTGCCAGTGGGGGTCAGCACGTTCTGCTGACCTCAAAAGACTCAGTGCTATTTCAGTTCTGTGCAATATGCTCATGGATCAGAAATCCTTAGCTTGTGCTGTGTGCAACTAAACAGCTGCAAAGTTCCACCTTCGTGGTGAGTAAAGCAGGTACTGATGCAATTTAAATTTGTTAGGTGCTTACCAAGGAGATACACATCAATGAGATATATAGAAAAACCACAATGTGGATGTGAAGAACCTCAGAACTATATCATGCCCACAACTTACACACTCTGCATAGCTTTCTGGATCCCTTTCAACATGAAAAAGTCCAGTACACCTCTAGAAGGATATTCTGATGCGGATGCTTGCTTTAAGAGGATGAAAGAGGAAAAATGCAATGGAAAGCGGGACTGGCATCCCAGCCCCATTCATGTTAATGGCAAAGAGCCCTATGATTTAAATAATTTAGGATATTGCCTTTAATTGGTTCTGGTTACACAATCTTCTGTTAATGTCTTTCCTCCCACAGTTTCTCTGAAGGAATGTGCTCTAATGAGAAAATGTTCTGTCCATTTTATTAAGGACAGAGTGCTACCCATGAAGACAATTCCCATAAAATTCACCATGCAGAGGTGGGTTAAATCACAAACACCAGGGCCAAGGGCCCCAGCTGCTGAAGTCATGTGATTATCACAGAATTCAAGCTTCTGTCTTTTGTTTGAGAAAAAAAAAAAATTACTTTAAAAACACAACTACTGTGTAACTGAGGAAGCAGCATTTGAAAACACAAACAACCCTGAGAGGTATGAACTGTATCTTAATAGAAAACCAATTCTGGATTCATCAGCTAAGTCAATGCAACAACGTTCTTCACCTCAAAAAGTGCCTTAGAGTGTTTTGCATGCACACATTTCACCGCCTCCACTGCCCCCCAAAATCTCGGAATTTAACTGGGGTGCTTCACTCAGGCCACATAAGGATATTGGCCCAGAGGTGAGGACCAAAGTCCTCAAACTCCGTTCTGTTCTGTGGACACAAGAAGTAGCCAAAACTTTACTCCTGATCAAGTGTGTGTCCTGATCAGGGTTTGTACACCTGCAAGTCAGGCAGACACATGGCAGCTGTCACTGCTTGTCCCAGGCAATTAGGCTGCCTGCAGAAATGTCTCGCAGTGAGCTCTTCTCCTTCCACACCCTGGTTTTAGAGCTTTGGCTCAGCATGGGCTGTGAGTGAAAGTAGTTGCAGCCAGCAGTTTTGCAGCAACTGAATCCAAGAGGCTTTTTTTTCTTTTTTTTTAAGGGACTTGTTACTTTAGGATATTTTGTCTTTTTTTTATGTCTTCTACTTGCAAAAGGAAGTCTTACCAGCAATTCGCTGTAAAGAGAGGTAGGAGAGTCAAATAGATGGTTACACTAGGTTGTCACTGGTGGCCCGTATGGGCTTAAGACACAATAAAGTAGAAGGATTAACCTTCATGTCAGAACCTTGTTACATCACTTAAAGGCTCGTCCATGGGAAGAGCCTGACTTGAGCTCTGGTAGGAAAGGGGAAATGACAGTAAGTCAGTTTCAGATGAGGGAAAAGGTAGGAGCAGCCCCATTGTCACTCTGGGGAGGGTGGGGGACTGTAAAAGTGGCCTTTACCATTATACCTCACTAGGAGAAGAAGATCGTGCTGGCCTGGGAGAGACAGTGACCCTTTGCCAATATGATTGCAGAAGAAGAGAACAGAGCTGCATTCTGTGGCTGTCCTAGGACACCAGGCTGCCCCCTTCCAGCCCTGCTGGGCACTCTTGATGAGCAGTTCACTCTTCCTCCCCACAGCAAAAGGTTAAAGCACGAGCATGCTCATTTCCCCAATAGAAGGGTGAATTAGTGTAACTTAGATGGGAAGTTTGTTTGTGCCCTCACATTTGTAGATACATGTGTTTTTGTGTTTATATGGCATGGTTGACATTTTGCTGTAGAGATTAAAAAGTCAAATACCTGTAGAGAATTTTAGAGTACCTATTTTTATCCAGGCACCTCTGCCTTTTCTCCAAACACTGCACATAGTAGATTATTCTTAGGTGAACTTTCAGCATGAATAATAATTTCAGCAGCTTTCTTCAGCAAGCTATAGTCACTGCATCTGCTTAATGGATTATTTATTATAAGGGTCCTCAAGATCTCTCTGCTGCCTCTCGCTGGTGCCTTTTGGGATATGTCCTCCATGGTCCTTAATGTCCTATTGGCATATATGCCCTTGGCATGTTATATATGTAAACAGATATGTTTTTAAGTCACTCATCTGCATTTCCTCATGTACATATAGCCCTACCAAGGGCTATAAAGACACAGATGGCTTTGTGTTGTTTCACCTTCAGAGCAGCAGGTTTATTCCTTTGAACATTTCATCAAGTGAACATTGTTTTCTAATGCTGTTTCTTGAAAATTGGATGTCAGAGCAAACATGGGACAAACATTCCCCAAACATTGTAGGAGAAACTCAGAAATGTTAGCTGACACCTGAGTTCCTAAAAACATGCAATTTTGCTTTGCATGGCTTAAAAATTTGAATCCACTTAGTTTCCAGTGAAGTGTGATTCTGATTTCCTGATGTATAGGTCAGGAGGGCTCTTACTTTTGTACACACCCTTGTGAGAAGACAGAACAAGTTCTGTTCCCCAGCATTACCTGTGGTTAGAGATCAGTGTGTCAGGTCCTGCAGCACTGCAGTGATTTTCATTTGGACTGGCTTTGTTTGAGGTGACCATGTGAAGTGAGTAGTGGTACTGCACCAAAGAGGAGCCTGCCTTTGCCAGGGATATGCAAATGTTTTGCTCCTGCTCAGGCTTTCTGTGGTAGAATTTTTTGTGTAAATACGGTGAAAGAATGGTCAGTGGCACAGAACATGACTTTGATATTGATTGGTGTCACTGTTGCATAACATTTAGGGACCCTGTAAGAAGCAGGGTCAAATCAATCTACATGTGTTTAAATACTCAGAAATAAGGCAGTGGAAAAACATTGGGAAAAAACAATCAGATCTTACCAGAACATGATGTTTGTTAAGCACTGAGCCAGACCAAATTCCCCTCGTCTTCAACAAAGCCATGATTTTACCAGCTGTTTTAGGTCCAAAGCAGTGACAACAGACAGACAATGAATATTGAAATCAGTGGAAATTCAAGGGACTCTACTTATCAAAATATACTTTGCAGATTTAGGTCTTCATTTACCAAAATGAATAATGGGGGCCAGGAAAAACCCACATGCTCATGGCTTTTTAATGTAAAAATATGTGGAATCCCAGCATTTATATCAATGTGGAAGGTCTCAGTTCCTTAAAAATAGATAAATTTATATCATTATGTTGAATATACACATGGGAATATGAGGCACAGAGACCATAAATGCTTTGCCTACATCACCTAGAAAATTAATGAGCAAAGTGAGCTAGAATCAACCTGCCTTTATTCCCCATGCCAGGGAACTAGGAACAGCTACTGTGAGCAGTAGGCAGGTAGCAGGACATGAGGCCCTCCTGCCTCGCCGTTGTATAAGACTTTTATTGCTGCATAACTGTCCCTTCCACTTGGAAGGCTGTGGCCCCTTTTTTTTCACCTAAAAATCCTCTGTCTCTCCCCAGGAGATAACCTCCTTGATACACACTTTGTTTTTGAAGCTGGTTTTATATGTGAAAGTATAGATTCTCCCTGAGGCTATTCTGGAGTGACAGCAACTAAAGCTTATATGTGTACTGGCAATATGTATGTTATAGACAGCTAGATCAACAAATTAACTGGGGAGTGGGGGTAGGGCAGTTTTAAAGATTGTTTAGTTCAGATTCGCACTGGAAATAAGACCACAACATAGGTTCTATTTCTGTATCTAAATGTCCTCAATATCAAACTAGATTCAGATGTAACATTGTAGCCTTAGAGCTGTCTCCCCAAATTTTTCATGATTCCTGTATCTGTTCTTCATGGCTTTTTTAATGAGGATCCTTTTTAATCCTGCCTATTGGCACATGAAACATTAAGTTTTCTGAGAGAAAGAATGTATTTCTTAAATAGCTGAAGTTATGCTGTTTTAAAATCAGCTTTGAGTCTGGAAAAAGCTGTTTTGTGAGGTTTCCAGAGGTTCCTGCCAAAATGCCATGAGACCATTATTTCACATTTGCTTCCAGATTTATCTGGAACCCAGAAGTGCAGACACAACACAGAAGAGCTGGAAGAAACAAGAGTTCACCAACCATTTCTGAACTTTCAAAATGAATTATTTTTGGTTCAGTCTGAGAAAAACAGAGAACTTTGGGGAGGGAGGAAGTTGACTTTATTTCCCAACACTTTTCCATTCTAAAGCAAATCCTCTTCAGATTAAAGATCAGTTTGATTAATTAGAAGATAATTATCCATTTGCTGACTAAACAATAGTTTCTTCTGTTGAAACTAAACAATAGTTTCTTCTGTTGAAGTCTATGCTTAAAACATGGTCCTAGTCAGAGAAATGACAGAATAATTGCCATTGCATATATTTATTTCTCACCAATATCAGAAAAATATGCTCCATTTCAGAGAAAACAAGAATAGGAGACAATACTCATAGAATAACTAGTATCCTAGTGAGCAGGACAAACAAGTGGGTATATCAGGGTGAGGTTCAAGTGTTTGACTGGAGTCTGACAGAAAAGCAACTGAATCTGAATCTTTCTTACACTGTCTAAAAGCACTGCCCATCAGCCAGGCACCTATTTTGGGCTTATCCTCTCTCTGGTTTTGATCAAAGTTTCCATCCTGGAAGGAAGCTTTTGTTGAAGCTGTTCCACTTTTAAGAAGAGTTTCAGTTTCAACAAGTAGACACTTTTAAGATGAAACACTGCTTAACTGGAATTTCATAACAAGTTTTACTTGCTTAAAGATTTACTTTTAGGGAGTAGGATTTTTTTTTCCCTTCCTTTGCATCATCCTTCATTAAAAATAAAATAAAAGAGAGTGGTGTTCCTTGGGCCAAAGCCTGCACAGAATTAAACCTATTCATTCTTCAACCGGTCGAATTTTAGCCTAGTCTAACATCCTGGGGTATGTAAGCCACATTATCCAATGGAGGCACACATATCTAAGTGAAGCACAGCACAGCACAAATTATGGGTCTGACTGAACTGCAAGGGATCATTCTGAAGATAAGTACAAAGTTTTGTACTGACTGTGAAAATTGTTTGGGATCTGGTAAAGGGATCGTGACAAAATGTTGCAATTCATCTGCTTAAATTCCTCTTCAGTATGTACATACATATGTGTATGTATATATGAGTACGTGATATATAAATAGGATTTTCTGCCAGTAACTCGCTCATCATCCCCCACGTACTGGCAGCAGATCTTATGTACATACTGAGAAAAAGGTTTGGTCTCCACGGGAATGTGTGCATGTGGAGAAAAAAACCCACACTCGAGTCTTATTGGAGAAGGGTGATTATAACGCTGTGCACATTACTTCAGGTATGTGCAAGTCAAATACCTACTGACCTGAAGCAGTCATGGTTCAGACAGTCCAGCATGGCTTCCTGCCTGCTGTGACCTGGCATAGCTGAGGACAGCGCGAGGTTCCTCGATGTGTGGCTGCCAGCCACTGCTTCCCCAGGAGTGGAAACCCAAAGGCTGGTGGTAAAAGGAAAGAAAATTGTGCATTCAGAGTTAGCTTTCTGAAATCATGAAATAGGTAGGTTCGTATCTTCAAATTAATGCTTTCAGGTAGTGGTCATTCTTCCCTCCCTTCTGCAGGTGAGTGGGGAGCATTCTCCTAAGTCGCGGTCCAGATCTCAGTGCTTCTCTAAATGCTGGGCAAAGACCACCCCTACTGTGATGCCAATGCAATGGAGGTAACAGGATGCCACAGAAGAGATGTCTGCTTCTGCCCACCTGCTTTGGACCTTCTCTGAACTTTGTTCAGGGAGATTTATTATAAGAAAATTGGTTTGCGTAAGATAAAATACATTTTAATTTCTGGAAGGGAAGCCAGTTTAGACATACCTTCATTTTCTTCCCCATGTAAATTAACTTTTTGTTAGTAGCACAGCAGCAGACAAACCTCAAGGAAATTCAAGCTCATTTTCGGTGAAGCAGGACACAATAGCTTGCCTGCTTTTCCAAACAACTTGATGATCCTAAAATTAAGTTTTTGGTGTATGCCCAAATATACTAAAAGAAAGTATTTTCTGCAGTATTTTGGTGCTCCTGTTTGGCTCCAGCTGGAACCAAGAAATGTAGAAGCCATTACAGACATGAAGAATAGTTGTAATAGTTTGCATTTGTAAAGTGGTCCAGATACTAACAATAATGGGCTGTGGCTGGAGTGAGTATGGTAAAATGGCTCTGTTACAAGCACAGTGTTTCAAATGAAGTGGTGAAAAGGAGATAAAGACATTAATTATACTAGGGCTGGTATACTTTGACCAGAGGTGTAGCTGCTTATGAAACTGAAAAGGCTGTTAATTCAATCACTGAAATCATTTAGTGCAAAATAATGAAAGTGTGGCAATTTTTAAATAAAGCTAGGTGACTTTAATTACCTAGAACTTAGACTTGCTTGGGACTGCAGAAAAGAGGGATGGGTGGTACATCGTGTTTTATCCTGTCTCATTGTATTTTACACACAGAGATAGGGACAGTCAAAGACAAAGAATTTAGGCAGGTTCCATAACTCATGAGGTGACTTCCTCTTGACAGTTTAACAACTCCTACTGTACTTAGACATATTTCACCCTAAACTACAAAATTCTCTAAATTTTCTTTAGTAAGTGAATGTGACTACTTTGTCACTTATGAATAGAAAGGGAGCAGGGGAGGCCTGGAGATGGCTGGCATGATTTACTCTGTTTGGAAAATGAACTTAGGCCTAAATGTTCATGAAGAGAAACAGATGCTTTCACTTTCATTGAAGATCCTTGAGAGCACTTACTGAATTTGATAGTATCTTGGTCCATACATATTCTTGGGCTATACACTCAGTCAGATAAAATGCATGTCAGTTTACTGTGCCAAACTCACAAACAGTGGTCACTGCTCATTGAAAACACATGGTAGTCAGACAATTACTCGGGTGACTTCGTTGATAGTATCAAAAATAAATAAAAATTTATGATAAAAGCCAGTGGGAACTCTCTCTCCAGTAATTTCTGTTGCATAAGCACATAATTCAGACAACCAGGCTTGGGCGCTATTGTAGTAGATGCTAAAGAATACCCAGGGATACAGTTTGTGCCTCAAAAACTCTTGCAGGCCTAGAAAGGAAAGTATAAGTTAGTGTTGACTTTTTTAATGGTAATATTATCCTTGCATCCCAGGAAAATCAAACAACAAATCACATTCATGCAGTACTCATAAATCAGTAGGACACAAAGCTGAGCTGGACAACATTTACATGACATGAATCACAAACTGTAAAATGCCCAATAAAATTTCACAACATACCTGTGGAACAAGTTTTGCAATGTGCAAATAACACTGGCTCCCCATTACCAGGAAGGAAAAAAAAAGTCTTTCAACGTACACAATACAAATTCTACAGTACACATGAAAAACAAGTTCCACAATATGTATGAGGGTTTGAAAAATAAACAGAGTATCTTAATATTCACTTAAACCTGAAGTGACCCATTGTCTCATGTTGAATCACTATTTGGTTTTTGTGGTCTTTCGTTGCCTCAGGGTTTCATTTACGAAGGTGAATTAACGTGAGAACTGGTCTTTTAAATTATTTGTCATATCTGTGACCTGGAATGCCATGAAAAGTCTAGAGCTTGCCTTTTATTGGCCCCATAAATTGGCCTCTGACAGATTCATGAAAGCTTCTGAAAAGCAGAAATGCAAACAGAGAGGAATAGAACCTCCCGAAACATAGATGCAAGTACTCTGTGCTATGTATGTGTGCAACATACACAATGCAAACTCATGGCTGAACTCCATGGCAGCCAGAAGAAAGGGCTTCCAACAAGAGGAAAGTGAACACTCACCATAAATGTTTACAAAACAAATGATGCAATGAATACTACATATGGGCTTACCCCACATAATTTTAGGCACCTAAATGAGACATGTCAGAGTCTTTTTAGCCTTTGCTCCTTACATAGCAGACTCTGTGAAGACTCTAGCTAGCAGTATGCCCAGCTGATAGTCAGCTCCTGCTCCAGTACCTCCAGTTTTCCCCTTCTCTCCCAATCTGCATCTGCCAAGTGATCACACACTCCCGTCACTGTAGGCTGGGCAAGAGACAGAATCACCCGTGGCTGCTTTGGAGATATGCCCGTATAGGTCAGCTAGGTGTGTGGGTTGGCTAACTGTGCTGGTTGGCTAGCCATGTGGGATGGCTAGCTATGTCTATTGGTGCACCATCCTGGCACATCAAACAGAACTAATAGCTGTGACGCACACAGGGTAACATTTCCTTCAGGTAGCTTTTAATTTGTGTCTTCCATCTCTCTTGCTGTTGGGTTTTCACAAAATGCATGGAGATCTCCTGTTTCAGAGAACTGTAATGTCTGGTTGGTTTTGTCTGTAAAAGGTAAACAAACAGATTACAGAAATTGCAGGGAGAGGGAGGGAAGACAGGCAGATATTGGAAGGTGTTTCTTCTTAGGAGATCAGATAAAATAGGACTAGAGCAACAAACAGGAGATAAGGATAGGGGTAAACATCCCTAAATGTAGTGACCTAGCCAAACAACAACAACAAAATCTTTAAACATAGCTATACATAATAGAAATATCCACAATTTTATGATACTGTCTAAAAAACAGAGGGTATATAAAGGAATTGACACTGCTAGTATCAGTCTATAAGCTAACTTTCATTGCCCTTGAGTTAGAAGGATGCATCTCCTCTTTGTTAGTCATTCCCTGTCAAACTTCTTTGAAGTACTTGGAGCCTCTGGTCACAGAGAAGTGTAATGACGCAGTCCTCATAACAGCAGAAGTGTGCAAGAGCTCAGCTTGAAGAAAGGAGACATGTATATTTCTGTCGTGGTTTAATCCCAGCCAGCAACTAAGCACCACGCAGCTGCTCACTCACTTCCCCCCAACCCAGTGGGATGGGGGAGAAAATCAGGAAAAGAAGTAAAAATCGTGGGTTGAGATAAGAACGGTTTAATAGAACAGAAAAGACGAAACTAATAATGATAACGATAACACTAATAAAATGGAACAGTAATAATAAAAGGATTGGAACGTACAAATGAAGCGCAGTGCAATTGCTCACCACCTGCCGATTGACACCCAGTTAGTCCCCGAGAGGTGATCCCCCGCCCCCACTCCCCCCAGTTTCTATACTAGACGTGACGTCCCATGGTATGGAATACCCTGTTGGCCAGTTTGGGTCAGCTGCCCTGGCTGTGTCCCCTCCCAACTTCTT
>JANHGO010000042.1:30629062-30660764 GCA_024606505.1 Aquila spilogaster
GTACTGAATACAAAGAATACAACGTATAAATGAAATACTAGTTTCAGGAGCCAGTAGGGAATACCCAGACAATTAAAGAGGATTAGTTTATTCATTTCTAAACATGTATATAGACTAGCTCAAAGCATGAGCTTCAGTGAAGCAACTCGTTTTAGATCTCAGTTTGCTTCTACTGCAGTTTGCTGTTATCTGGTCTCAAAACCGTTGCTGGAAAAATCATATCAGTGCTGTGGTTTAAAATACTTACACATGTGCTTAAAATGAATCTTATGCCAATACCTAACAAACAAATCGCACATGTCATAATTCATTCTGTTACTGAAGTGCTAGTTGCTAGTCGCCCATTTCTGGATGACTGAGGGGTTCTCCTCTCGTATTTCTTATATGACATGATAGGGACAGCAGATTCTCCTTGACACATTCACTGCCTGTTAGGACTTTATTAAAGCTTTTTTAGAACATTTTTAAAGCTGGTGCTCAGCAAAAAGAAGGTCTGAGGCCCTTGATGAGGCCTTTAACTAAGAGCAAGTGTGACTGTGTTGTTTTGAAGGTTAATGTCACACCTGAATGAAAGGTGGAAATGGGGAGACCCTCATGAAGCTGTCTTCTGTTGCAGTTCTTGTTCCTCATCCGTGCCATCCTTCTGATCTCTACAAAGTGCATCATCAGTATAAATGAATAAAGCCTTTCAATGTCTTTATAAAATATCCAGTACTGCTGACTCCATGTTTCTGATGGAGATGGAAACAGGGATGCAAATATCTTCCTAAATGATGTGCAAGATACAGACACTCTCCTGTTTTTTCCTTCTGTGATCTGACCTTCTGACCTGCAACTACTTTGCCAGTGTGATAGTTGTTAAAGGTTTGAGGCAAATCCCATTAAAATCAACATGAATAGTTCTTCTGGCTCTTATCAGGCTCTGCGTTCTTTGGTGTTATGGAAACGGTGTGACCCACAGTTGACTTGTAATTATACACTTGAGGAGCAAAGAGAGAGATAAAACGAAGTTGATATTTTATTCCAGTAATAATCTGACTGAATAGGGTAGGATTTACTGCAGCTGGCCAGGACTAATGACTGTGAGTATTGTGGTGGCTGCGAGTTCTCTCTCTTGTCTGAGTGGAAACTCTGAGGAAAATCTGACTCCACCAAGACCAAAACAGTCTTACTAGTGGGAATAAAAGGGATCACGTGGTATGGGAACGTCTGTCTCTGGGCTGGGAATGCTTCCAGGCAAGAGATGAGGAGCCAGCACATGGGAAGTTTGGAGTAGGACACACAAGCTGCTGCTGAAAGGGCCTGTCTGCAGTCTTCTTCTGCACATCTAAACAGGGAAACTCCTTTAAGGGAGAGGGTTTTTTCCCATTCTGTTTTTCCACTGTTGGTTTTCTTCCAATTCTCTGATTGGGTGAGCAAAAAGTGGTCTTAGTTGCGTGCAATGGTGACTCTAATGGTTTTTAGATAGCAAGGCTCCTTGTGAAAGCTCCCTGCAGTAAAAATGCTCTGTCTGTCCTTACCCAGCATGCTAGGATAGAGGGTAGCTGATAGAAAGCGTGCATTCTGTATTTTGCAAGGGCACAAAATTAAATTGAAGGATTTCTACCAAGAGTTATGAAGTTCTGCTGGGGATGGATCATGATTTTCTCAACATCAAAGCCATCCTTGTCATTACACTGGATGAAGTTCCTTTGTCCTAAAGGCTTGAGTAACTTAAAAGCTTAATAAAACATCATTAAATGCATAAACCTCTGGTCTTCAACTTCATCCATTGCATTCCCTCCATAACCAACAGTAATTATACACTAATAGTCTGAATTTCTAATGCTCTTCTTTTTTTCTCTATTGATGAAATAGTTTAAGGCTGCAAACTTTGCTTATAGATTTTCAGATAAATCCATGTTTTTTTGACATGTCAATCCACTTCTAATATTTCTGAACAGTTGTGCCAAGTATTCCTACTAAATAAAAATCTTACAGTATCACCTAGTGTGTAAGATATCAACAGAAAAGAGAAAGTCTTCTTGCCAGCAAGTTTATAGGCTGCTTAACTATATGCTTAAAGTATTTCTTGCTTGCATTCTGGCTCAAGTAAAAAATAATAATAAACTTAGTAGTAATCTAGAATTATCACGCTATTAGTCTTTTCTGTGAGGGGTGAAGGAGTAGGAGACAGAAAATCATATGTTGTCATGTATACATTCATACAGAGATACAAATACACGTACCTTAATAGACCAATACAATATACAGAGGTATTGCTTAGTTTAACAGCATCAAATAATAGAGAAAAAGCTTCTGTTCTCCATGCAGCACTATATCTGAGGCACGTAAATATCTGGAGGATGGAAATCTCTTGGTTACTTGTTGCTCTTGTGGTAATTTTACAGAAACAGCCTAATAAACTTGTATGTGTATGTGTCCTTCATGATGAAAAGCAATAAACTTTTCAACTGCTTGAATTCAAGAATAAGGAATATTTGGATGAGAACAGTTTGTATGATGCAGATAACATTCTGAATTCCCACTTTGATTTTGAATGATGTCAGTTTTCATTGAAATAGTATTTTGTAATAGTTTTTTCCCATCATCTGAATTCCCCATCAATAAGAATTCTGTGTAAAGCCAAATTCAACACTCATGAAACTCCAGAGATAAATTTGGCTCATCATAGTATAAGCATTATTTCTGTTACGAACCTTTAATCTTCTTTCCTCTTCTACATTTTTTTCTGGTTGGGCTTTGTTCTGGAAACATTCTGCTTTATTATTTTACTATTAAAATTCAACTTCAGTTACCCTCTCAGAACTGCATTTGTTTCTTATTCTCCTGAACTAAATTCAGAAGAAATTAAAAAGTTTTTTTTTTTTATAAAAAGAGCTTTGGTGTATTATGATTTCTTTTGTTGCTAGGTTTATTAGATATTAACTTACGCTTGCCAATAATTCCATGAAATAATAAAAAATATCATCATATGCAATATCAAGATTGACTTCAGGACTAAAGAAAAAATGATCTCTATATTCAGACAACCCAAGATATTTCTTCCCCTAGAAAGCTCAGTAAGAAATCTGGCTTTAATTTTTATTTATGTCTCTTGTTAGGTCTTGTTAACTTTATTCATCTTTCTTTTTATCCATGTAGTACTTCCTCATTTTCATATTTAATATTAATATCTCAATTTCCAGTAGCCAAATGAAAAACAGCCACTGCAGTATATGAGAATTCCAGTCAGGAATTCTTTTTTATGTAGTAATCTATTCATTTTTAACATGAAATAAATATACATATATATATGTGTATGTATGTGTATATATATAAGTGTATATTGTATATATACTTTTTACATACTTCCTGAGGTCTCAACAAGGTAATTCCTTTCTCTTTGCAGTGTCTCTTTCAAATTCGTCCTTTGGATGCTCCATCTTCCTAAGTCCTTGCTATGTCTTGTGAGGAAAAGTCATTAAGATAGATATTAATGGCATTCATTTTATTAGAATAGAATTTGCCAGATGGAGAAACAATTATGATGAACATTTTGTCATCCCAGTGCACTGTCTTTTACATTGTCTAATCTTTATGATGTTACTTCAGTTTTCCATGGAATACTCCTAGAAATTCTAAGGAACTCTCGATTTGTTGTCCATTTTGTTGCTAGTGGCTGCAGATTGGACACACTCTGTACTTGCTCACAGAAAAAATTTCCTTTTCATTGTCATTGATCCTAACTGGACAAAAATGTCATTTTTTTTACTGTAAGAGAGAATGGAAAGTTTATCATCTTAGAAAAATCAACATCTTGTTTTCTGGTAGACCCCTCTTGTTTAGTTCATTTCCATGTAATTTCCATTCCCCTCATGTTCTCAGCACAAAATACAGGCTTCAACACTAGAGATCTCCCTTCAGACTTGCCCATATTTTTAACTTCCTTAAATTTTGTTGCAATATACACTTCCCACTGAATGAGGACATCTATGGCATAATGTAACTTGGATGGGAGAGCAAAATTTTTCTCTTAAGGTATAAGAGAACAAAGGTTTCCTCCTTAGATATCAATAATCTCTGGAGTGGCATAGTCTAAATATATTTTCACGGCTTTGCCATTCCTTTGGATAAAATCTTCCAAAAGTAGAAAAATGTCTCTAACTAGGAGAGCTGATGTGCTGGAATGGCTATCCTCTGACAGATACAGGCTTGTGTTTTTTTGCTTCTGCACCAGAAGACTGGAAGTCCCTGATGTGGAAATCCAGGTGGAGGACAGACCAGAAGATTGTTAAAGAAGGGGAAAGAAAAAAAAGCCTTGCACCCAGAATACCAATTCACTGTGGTCCTTACATGGGAAACTCCTGCCTGATTCCCAACTCATTAGAAAGAAAGTGAAACTAGAATTTCCACTGAAAATTTCCACTGAATTTATGGAAAGGAGGACCTTCTGGACTCCTAGAAAGTTTATAGCCGCCATGTTAATGTTACTTAGATCAGTGCATCTGATCATGCAAGTGGTAATGGCTCTGCAATTACATAGCTGTTTCTCCTTCTCTTTCTTTTTATTTTGCAGTGGTGCTAACTGTTGTTTTATATCTTCAAAGATTTTTTTCTTTCAGTTCAGTATGTGTGGTTTGATGTCCTCATAGTACTTAGTAGTTCTTAACAATCTAAATTAGAACAATTTGTCTGGAAATGCAGTAGGAGAATGCATAAGGCTGAACAAAGAACACTTCGTTTTCAAATAATAGCCTCAATGTTTTTCTGGTCTCTCCTTTGGATTCTCTTAATGCTACGTGAGTTCAGTTAATTGCTTCTCAGTAAGTAGATTGCACTCAATGCATCAATATAAGCTCACAGTCTATTGATATTCCCAGGTGTACAGAGATTATGTTAATGTGGTGCAGAACTCAAGTTCCTACTTAGGGCTTTGTTTCATTCGGAAATACTAGGTCAGAAATGTGCACCTAAGAAGGAGATGTATAACTTTGTACCGGACACAGTGAAGGGAGGAAAGAGAAGACCGTACATCAATTTAAATCTCCTTAGAATTGCACAGAACTTCTTGACAAAAGCAAATTCAGTTTTCCAGTGTACATTCCACGTAACTGTGCTGAAGTCAGTAGAATTGCACTAGATTTACAGGATTGTGTTTAAGAGCAGAACTGGTTTGTTACCACTGAAAATGTTCTGAGAGGGAATCTGTAATGTCACTTACCTGCAGTACTCCCCAAACAGAAGTTGTAAAGAGTAAAGGATTTTAATGATGAAACATCATCTTTCATTTTTTATTATATTCTTCTGTCTTGGTTCATTGTGTTTGCACCTGGCATGCTTTCACAGTGTGATACAGAAAGTGAAATTGTCCTAAAGTATTTATAGAGGAGAAAAAGGTGAAAATAACAATGGTGGTAGTTTTGCAGTTCTATATATTGTCTTTTCCAGATCAGCATACGCTTTGCAGTTCAGAATCACTGGCTGTTTAATGCAGTCAAATATGTTTGGTTTTTTTTTGTAATTACTTTTTCATAAAGAAAATATGTTTACTTGATGGTAGAAATTTTCAGAATAAAATTCTACTGTTTATCCTCTTTTCAAAACATGTGTATCTAGATCCTCCCTGCCTTACGTGCTGAAGATGATGAAAGAACCAGTGCTAGAAGTTATTCTACAGCAGACAGTTACGGTAATATTTCCAGAACATACTCTAAATAGGTGGACAAGTTTGCAGTGGTATGTGAGGACAGTGCATCCAGAAGGCTTGCCTAAAACAATACATAAAAATTTCTGTAGTCTGTTAAAGCTGGGAGATGTCTCGCTCATTAAGGAAATCCTGTAGCGGCCTCATATGGTCTGCGCTGGTTTTCTGTCCTTCACCCGAGAGCCCTGTCCCACAAATACACCTCCACTGCTCGTCTGTAAGGCTGTGGTACCTACTACCTTAGATCTTTCCCCAGGTTTAGCCTTTTCAATCTCCCTGCATGCAGAGGGCTTCCTTGCCGGTGCCTTCTCCTGCCTAGTGGTTAAATAACATGTGGGTATCAAACCTCATTTTCCCTCTGGCCTTCTCTCATTCAGCAGTGTGATGACGAGAAGGAAGCTATTAGTATGTTCTGTTTTGCCCCCCAGTTTCTCAGTCTCTTTCAGTTTAACTAGCTGCTTTTTCAGGAAGGGACCTCTTTTGAACGTTGGAGAAGAGAGCACTGTTTTGCACATGTTCCTCATAGGAGCAAGTCAGGAAAGGACTTAGATGCAGCCAGTATTTTGGCTAGGGAAACATTAACTCACCATTGCGAATGAATAAACCTTAAGTAGAAAGTACCATGCCAAATTCAAGTCAGAAATTTGATCTTTTTTCCTGCATTATCTCCCCTAATCTATTTCTTTAGTTCATTCTTCTTCCCAGTAGCTGTTTCCCTTGGAAAATATTGTGCTTGCAAATGCTCTCTGTGTAAAAAGCTCTCATTTCAGCTGTTATTTCTCTGATAGATCTCTGTGATATAAATTCTCAAAGTTAAACATACCATATAGAATACAAGTACAGTACGTATAATTTGAAACCAAGACTTAGACATCTTCATGGCAAAGACTGTAAGTGATGTTGAATGATAATCTCATTGTTACTGCTTGTGATGTTCTAAAATATATGTCTTTAAGAGGTATCTATGTGCTGTGGTGCTTCTTCTACAAAACTGTTTTCTCTGAAGATGATTTCTGCTTAGTTGCCATCTTTATGCATCTTTTTCTTGCTTTCTTCCTTTTTCAGTAATAACGTGAGGGCCTGTATAGCCTCTGTCTTGGCAACATCAGTTAGTGTTCTAGAATCCACCCTCCACTCATGGCAAATTTTTTAATTTGATACTGGGAAGGCAGAGGAGAGATATTCCTTACATGAACCAGAACTGCTTTTTGCTGTTATTAACAGAAGACAGGAACGGTGCTTGAGTACACTGGTTATTGCTTTTTGTTCCTCCTGAACAATGGCTATCCATCTGCTTGTGTAGTGCACAGCACAATAAAGCCTGAAGTTTGAAAGAGATTTTTTTGGCTATGATATAAGATGAGTAACTAATGGTAAACCTGCCATGGAGCGTGACACAGCCTTGGTAAGATAAACAGATGGAAAAACATAGGTCTCTTCTTCTCAGATTTATATACAGTGCAGGTTCTAAGCTGAATTCAGTCCTGAAGCATGACATCCAAGTAAGAAAGTTTCACCAGATCAAAAGATTCATGAATCACAAACAAGCTATGTGAAACTGAAGTTGGTACCTAGAAAAACAACTTCCTAAGTGATATACAATCTCGTGAAGCATTGAGGAATATCACAGAATCATAGAATGGTTTGGGTTGGAAGGGACCTTTATGATCATGTAGTTCCAACCCCCCTGCTTTAGTCAGGGACATCTCCCACTAGACCAGGTTGCTCCAAGCCCCATCCAGCCTGGCCTTGAATGCTTCCAGGGAAGGGGCATCCACAACCTCACTGGGCAATATGGACTTATCTGTAAAGTAATATGAAAGAAAATGCTTTTATGATTCCTTAAACTAAGAAAACTTGGTCTGGAAAGGGTCACTTAGTAGGTTTGTTGACAGTTGGGAGCACAGACAATACTGCATGTGATTGTGAGATGTACAGGGAATGGGATCCCAGTGCAGACCCCAACTGAGAAAACCTAGAGCTCTGCTCTTAAATCTCAAGGTGAATTCATTAACTACTAGTTTCTGGTAGCTTTTAGGTTGGCTCTTCGGGGTGCTTCTAAGAAAAGGTGACAAGCATTTTAGAAATTATGGTGTATAAAAGTAACTTTATCTGTGGAAATATTTGCTCACTTCCAAGGGTATACAGTAGACAGCACAAGCGAGTGGGAAGGGTAAACTCCCTCTCTGAGGTTTTATGTTGACAGAAGCAGAGAAGAAACATGGTACAGACTGGCTTCATCCTCACAAATCCCTTGTACCTCAGGAAAACGTGCATGTGTAGCGAGAAGAGCTGAGCACAGAGCTCTAAATGGATGTGTGTTTCAAGTTGTATAATCATCAGGAAGGCCAAATAAATGAATCAATTTTAGCCTTTTTCACACTCATTTTTAAGACTGTATCATCTATCCCTATGGTTAGTGCTGTTAATGTTTCTTGCAACTACTTCCCTTCACCCCACCCCTTGCCCAAGAGATGCTTTTGCACACAGAGAGAGAACATGTGGCTGAGCAGCTATGAGGAGGTAGCAATCTCAGCAGGACAAGGAGTGCTGACATTGCAGTCTTATTCTCACAAAGGCAAAAATGCCATGTCTTGCTATTCAAAAGGCTGTAAAAGAAAAACTGCTTAATGTAAATGTAACAGTGCTAGTAACCTTTACTGTGTTCTTATTAATATATGTGCAACTACTTTTGGCAGAGACTGGATGGCATTTAAAAACTGCTTGTAGATCTTTATTTTATTTTGCAGATTTTTATTTATTTATTATTATTTTTTGAGGATCTACACTTAACTGTGGTGTTTTGGTGTCTTATTAGTTTATTTTGAAACAGCAGCAGGATATTTTAAACATGCTGCAGATTTCACACTTGAGAGAAATCACAAAATCTCTCATCCTCATTCTGCTGAAATGCTTAGCTTGTCTGGTGTTGGGGAATGTATAGAAGTACTGCAATACAAAGGTGCATTGGATTGAAGAGGAGATTCATATCTAAGGAGGAATTGAAGAGAATTTTAGTTTTAATTTAATCTTTTCTAAATTTGTCTCTCTCAGGTGAGATTTTGACAATGGAGGATTGGAGGGGAATTATTTTCATGTTTCCGTTTCTCTCTTGCAAGGCCATATCAGAGTCCATGACAAGTTGTTAGGGCGATGAAATCTCTAAAGTTAGAGACACCAAAGTACTGCTGATGGCTATATTTTCTAGTTGTTAGTTGTGCTTTTTACAGAGGACTTAGTACTAAATCAGAAGAGTTCATTTTTTTCTCCTTTGAATGAACAGTGATTCAGATATTTATGGAGTACATTTACCTCTCACATACGCTAAGTATCATTTTTCCATTTTTTCTTTCCATATGTCCACTCATCTGTGGCAAAGGCAAGAAAAAAAGAATAAATGCTGTCTCCTCCCTCCCACCCCCCCCAGTACAGTTCTGCGTTTTACTCAATACCCGCAATTGCGAAATTTCAAATGATGATCCATCAAGCTCATTCTGAATGCCTGAGGCTTCAGAGAAAGGCAACACCCTTGTCACATCTGTATGCCTTTGGTCCACAATTCAGTGATGTGGCTTATTTGGAAAACAGAACTGGATTTCATCCCTGATCTTTGGTGATTCGCGGAAACAACAGTTTGTGAGCAGTTATTAACCCTCTCGTAGAGGGTAGACTTACAGAAGTGGGTGGCACGAGTGTTTTCTTTCTGGTCTTCATTAATCTGTCTCAGGTACTTCTGAACATACCTGAAACAACATGTGGAACAACTGGCTGTGTTATAAGTTGGGAAAAGTTTCTCCTTTGTCTCCCTCATTTAGTGTTTCACACGTTTTTCAGAAAGGAAGTTTATACATGAACATTTTTACATAGAGAAAGTAGTAAGAAGTGCTGAGAGTTAAGAGCTGTTTTCATGTAGATTTCCTAGTATGTCACTTGTAAAATGCATGTTCACAGTGTAGCACTATTGCACTTGTCCAATTCCATCTCCACTTGCCTCAGATTTGGGGTAGGGGAAAGCAAATATGGGTCATAAAAAGGTTTTGCAAACACCAGTGGTTGCAGAGCCCAGGGAGAGATGTGGAAGGGAGGCAGGATCTGACCAAGTGATCCTCTGTTCTCTCCATCTGCGTTAGAGACTTGTTCAATCAGGGATCTCACCTGGAGCCCAACCTCATGGTCTGCTTATATCCCCTAAGGAGCTCCAGTAAAAATCCTAACTCTCCTCCTAACCCTGTTTCAGATTTATAACCATTCTCCAATAGTTTTCTCCTTTTCCTGTAAATGAGGATGTCGTCTGTAACACATGCATTTCACCCTGTTCTAAATCCTGGAAGTCTCATAGTACCTTGTAGGTGCTATTTAAATTGAGATAGCTAGTCACAAAATTCTTTTCATGCTCTGAGTTTGTAAGATCTGAAGTTGCACACTCCAAAATCATACTGATGAGGGAAGTTATCTTCTTCATTTTGCATTAAATTTTTTAAATTCTATTCCATTAAAACTATTTTTGATGCAAAACAGCACAGGAATGAGAATCAATACATATTATCTTTACCCTTAGAAATCGGAATGGTAATGAGGCTACACATTTGAAAGTTTTCCTGGAAATTTCTGTCCCTCAGATGTTTTCTCTCTCTGCCAGTTTGCCAAACCCAGTCACAATTAATGAGCCATTATGACACAGCAAGAATTGTTAAGCTGAAGTCCAGGTAAAGGGTGTTAAAACATATTTAGAAATATGTAAGTGTAGCCAAAATTAATCAGTATCTTTGGCATATTCTGTGGCTCATCTGATTTTCTGTTGGTTGCACAAGTGCACCAAGGGGGAAAAACAAAGCCAGCGAGAAGACAGTAATAAAAGACCTGCGGTACCCGTTTCACAGTAGAAGCTATGGCAATGGCATGTTTAATGGAACTGCTTCGTATTTCTGATCTTATTTTTTTGGTCGCATTTCTATTGCGCTGTTCCAGAGGAATGCACTTTTTTCCTTTTGCGGGAAAGTTTACTTTGATTCTCTCTTCCAATCATTTCTTTTAAAGTGTTCAGAGAATGTTCATGAGACATTCTCTGTTGTCAGTATCTCCTCTGTGTGTCTGTGTAGATGTGGGGTATAATTAGCTTTCACAGGTTGTAAAATGCTGTGAGAGCTGAGGCTGGGGCTGGGAAAAAGTTCAATATTTATGCAACATTAGTATGCAAAAGAAGTCACTAATGCAGAAAGGGTGTTTGGGAAGTTGGTCACTGAAGACTGAACTGCAAGCCTAGGAAACCACTTGTCGGCTCCTAAATCCAGTCACATGTAGGACAAGAATGAAGTCTACACCAGCCAGCTGCCGGCTTTGGCAAAGGAGGCTTGGATGCACAGAGGTTAGAGCTGTTGTGAGGGGTACTCTCAGAACCCAGGTTATACCCAGACATAGGGAGCCTAAAATAACAAATGTATAGCTGCATTGTTATTACAATATTATGAGGTCTGTCTTCAGATGTGAGGATGATTTTTGTCAGACCAAGACATATGATCTATCCTCATATCTATGTCTAAATCTACTTTTTCTGTGGATATAGGGATTTATGCTTTTTGATGCTTTCTGTAGAGATAGTGTTTTATGTCTGTTCTCTTCAAAACTGCTTTTAATTCAGAAGTGGGGGGGGGCAAATATCTAGTGGTAATTTCAGTAGAGACTGTTGAACTTCAGCAAAGAACATTTTTAAGGTATCTGAAGAAATGCATTATGCTGTTCTCACATGACGTGAACATGGAGAGGCTCCAGCTGATGTCAATGGAGCTGTGCTGATGTACATCAGCTGAGAGTCTGGCTCACCCTTTATGAAGACTGTTTCATGCTCTTCTGGTTGAAAAGTGACATACTAGGCCGGTGTCTCTGGCTGTCCTCATTGCTGGCTGTGGGCTCAGTCCTTTCAGCACAAGCTCTCCCTGCCAGAAGCACCCTGTTCTACAAATGACAAATGGGATGCTGAGATTATTAAAACCCAGTGCAGTCAGAAGTCTGGCATCTGTGAAGCTCTACTTTTGCAGACTTCTCAGCCAGTTTGTAATAGCGTTTCAGGACTGGTGCACTAACAGGTTTAAATGTGCCTTAATCCGCTTATGTAATTTAAGCGCCTCTGGGAGTGGTGGGCATTCATTAAATTATTTTTTATGATGGGAGTTCTATCATATTGAGCCAGATGCTGCTTTCCATGAGATACACTATTGTGCCTAGCCCAAACTAAGCTGAATAGCTCCATCAAATTCGATTAGATTATAAAATAGGTCTCTGCTATGTATTAGAACGCATCAGGGCACATTCTTGGCTCTTCTAAGCACCTGAAAAGGTTTCCTGAATGTAACTTTATCAGCTATGCTACAGCTGACAGTTTTTCCTCTTCTTTCAATATTACTTTTGACTTTTTCTACATCATTACCCATCCTACAGACAAATGCTCATAACGGCTGATTTAGTTGAGGAGAAATACATTGGCCTGCAATGGCTCAGGGGTCTCCTTTATTGCTGAATATTGCAGAAAGGGATCTAAATTTCAGCAAACTTCATTCTGAGGGGAACAAAGGGAAAGTGATTCAAGACCATGTTCTGCATTATTTGCTCACTCTCTGTTTGGGGAAATAATACACTTCACAGCAACATAGTTCTGCATATTTTGCAACTGTGGATCCAGTCCTCTGTTTCTGCCAT
This sequence comes from Aquila spilogaster, assembly GCA_024606505.1. Classification (NCBI taxonomy): domain Eukaryota; kingdom Metazoa; phylum Chordata; class Aves; order Accipitriformes; family Accipitridae; genus Aquila; species Aquila spilogaster. The sequence continues at coordinate 30,641,442 of JANHGO010000042.1, forward strand.
GCCAGGACATCTCTGCACCTTACTGAAGTTTGGAATTTGCCAGGAATGTGAGGGCAAACAGTCATATAAGTGCTCTCTTGACATGAGTTACAGCTAAGGCCAGACCAGAAGCCCTGTTTTTGTAAATAATGTATACAACAGAAGTATCATTTTTTTTCAGTTCCTTTTTGAAATATTTTCTCTAACAGTTCTATTATCTTAATTTATAGTCAAAATGGTCCTCATATCCTTGATAGACCTGAAATATGTTTTCTATCTATATATCTATCTTATATCTAAGGATATCTTGTGTGTACTTGCACATCACTAAGGATTATTCCTTTGTGGCTTTCATGAGATGTAATCCGTGCTTGAGCAGGTTCCATTTGATTCTCTTGAACTGGCTGTTCAGATTCTAGCCAGTACACTGCAGTCTTAATCTTTTTGCTGCCCAGAATTCCAGGACTTTCCTGGAGTTCTGCTTCCTGCCTTGTTTCCCAAGTGCTGCATCACCTCTCACAGTCATTGAGCAGACAGGACCACATCTTCTTACACTCTGCCACTCAGTCTGGGATGCTGATGTCTATGTTCTCCATGTGAACAGGCCCTATCCACATCCCTAGTGCTGCTTCCCATATTCTTTACACTTTCATTTATAAAAATAAAACACACAAATACAGAATGTCCATTTCAGAGGTCATGTAATGCAATCACTGTCAAATAGTGTGGCCTACAAGAGCTATATATGGATTTCTTTAGGTATCAGCAGCTTCAAGAAATGTTGGGTTCAAGTCCTGTAGATCCATTCTTAAAAGAAACAGATTTATCTGAGCACAAGCCAGAGCCATATTCTGAGTCAAAGAAATAAATGTAAGTTGTTATGTCATGTTTTGAAGATTGTTCTTCTCAACTTGCAGGCATTTGGGGCATCTTTTTGGAACATGAAATAATAAAATATTTTTATGGAGCAAGGAGGAAAACAAAAACCCACAAGAAACATGATAACCATCTATATTATCTTTGCAATATGCTGGAAAATAACAATCGGTTTGACTGGAAATTTGGATCTTCAGTGTCGCCATCAGGCTGGAGTCTCATAAAATGCACCTGTAAGTCCAGACAGGGTTAGCAAAAGCCACTGGGGTGTGGTTGCCCGCATCTCTCCTCCCAGGCCCTGCAGCCAGGCCTCATTTGATGAGGATCTCTGAATCCCAGCCCTGGCACAGTTTAGCACCGTGCTGTCATCCTCTGGTTGAGCACAGGGAAGTCAGCTCTGGCCATAAGCGTTCCATTAGGTTTAGTTTAAAACAAATTGGGTGCTCACTGCTTGGGAACACTTGGCTGGTCTCATTTGGACCCTTCCTCAGCAATGTCCAAGTGGACAATATGGGAGAAAAATCACTTCTGAAAGGAACCCAAGGCCCTGACACAGAGTCCTGGATGGTGAGAGAGTGAGCTCTATGTTCCTTTCTTGACTTTTTCAAATCATGACTGCTGCCTATGAAAACAGGAATGTGTTCTTAGTTCAGCACTGCTCTTGTGCAGCTCCTGTAACTTTTCTTGACTATGCACAGCAGCACTCTTATCTTTTATACAGCTGGTATGCAGGCAAATGCTAAAAAGGGAAGCAAAGAGTGGTGCATAGAAGAATCTGTAAGGAACATATGATTGACCTGCCATTCGACTTCAGTGAGTCCCTAAATGTAATGGCTTTATCCATTAGAATATTTTCCTCCTAAAACTGTACAAATTCACACTTCTGGTGAAGTGAGAGGGTCCCATACCGCTATGTGGTCTATGGATGATTATTTAAGCCGTTACTGAAGGTAACTACTCTTCTGAATTCATGCTCTCAGAGTCAAACCTTTAACATTCACACAAGTTAAATAAAAATGTTTATATATACATGAAGTTCTATCACATGCATCTGGAGTCAATCAAGCATTCTCCTTATTAAAAATATAATGGTAAGCCAAGTACAAGGTTTAAAAATGCACATTTTAGGAAATGTCTATGATGCAAAGTCAGTTTTCCAGCCACTGGAGAGTGACAAACTTTATATTGTTCTCATTGGTGGCATATAATTTAGTAAGTGATTTTAAATAGAGTTCCTAAGCTCTGAAGGAAATATTACCAGCAGTGTTACAAAATTTAATGAGGGTGGAAGGGAGGGATGTTCCTGAAATGCCTAACTCATTTAGGACTAAGAACAGTTAATGAGCTCCTGACATGGGAAGTCTTGTTCCAAGAAATTCCTCTAAATTCCTGTAGTGTATTAGCCCTAATCTTTTTCCATGGGAGTTGATGGGAATGCTACCACTGTTCTGTGTGGGAGAGGGTCTGATCTGTTCTTAGCTACTTTATAGCAGCCAACAAAGATAGGACATTTTGAGTTCCTTGTGTATAGTTTTAGACTGAAGATGAAATGTCATGGGCTTTGTTTCTATTTTGCCATTTTTTCTTATCTGTATCAAAATATAAACATGGGCAAAACATAACATCCAGAATTCTATTTCTTAAATCTAACCATAGAGAACTCTTCACAGATGCATTTGCTCTACCGAAAAGGAGAAGAAATTGTTTTTCTTTTACTTTTTTAAACTTATCTAATAATGAAAACTGATGTGATTTCTAAACAACATTTCCTACTTACAGACTACTCATATGGAAGATATTGAATTGAAATTTCAGAAATTTTACTTACCTATTACTGGGTGGAGTCCATTTATTTTATCCTACGTATTGGGTACCTAGGGTAACCTTGAAAAATTTGACTGTATCTAGATCAAGGGAATTGTGAAGAGACTATGATAGGGCTTAGGGTAAATATTGTTTCTTGAAAGGTATTTTCTTCTATTAGTGCTTCTCACAGTGAATTTATGGTAGTTACCAGCCCCAGTTTGATTTCTCCTCAACAGAAATCCTTTGAAACCTAAAAAATAAAGCACGGTGACATAAAAGTAGATACTACTTTCTGTCCAGTTGTTGAATGAAACATCAGTTTCCATGAGCTCTTTGGAATTTCTGCAATCTGTTGCATAAATGTTCAAATCTGTTCCCTTTCTGCAACTTATTGAAAGAAACATTATTTTGGGAAAGCTGAACTGCTGTTTCCCTGATAACCTAAACCAATGTAAATGTGCGTTTCGAACACCACCCAAATATTATCGATCATGTTTACAGGTCAGTTCATCCTGATGTTAAGAAAGTGACTCTGATAAAGTGATAGAAAAATCAATTATAAACCCTCCTCTTCTAGTCAATAGACAACAGTCTTTCCCAATGTATTGCTAAAAATTCAAGTATGAAATAAGAGATCTATTGCAGATTCTGGTGTGTGGCTGAGTAGAAGAATAGGCAAGCAGATCCTGAGAAAGTGATATGTGCCATTACAGAGTCTGAAACCTGGAGGGAAAATACTAAAATGCAGAATTGCTTGCTAAAGCACATACATAGTAGGAAAATATTTTTATGAAGAAAATCTCAAAACTATTTACAGACTTTATTACTGAAGATAGTTATTTTGTAAAAAAATTTTAATGATGGAGTAGAATGGTATTAATAAATCATCTGAGACAACACAGTTCTAGTGTAGAACAAAAATAGGGTCATTTAGGAGTCGTCCTAACATCAAAGCTGCTTGAAGATTTGGAAAAACTACTCAAAGGGGCCAAAACAGTTATAGATGATGAGGTCTGAATGGCAGACACAACTAATGACATTTTTCTATCTGACAATTTTTTATAACCTTATAAACAATCAGCAGGTGGGACAAAGATCACAGTTTCTTACTTTAAACACTCACAGAAAAAAGTTGTTCTGTAGAAAACTCTGAGACATAAGAAGCTCTGTGATTCTGGTGAGCTTAGAATGAAGCATGAAACCACTATCTGTCACCAACGTTTTTGTGGCACTTCTTGTGAGGGTAGGACTGTGGGCACCAACAGGCTGAGCCCAGAGCAAGAGGAGTTTCAGGGCATGCTCTGCTGCCCTGAAAAGACTCAGCACAGTTTCAGTTCTGTATATTGTGGTCATGGGTCAGAAGCCCTTAGCTTGCACTGTGTGAAGCTAAAACAGCTGCAAAGTTCCACACTCATTATAGGATAAAGTTTGGACTGGTGTGATTTAAAATTTTTAGGTGTTTACCAAGGAGATAGACATCAGTGAAACAGCTATATCTAGGAACTTTAATATACATGCAAAGAACCTCAGAATTATGGTGCCTGCTTCAAAAGTAATGCCTCCTATTTTATTATGTTGGCCCAGAGCATCAGAGGCAGATGTTGGTGATATGGCAGCAGAGGCTGAACCTTCCCACCAACATTCTGTTACATGTTCTTGCTGTGTGGCAAATGCCAGCAGAGGAGCAGTCTGACAGAATGGTGTCTGACATGAGAGTGTACATGAAGCAAAGGTATGTCATTGAATTACTCCATATGGAAAAAATTGCACCCATTGTCCCTCACTGGTGCTTACTGAGTGTTTATAGACACCAAACAGTGGATGTGAGCACAGTGAGGCAGTGGGTGGTGTATTTCAGCAGTGGTGACAGTTGGTCACCTCTGCTGGTGCAGATTTTTACAAGCACAGCATACAGGCTTTTGTTCATGGCTGGTCAAAATGCACAGCTAATGGTAGTGACTATGCTGAAAATAGTATTTTGTAGCTGAGAATTTTCTCTATGAAATAATGTTGTGCTCTTTGTATCTACTGTAAATTCCATGTAAATAAATAGGAGGCATTACTATCAGAGTGACCTATGTGTATTACATCCTGAACTCATGCAGACTATATAGCTCCTTGTATCTCTTTCGACATGAAAAAGCCCAGTATGCCTTTAGAAAGGTATTCTGATGTATATACTTGCTTGAAGAGGGTAGACAAGGAAAAATGAAATCGAAATTTGGACTGGAATCCCAGTTCCATTCGTGTTAGTAGCAAAGAGTCCTGTGACTTAAATAATTTAGGATATTGCCTTAATTGGTTCTAGATACACAGTCTTCTGTTAGTGTCTTTCCTCCCACAGTTTCTCTGAAGGAATGTGCTCTAATGAGAACATGTTCTGTCTATTTTATTAAGGACTGAGTGTTAGCCATGAAGACAGTTCCCATAAAAATCACCATGCAGAGGTGGATTAAATCACAAACACCAGAGCCAAAGGCCCCAGCTGCTGGAGCCATGTGATTATCACAGAATTCAAGCTTCTGTCTTTTGTTTTGTCAGGGGGAGGAAATTTTAAAAACGCAAGTACTGTGTAACTGAGGAGCAGTATTTAAAAACACAGAAAGCTCTGAAAGGTACAAACTGTATCTTACTACAAAACCATTCTCAGATCCTTTGGATAGGTCAACACAACAAACCTCTTCATTTGAAAGTGCCTTAAAGCTATTTGTACAGAAAAAAACTGATCTCACAACTTAACTGAAATGCTTCAGCACAGGCAACCTATGGATATTGACCTAGAGGTCAGGAACAAAGTCCTCACACTCCATTCTGTTTTGTGGACACAATAAACAACCTCTATATTTTTTTTTCTTTTTTTTTTTTCTCCTGACCAAGTATGCCTCCTGATCATGCTTTGTACACCTGGACATCAGGCAGGCACGTGGCAGCTGTCACTGCTTGTTCTGGGCCAAGAATTAGGCTGCCTGCAGAGATCCCTTGCAGCGAGCTCTCCTTTCTCCCTTCTTCCATGCCCCAATTTTAGAGCCTGTGTGTGTGAAAGTCATTGCAGCCAGAAGCTCTGCAGGGCAGCAACCCAATTCAAGAGGCTTTTTTTTTTTTTTAAGGGATTTGTTACTTTAGGACATTTTCTTTACATTTAGTCTCTTCTTGCAAAAGGGCATCAAGAAGTCCCATCAGCAATTCACTGTGAAGAGAGAAGGGACAGGGAAATGGTTACAGAAGGTTGTCACAGGTGGCTCAGGCAGGTTTAAGACACAGTAAAATAGAATGATTAATTAAAAGTTTGTGTTGCATCACGTCAGAACCTTGTTGCATCACTTATTGGCTCTTCTATGAGAAGAGCTTGACTTGGAGGCTTATAGGAAAGGTAAAATGCAGAAGCTAGACACTAAGTAATTTTGGGATGATGGAATGGGTAGGAAAAAGCCCTAAATTTATCTGAGTGAGTAAGTGGCCTTTGCTATTATACCTCACCAGGAAAAGATGCCCATGCTGGTTTGGAAGGAGCAGTGACCTCTTTGCCAGAGTGGCTGAGAGAGGAGAGTCTTTGCTGGCTTTCCTAGGACACTAGACTGCCCTTTCCCAGCCCTGCACTATAGACCAGCAGTTCTCTAGTCCTATCCATGAGCATGCTTATTTGCCCAGAAGGAGGATGAACATTTGTATCCATTTCTTTGACTGGAAATGTGCTTTTGTCCTCACATCTGTATACACCTGTGTTCTTGTGTTATATAGCATGGGTGAAATCTTGCTGTAGAAATTAAAGGTTAACAGCCTGTACAGAATTTTAGGGTGCCTGTTTTCATCCAGGCACCTCTACTTCTTCTGCAAACACTGCACATAGGGTGCACATTGTTAGGTGAGCATTCAGCATAAATAATAATTACAACAACTTCAACAAACTGTAGCACTTGCATGTGCTTATGGATTATTGATCCTCAAGGATTCTCTGGTCACTTTGCAGCCTATCTCTGGTGTTTCTTGGGTCACATTGTCTATGATCAGCATACTGGCATATGCAGCCATGTTACATATGTGAACAGATATGCTTTTCTGTCATTCACACACATATGCTTTTCCTACCAAGAACTATAAAGGCATGGATGGCCTTTTGTTGTTTCTCCATTAGAGCAGCAGGTTTGTTCTTTTGAACATTTCAGAAAGTGAAGAAGGTTCTCTAGTACTGCTGCTTGAAAACTGGACATCAGATCAAACACCCATATGTAAAACTCAAAATTTTAGCTGATACCTGAGTTCCTGAAAGCAGGCAGTGAAGTTTTGCTTTGCATTGCTTAAAAATGTGCAGCTACATAGCTTACAGTGAAGGCTGATTCTGATTTAAGTTTTCTAATTTTCTTTTATCTAGCTCAAGAGGACTCTTAGTGTTGAACATGCTCTTGTGAGAAGCTAGGAGGAGTTCTGGAGTCCCCAGCATTTCCTGAACCTAAAGTTCAGTGTGTTGAGTCCTGCAGCATAGCAGTGATTTTCCAATTGAATGATTTTGTCCAAAGTGACCATGTGAGATGAGCTGTGGTACTGCACTGAAGAGATGCCATGTGGGATCCTTTGCTAAGGATATGCAAATGTTTTCCCTCTATTCAGGCTTTCTGTGATTGAGTTTTTTTGTATGTTTATACATACAAACACAACAGTGAAAGAATGAATGGTCAGTGGCAAAGAGCAGAACTTTGATAATGATTAGTGTCACCATTGCATAATACCTAGGGACCCTGTAAGAAGCAGGGTCAAATCAATCTTAGTGTGTTTAAATACTCAGAAATAAAGTAGTGGGAAATTTTTTGGAAAAAAATGATCAGATCTTACAAGAACATCATGTTCATTAAGCACAGAGCCAGACCAAACTCTCTTGATCTTCAACAAAGCCATGATTTCACCAGATGCTTTAACTAGGGCAAAGATGGCATTTAAATTTGCATGGCAAATACATGTCAAAATGTGCTTTGCAAATGTATGTGTTCATTTACTGAAATGAATAACGTGCACTGGTAAAAATCCACATGCTTATGACTTTTTGATGTGAGAATATGTGGAACTCCATCATTTATATGTTGAATATGCACATGGGAATGTGAGGTACAGAGTATAAATTTTTTGCTTAGAACACCTGGCAAATTCATGAGGAAAGTAAATTAAATTTAACTTACCTTCATTCCGCATCTCAAGAACTAAGAACAGCCATGATGGGCAGATAGCAGAATGTGAGGCCCTTCTGTCTCATCCTTGTTTTAGAAAAGTTTAATTGCCACATGGTGGTACACATGGCCACTTCTACTCTGAAGTCCTTGGCTGCATTATTTTCAACTAAAAATGCTGTCTCACCCTATAAAGCAACCCCCTTGATACATCATTTTTTTTAAGCCGGTTTAACACGTGGAAATATTGATTCTGCTCAAGACTACTCTAGACTGACAACTAATAAAGCTTTTATGTGTACTGCCAATATGCATGTTATAGATAGCTAGATCAATAAATCTAGACTTCAGAAGGGGGGAGGTAAAATTTACTTAAGTTCATGCTAGAAGTAAGATCAAAATAAAAGTTCCAGTTCTGTATCAAAATATCCTCAATATTGAATTAGGTCAGTATGTAACATTGTGGCTTCAGATTCATCTCACCAGATTTTTCATGATTCTTGTTATGTTCCTCACTTTTTTGTTGTTGTCTTTGTAAATGAAAATGCTTTTTAATTATGTCTATTAGCATATGAAACATTCAGTTTTCCGAGAGAAAGAATGTATTTCTTAAATAGCTGAAATAATGCTGTTTTAAAATCAGCTTTCAGTCTGGAAAAAATATCTGTTTTGTGAGGTTTCCAGAAGTTCCTGCCAAAATGCCAGGAGACCATTATTTCACATTTGCTTCCAGATTTATCTGGAATCCAGAAGTGTAGACACAACACAGAAGAGCTGGAAGAAACAAGAGTTCACCAGCCATTCCTGAACTTTCAAAATGAATTATTTCTGGTTCAGATTGAGAAAAACATAGAACTTCAGTCAGGGAGGAAGTTGACTTTATTTCCCAATACTTCTATTCTAAAGCAAATCCTCTTCAGATTAAAGGTCGGTTTGATTAATTAGAAGTTAATTATCCATTTGCTGACTAAACAATAGTTTCTTCTGTTGAGACAAAACAATAGTTTCCTCTGATGAAGTCTATGCTTGAAACATGATCCTATTCAGAGAAATGACAGAATAATTGCCATTGAAAGTTCCTATATTTATTTCTCACCAGTATCAGAAAAATATGTTCAATTATAGACAAAACAAGAATAGAAGACAATACTCATAAAATAACTGGTATTCCAGCGAAAAGGACAACAACAGGCATGGATGTCAGGGCAACATTCAAGTGTCTGACCAGAGTCAGACAGAAAAAGGACTGAGTCCAAATCTCTAACACTGCCTAACAGCACTGCTTATCAGCCAGGTACCTATTTTGGGCTTATACACTCTCTGGTTTTGATCACAGTTTCAATCCTGGAGGGAAGCTTTTGTTGAAAGTCTACTTTTAAGAAGAGTTTCAGTTTCAACAAGCAGAAGTTTTCACATGAAATCCTGTTTAACTGGGAATTTCTTAACAAGCTCTACTTGATTAAAAGTTTGCCTTTAGAGAACTGATGTATTTTTTTTCCTTCCTTAGTATTATCCTTCATTAGTAAGGAGTAAAGGAATAAAAACAAAACAAAAGTGGTGTTTCTTGGCTCATAGCCTGCACAGAGCTAAACCTATTCATCCTTGAACTGGTCAGACTAAGTTAGTTTCCCACCTTCCAAGGTGCAAAGCATTAACTACAGATCTGCTTGAATTCCAGGGGATCATTTTGAAGATAACTACTTCTTTTTTTTTGACTGTGAAATTGCTTGGAATCTGGAAAAGAGATCCTGACAAAATGCTGCTATTCATCTGTGCAAGTTTCTGTTCAATATGCATATGTGAGTACGTGATATAGAAACAGCATTTTCTGCCAGTAACTCACAAATCATCTCTCACATATTGGCAACAGATCTTACGTGCATACTGAAGTAGAGGTTGACAAGTTAGGTCTCAGTGGGAACGTGTGCGTGTGGAGGAGAAAAACATACTCAAGTCTTACTGGAGAGAGGTGATTGTAATGCTGTGCACATTCCTTCAGGTATGTGCAAGTCAAATGCCTACTGACCTGAAGCAGTCATGTTTCAGGCAACCCAGCATGGATGGCTTCCTGCCTGCTGTGAGCTGGCAGAGCCTAGGGCAGTGCAAGGTTCCTGGTGAGTGGCTGGCAGCCCCTCTTCCCGGGAATGGAAACTCAAAGGCTGGCATTAAAAGGCAAGAAAGTTCTGAAGAGTTAGATTTCTGAAGTCATGAAATAGATTCATTTTTTCAAATTCATGCTTTCAGGTAGTGATCATTTTCCCCTCTCTTCTGTTTGTGAGTCAGGAGCTCCTTCCTAAGTCGAGATCCAGGTCTCAATACTTCTCTAAATGCTGAGCAAAGACCACCCCCTCTGTGACACCAGTGCAGTGGAGATATCAGGATGCCACAGAAGAGATATTTGCTTTGACCTGCCTCCTTTGGACCATCTCTGAAGTCTCTTCCGTGAAATTTATTCTAAGAACACTGATTTGTGCAAGCACATTTTAATTTCTGGAAGGGAAGTTAGCTTAGACATACCTTCATTTTTTCTCCCTATAAATTAACTTTTCGTTAGTAGCACAGCGGTAGACAAACCTCAAGGAAATATGCTGTGATTTTTGGTAAAGCAGAACACAATAGCTTGAGTGCTTTTCCAAAAAGCTTGATGCTGTTAAAATTAAGTACTGGTGTATGGCCAAATATACTACAAAGAAAGCATTTCCTGTAGTGATTTGGTGCTCCTATTTGGCTCCAGTTGGAACCAAGCAATCTAGAAACCATTGCAGACATGAGAAATAGCTGCAATAGTTTGCATTTGTGAAGTGGTCCATCTCCTACAATAATGGGCTGTGGTTTCAGTGGGTGTGGTAAAATAGCTTTTACAAGCACATTGCTTCAAGTGACGTGGTGAAGAGGAAAGACATTAATTATATTAGAGTTAGTATATTTTGATCAGAGGTATAGCTGCCTACAAAATTGAAACAAATGCTAATTCAGCCTCTGACATTATTTAACACAAAATAATGAAAGTGTGGCAATTTTTAAATAGAGGCTTTATTTACCTAAAACTTAGACTGGCTTAGAACTGCAGAAGAGAAGGACAGATCGTCATGCCTTATCCTGTCTCATTCTGCTTTACGCACAGACACAATCAAAGGCAAGTAAAAGATTTAGATAGGCATATTCAATTCATGTAGTGAATTCCTCTTGACAGTTTAAGAGCTCCTACTGTACTTTGGCATATTTCACCCTCAACTACAAAATGATGTGATTTTTCTTTGGTGACCACTATTGTTATGAATGGAAGAGGACCAGGGGAGGCCTGGAGTTGACTGGCATGATTTACTCCTAAAAATGAATACAGTCCTGAATGATCGTGGAGAGAAACAGGTGCTTTTATATTCATTGATAATTTGGCAGCTACTGAATTTGACATTATCTTAGTCCAAACATATTGTTGGTCTATATGCTCAGTCAGATAAAGCTTGGACTCTGTATGTCAATTTGTTGTGCCAAATCCACAAAGAGCGGTCACTCATTCAAAACACCTGGTAACCAGATAATTAATGGAGTGAGTCCATTTATAGTATAAAAAATACATATAAACTTCTGATAATGGCAAGTGTGATCTCCTTCTAGTAAATTTTATTGCATAAAAACCTAATTAGAACGACCAAGCTTTGGAGCTATTTCTTGTATTAGATGTTAAAGCATACCCGGAGATGTAGTTTCTGATGGTCAGTTGAAAGTATAACTTGGTGATGACTTTTTAAATGGTAATATTATAGTTGAATCCCAGGAAAATTGAACAACAAATCACATTCATGCAGTACTCATAAATCAGTAAAATACAAAGCTGAACTGGACGACATTTATATGACATGAATCACAAACTGTAAAACGCCCAATAAAATTTCACAACATACCTGTGGAACAAGTTTTGCAATGTGCAAATAACACAGATTCCCCATTACCAGGACGAAAGAAAATCTTGCAATGTACACAATACAGATTCTACAGCATACATGAAAAACAAGTTCTACCGTACCTATGAAAAATAAATAGGATATCTTAATATTCACTTAAGCCTGAAGTGACCCACTGTCTAATGCTGAGTTGTATTCCTTGTTGTTTGTTGTTTATTTTGTTTTGTTATTATGGTCTTCTGTTGCCCCAGTTTTTCATTTATGAAGGTGAATTAATGTGAGAACTGATCTTTTAAATGAATTTTCCTATCTGTGATCTGAAATATCAAGAAAAAGCTAGAGCTAGTCTTTAACTGGTCCCATTAATTGGCACTGATGGATGCATGAAAGCTTCTGAGAAGCAGAAATGCAAATAGAAAGGAATGTGATCACCTGAAGCAAAGATACAAAATCTCTGTGCTATGCACATGTGAAATATATACACTGCAAACTCATAGCTGAACTCCATGGCAGCCAAAGGAACATTCTTCCAACAGTAGGAACATCAGGATGCACTATATATATGTTTACAAAACAAATGATGCAATGAATTGCATGTATAGCCTTGGGCTTGACCCACATAATTTTAAGCATCTAAATGAGATGTGTCAGGCTCTTTTCAGCTTTTGCTCCTTCTATCCTCAGTGAAGACTTGAGATAGCAGTCTGCCTTTTTGGCAGTCAGCTCCTGCGGTACCTGCCGTTTTCCCTTCTCTCCCAGCCTGCCAAGTCATTGCACACTACCATCTTTGAAGGCTAGGCAAGAGACAGCATCTTCTGAGGCTGCTTTGAAGATATACATGTGCAGGTCAACTTCTTGTGTGCGTTGCCTCCCTGTGTGGTTTTGTCTAGCTTTGTGGGTGAGCTATCTTTATGGGCTGGGCAGCTGCACTGTTTGGTTAGCAATGCTGGTCATCTATTGTGTTGGTTGGCTAGCTCTGTGGATTGGTGTGCCAGGATGGCACACAGAAATGATAGATGTGATGCATGCAGAGTAACATTTCATTTAGGAAGCCTTTAACTTGTGTCTTCCATCTCTTCAGCTCCTGGGTTTTCACAAAATTCATGGAAATCTTCTATTTCAGAGAGCTTTAATCTGTGGTTGGTTTTGGCCGTGATAGATAAACAGCTTGTAGAAGTTAGAAGGAGAAGCTTAGTAACAGAGTCCTAATAAGAGCAGAAGCATGCAAGAACTCAAACTGAAGAAAAGAGATGTATATTTCTCTGCTTTTAACTGAAGCACAAAGGAGTAATAGAAAATAAGGTTGGAAAGAGAAAGAAAACCTGGACATGGAGAGAGGAACGGGAAAGAAAATTACAGAAATAAAAATGTGGGGAAAACAGAAATAAAAAAAGACTTACCACTCCCAGGAAATCTCTTAGGGTGAATGTTACAACATGAATAACTCGATTAGTGACCAGGAAAACGTGCACAGTGGAGAAATGTCTATTCTGTCTACAGCTGTAGGAAGGGATACCCATACTATTCTGTTTCAAGCAGTTTCCTTGTGACAAATTATTTGTACACATACTGTGTAGCAAGGAAATGCATGAGACCATACCGTATCCAAACTGTGTATTAGGGTGTATCAATCAGCTCAGCAGCCCAGAACAGTCTTGCCTGAGATGTCCTGTTGTAACTGTTACAGTGATGATGATATTCCTTTGCATACCAGAATTCCTCTATACAAAGTATAACCTCTGTTTGGAAAAGGATGAGAATTGATCAAAGAATGATAGACTTTGTTGGATTTCTGGAGGTCTTGTCCACCTACATCCAACAGCCAATAAAAAACGATTAGGTGTACAACATCTTTTCAGTGCTGCTTATTAGCAACATTAGCTTATTAGACATTAGAAAAACTGGTAGTGAATGGATATTCATGCTATTAGGAGAAATAGTCTTGTATCATATTCCTGCCTGATCTTTCAGTTTTCCTGTGCGGCCCTAAAGAGTACTCTCATCTATACCTGTTTGTTTCAATCAACAAAAGAGACTCATATGCTTAAAGTAGGGCACCTACTTAAGTGTTTAGTTGGATTAGAGTCCTTCAGAGGATTTCCTCATCCCTGAGAAAAAAAAAAAGAATAAAAAAAGAGATTAATTGTTTAAACATTAGACTCTCTAGGTCTAGTCCTCCAAGAAACTTAGCTCTGAGTTCTGGACTGGGCTGACAAAACTCTTTTATGATGGCCAGACTTCAAACTGTGCAGGTTTTTGTCTTCTGAGTATTGGAGGGGAGTACTGAAGAAATAAAATGAGATTTAGCAAATGAAAAAAATAGTGGAACAGAAAACAAGAGAAGGCATGCTACAACAATAATTTAAAACTTCCTTTAAAACTTCCTCAGGACATAGTCATGGAAGAGAAGATACAATCAGATTCCTCCTTTTCATTCAGTTTCATCAGTTTAGCATTCAAGATAAGAAAAATCAAAGATTTATGATTATACTAGATGGTAATAAAGCATTCAAGAATGCTGTGCCATGTAAGGTATTCATAGAGTTAGCTTAGGAAAATTAATAAAGTAATGTTTGGAAGAAAAGTCAATAGTATGATAATTAGCAAATGCCTATTTTATCCTGATTTGAAAAGCATCCTTGTTAAATGTGATCTTTAACCTGACTAGAAGGCATGAGAATAATCAAACATTCCTGTAGTTACCTCACATTCTTGAAAATCTTTTACTCCTATCATACATTGCACAACGCTAAAATTACTTTCCTGCTGCCATGCATATACTTTGTATAATTTTAGGTAGTGCTTGGTTTCCACATAACCCAGTCCCTCGAAGTGTCTTTTGCTCAAAGTTTGAGAAAAGGCTTACTAGAAATGTTATTTCTTACAAATCTCGCCTCTCTTTGTTCTGACTACGTCCTCCTGAAATGCTATCTTGTTCAGCAGAGCATTCCTTCTGCAGTAATCACATGCCACTGTGTTTGCTCCACACTTTCTGAACCACATAGTACTTGTGCAAGCCTCTCAACTGTTTTTTCAAGGGACAGTTTCTGTTCTGTATTTTCAGTATTTCTGTATTCTGTCCTGTATTTTATTCCTCCATTGTGATTAGATTATAGTTCTCTATGACAAAAAAGCTCATAACGATCTTGAAGAGGAGATCATCCAAGGCAAAAACTGAATAATATAGCACTTCTCAAGTGATGATATAAACTGAAATGATGGTATGAAGCAAATCAATACATCACCTTGCAGTGCACTTCAAACACTTCTCTTTTGACACCATGAGTAAACATGTTTGCTGAGACAGGTCAGACCAGGGATAACATAGGGTTTTTCTAAGAACTGAAGGTTTCCCAGGTACGCAGAAGTACTTTGTAAGTTTAACCTGTTAATCTTCCTTCAACCTTACCACCTATTTACCCCAATACTTCACCTTTTAAATGTATTCTATCATGTGTTTATGGAAATATTAGAACAAAGTACAGAGCTCTAAAATTTCAGCAAAGGAGAAAATCTGCCAACAGTTTTTTACCTGGAAAAAATGCTTTTCAAAAAGAAATGATAAAGAATAGTCTTCATTTTAATCTAGAATTGCAAAAATCAGTTGGCTACTCCAAGGCACAGTTCTTTGACAAAATGCATTGCTCTGGGTGCAGTTTTCAGGTACAGTGTGAAGCAAATCAAGACCTTTCTTGTTTCTGAGAGTTCCCTGTCCTTGCTATGGAATTGCAATAAGCATTAAGATTGCTGGCATAATTGATTCTTGTCCTGGAAATGATGGGAGTTAAGCCATAGTGTATAAGGGAGATAGAAAGAGCTTTGTAAACAGTTGTAATTGGGTCTGACTTTGAAAAAATCATTAATGGTGCTGTTTCTTTTAGACTCCTAAAGGTGCTCTCACACCCCAGCTCACCTTTTGCATTGTGTGCTTATTTTTACCATGCTTATCTATGTGGGAGGCATAGAAGAGATAGGTGGAATTCTTGCCCCCTTTTCATGCTTTTTTTCCTCTTCCCTCTAATATGAGAGAGAGAAATGCTGCCAGAAGTCAGAAATGTTAAATATTTCTACTTCCCAGTGGTGCAGCCTCCAGTGTGTCACAGGAAAACCATGGCAAGTCCCCTCTCCTATCATTTCTGCAGTTGTATGTCACCCAGCTGACAACCAGGTTCTTCAAGTGCTCTGACTCCTGAGCTTTCTGTAAATACCTGAATTGGTCTCTGTAGAATCTAAAGGACAGATATAGCCATAGAGAGTCAAGATACCGAAAGAAAGTCAGATAACAGTCTGATATGTCAAATGTGATATGTCAGATAATGTCAGATAATAGTACTTCTGTTGTAAAAGAATTTAGTGGGAGAAGAACAGCTGGGCGGGTGGGAAGAGTTAACTGTTAGGAAAAGAACTGGAGCTTTGGTGTCTCCTTCAGTAAGACAGGAAAAAAACAATGTGCATATCCATATGCCTTAATGAAATTCTTGGTGTATGACAAAACATGATGAGCAAGGCTCATAGATTTTGTCATGAGAGACTCCTTGACCAGCGCAGTGAAAAGTAGTGCTTAGAGCAAGGATGTTGCCATCCCATTCTGCACCTGAATTTGCATGGCATTACACCGGTTGACTTATTTGCCTTTCCATGTTTCTCCAGAACTAAGGTAAGGAAGTGACATTTGCCATATTTTCATTTTTTGGTCCATAAGAATGACAGCTGTAGGAATACAGAATGATTTTCCTGAAACGCCTTTTTTGCCTATAAGAAGTAACTGAGTGAGATCAAGTCCTTGATGTGAAAGAGTAAAAAGAGAAGCTTGAAGAATGGCTGTTGTGGATAAAAGCATATCTGCAGGTTGGTCTGACTGAATATATTGACTTTGTCTAGAAGCTTTGTTTCAGATAGAAATAAGCTAGAGCTATGGTGTAAAATGTCAAGACAGAATTTTCTTCATGTGAAAAACGCTGGCAAAAATGAAGTGCAAGAAGAACCAGAGTGTAACTGTGCACCATCTGTGCTGGCACTGAAGGCACAGGGAAAGAGACTCTACTGGTGCAAGTTAACCAACACATTTATATTTGGCTTGGTGTGTGTTATAACTGACGATCAGAAAAGAGTAAGTGGGATGCTCTCCCTGTGGGTGTGAACCTGGACACAGAAAAACAGCTGTATTTTTCAAAACTCCAGATTCTTACTCAGCTTTCACAAAATCTGTACTCATTAAAACTGACACTCTTTTCTAACTAGTAAAGAATGGCAAAAATCAGTGGAGCTGGGAAATTGCTGAGATCATGTAATGCTCTTAAAGCCAGCTCCATCTATATTTAGGAGACTAAATACAGTAGAAACAATGCAATCTGAGAACTATTTTCTCTATAACTTCAACTTGAATTTTCATCCTAAATGACAGGCATGGACCTGTCTAGATTTCCACTTTTTTTAACCTTTTCTCAGCAGCATCTGAGTGTTGTATGGTGTTAGGAGTCTTCACGATGCCTCACATAAGAAAAATATTCTTGTTTTCCTTTTGATTTAAGAAAGAAAAGAAAGATATGTGAATTTCCAAAAGGCATGCTAATGTTTGTGCTGGAGACTGAAATCAGCTGCAAGATTTCTGTGTACCAACCCAGAACCTGAACCAGCAGATTTTTTTCATTCATATTTAATTATGCACCATACAAATAGGTAGACACGTTGTGTAAAGATTTCATGCTATCTATGTGTTTGCTTAAAGCATGGGTGTTTTACGCAATTGCTGTGGCATTATTTTGCATTCCTTGGTCAAACACACACCAAACTCACTTCCTCAAAGACCATTTCAGTGCTTCGATTCACAAATAGAAGTGGCTCTAATATCTTCCACCTTCTTGGCCCTAATTCAGGGTCAAGAGGATATTTCCAACAGTTATTTTTTTTTTTCAACAAAGAATGTTCTGAAGCTCCAGGCTGTGTGAGCTGAATAAATGTTCAGAGCACACACTTCTATAAGAAGCTTGCTTGCCTACTAAGCAATTCTCAGCAATGTTTTTGGCTGCTAGCTATTGTTATTTGTTTGGACTGTGCAATGCCTAGAGGCTCCAGTTGTAAATCAGGGCCGCATTGTGCTAGGTATTGTAAAGACACAACAAAAAGGTCTTTGTCATACTCCTAAGGCAAATCTGAGGTGGGTCTGGGAAAAGAACTTTCTTGAATCTAAAGTCCCAAGGCCAATTTCTAAGCAGTTTACTGCTTCAGGCTTTGGTTTTATCCTTAATTTTCTCATCTATACTGTTCACTCAAAACAGATAATAAATAAATTCTGAAAACACCATGAAAAATACAAAAAACTGATGTAATTGCTTATATATTTTTGTTGCCTTTTAAAATGAATATCTAATTAGTGACTGACAAATGAGTCGTGTGGACTCCGGTGCTGCTGAAGTCACCCATATCTGGCTTATTCCACCCCTCAAAGTGTTTTGTTGTGGTGACTAAAGCATATCCTGAGGCAGACATGACAGTTCTTGAAATTAGCCTTTTTCTGTGGGTATGTCAGATGTGTGTATTTCATATGCCTCATGAATAAACCATTGCTGGGGGTATGTGCATGACAACAGAATTTTTGCTCCTCAGTCATTCATCATCTCCTGACACTTGAAGTCGCATTCCTTTCTGTTTCACATCACATTTAGTTGCTCTGGATGCTGTTGTGATGTCACAAACAGACTTTAGGGCTTGTAGCATTGCCCTTCCTCTCCTAGGTTCTGTTTCTGAATGTTGTATCTGCAGTATGTGCAAGCAGTGATGGTTGCTCTAGAAGGATGGTACTAAAGCTTCATAAAATCCCACACCCTACACATTAGCAGCACTATGCATAACTCCCCAGAGAGACTTGGGTGAATAAAACAAATTTATGTTGAAACTATAAATGTGAAGGTTCCCACAAAGTTATATCCTATCTCTGTTCTATTCAAAGTCTTAGAAATGTAATGCTGGTTCAGCACTTTGGAATCATTTTTTTCCCCTTCTGGAAGTTCTCTTTACCTCTGCTCATAAGCTAATAATGGGAATACATTTTTCCAGGTATTGAATATACTACTTATCTGGGGCATGGGATAGTTGAAGCAGCAATCACAAAAAATGGGTCTGGAAAGTCCCTTGAGAGGATTCTTTATCCACAAGGGAAATATTATGTAATGCAAGGAAAGAGAGGAGGTCTGAGAATGTAGTTTATACATTTCTGACCCACAAAAGCAGCTCTGTAGGAAGCGATCCTATTTCAAAATCCCCATTCAGCTAATGGAAATGAAAACAAAACATATTTCTGCCAAAATAGTAATATTAAGTATCATGTAAATTCTTATAATAATTCATCATTTAACACTGATAGATCTTAGTTATTTATATGCTGATTGATCAAAAACATTTACAGCTCAGTTTTCGGTGAATTTTGTTGGAATACTTTCATCCCTTAAATAAAAATGGAACTAAAAGATTTAGTCACTGTTGGGCATGTTTCTTTATCCTTCTCTCTGATGGATTCAAAACTTGAGAGAACAAACATTTATCAGCAGGAATCAAGACTTTTTTGGTTTCCTTTTTTGTCTTTTGATATGCATTCCAAACTT
>JANHGO010000042.1:30660864-30675089 GCA_024606505.1 Aquila spilogaster
ATCAACATTCTTCTCATACTGAACTCAAAACATAGCACTGTACCAGCTACTGGGAAGACAATTAACTCTATCCCAGCCGAAACCAGGACAATTTCTTTGCTTTTAACTGAAGCAAAAAGGCGTGATGGAAAAGAAGAGTAGAAAGAGAAGGAAAGGATGGACATGGAGAGAGAAACAGAAAAGAAAATGATAGGAATAAAGATGTGGAGAAAGCAGAAACAAATAAGACTTATCACTCCCAGGCAGTCCCTCAGGTGGAGTGTTACAACATGAAGAACTTGATTCTTGTTTAAGGAAGAAGTGTACAGTGGAGAAATATCCAGTTTCTCTTCCACTGTGAGAAGGGGCATCTATATTTTTCCAACTCAGGCAGTTTCCATGTGACAAATTACTCGGCCCATATTGGGTAATGGTGAAGTGCACAAGGCCATGTGGTATCCAGATGAGCAGTACTGTACATTAGGCTACAGCAGCTCAGTACCCCAGTAATATTAGCACTGATGTGCTGCTGTCACTGTTGATTACAACAACAATACTCTTGTGCCTACTGGAAATCCTCAAGAGTAGGCCAGAGAAAATTAAATCCCTATTCTCTGTACAAACTACATCTTCTCTTGGAAAAAGGTGAGAATTCATTAAAGAATAACAGACTTTATTCTTCTCAGATTTCTGTGAGGTCTAGTCCATCTACATCCAAGAGCCAACAGAAAATTATTATGTATACATTATCTTTTCAGTGCTGCTTATTAGTGAAGTAATTTCAGAAACTGGTAGGGAAAGAATATTCCTAACAGGCAATTAGGAATCAGAATCTTGTACCTTATTCCTGCCTCATATTTCAGTTTTCCTGTGTGGCCTTAAAGTATACTTTCAGATATATTTCTTTGTTCCACTCAACAAAGGAGACTCGTATGTTTAAAGTAGGGTACCAACTTAGGTGTTTAGTTGGATTAGGGTCCTTCAGAGGATTTCCTAATCTCTGGAAAAAAAACTGATTAATTGTTTAAGCATTAGGCCTTCAAGGCCTAGTCTTCCCAGAAATTCAGATCTGAATCCTGGGCTGGGCTGATTGAATCCTTTTACGATGGCCAGACCTAGGACTGTGCAGGGTATTTGTTTCTGAGTGATAGAGAGAGGATGAAAACAGGAGGAGCTGCGTGCTGAGTGGGTAAAATGAGATTTAGAAACCAAAAGAAACAGTGGAAGAGAAAGCATACTGCAGTTACAGTTTAAACCTTTCTTGGGACATAGTCATGGAGGAGAAGATATTGTCTGCTTCTGTCATCTTCTTTGATTTTGTCAGACCAACTTTCAAGATGAGAAAAATCAAAGCTGTGTGATGACACTAGGTTTTGAGATGCTGCAGTTGATCAGGAAGCCTTGACCACATTAGTGATGGTGATACAGTTTCCCAAAAGTGCTGTGCCATGTAAGGTAAAACCCAAAGTTAACTTCAGAAAAGTAATGTTTGGAGGAAGAGTCAATGGTATGGTTAATTGGCAAATGCCCATTTTTTTATTGCCCATCTGAAAAGCATCCATGTTTAATGTGATGACATTTCTGTAACCTGATTAGAAGGCTTGAAAACTATCAAACGTTCTCATAGTTGCCCTATGTCCTTGAAGGCCTTTTTGTTCTTCTTATACATTGCATAAAAGCTAAAATTACTTTCCTGCTGGCTTGCACATACTTTGGATAATTTTAGCCAGTGATTGGATTTCTCATAACCTAGTCTCTCAAAGTGTCTTCTTTTCAGAGTTTGCCAAAGGGTTTACTAGAAATGCTATTTCTTACAAATCTCACCTCACTTTGTTCTGACTAAGCCCTCCTGAAATGCTATCTGTTCCGCAGAGCATTCCTTCTACAGCCGTCACATGCCACTGTGTTTGCTCTGTACTTACTGAACTGCATTGTACTCACATATGCCTCTCAACTGTTTTTTCAAGGGAGAGTTTCTATTCTGTCCTGTATTTTTTTTTTCCTTGGTTGTTAATAACTTATGGTACTCTATAAATGACAGAAAAGCTCATAACAATCTTAAGTATAAGAGGAGATCAGCCAAGGAAAAAAGCGAATAATATAGCACTTCTCCAAGTGTTGATATAAACTGAAATGATGGTATGAATTAAGTCAATAAATCATCTTGCAGTGCATTTCAAACACTTTTGTTTGCCACCATGAGTAAGCACACTTGCTGAGACAGGTCAGACCTGGGATAACATGGGATTTTTCTAAGAATTGAAGGTTTCCCTGATATGTACAAGTATTTTGTAAGTTTAACCTGCTATATCCTCCTTCACCCTTACCACCCATTTCCCCCACCTCACCACCTTTTAATTGCCTCCTAGCACTGTGTTCATGGAAATACTAGAACAAAGATTACAGAGCTCTGAAGGTTCAGCCAAGGGGAAACTCTGCCAACAATTTTTACCTGGAAAAAAAAAGCTTTTCAAAAAGAAAAGATAAGGAATAGTCTTTGTTTTAATCTAGAATTGCACAAATTAATTGGCTACTCTGAGGCATAGTTATTTGGCATAACATGTTGCTTTGGGAGCTGTTTCCAGGTACAGTGTGGAGCAAATCAAGCCCTTTCTTGTTCCTGGGAGTTCCCTGTCCTTGCCATGGAATTGCATTAAGTAGTCAGAATGCTGTGGTCAGTGGCATAATTGGGTCCGGTCCCGGAAATTATGGGAATTCAGCCAAAGACTCTGAGGGAGAGGGAAAGGGCTCTGTAAACAGTTGTAATTGGGTCTGACTTTGAAAAAAATCATTAATGTGCTGTGTCTTTTAAACTGCTAAAGGTACCCTTACACCCTCTAACAGTCTGCTTTGTGTACCTATTGTTACCCCTATGTCTATATGGAAGACATAGGTCCCTTCAATTCCATGTTGAAGAGACAGGTTGGATCCTTACTTTCTTCCCATACTTCATCTCCTCCTTCTAGTACGAGAGACAGAAATACTGCCAGCAGGCAGAAGTGTTAAAGATTTCTACTACCCAGTGGGGCAGTCCCCCATATGTAACAGGAGAACCATTGCAACTCCCCACTCCTACCATCACCGTTGCCGTTGTATGTAACTCTGCTGATAACCAGGTTCCCCATCTGCTGCCTGAATATCCTGCTGCAAATACCTGAATTGTTCTCTGCAGAACATAAAGGACAGAGATAGCTGCAGAGAGAGGCACGATACCCAAAGGAAATCAGTCATGTCAGATAACTCTGTTGTGAAAGAAATAAGTGGGAGACAGGAAGAACAGCTGAGTGGGTGGGAGAGCAGCTAACTGTTGGGAAAATAATTGCCGCTTTGGTGTCTTTTTCGGTAAGACAGGAAAAAATTTTTTTATGTATATCCATATGCCTCAAGGAAATTCTTGGTGTATGACAAAACAGGATGAGCAAGGCTCATAGTTTTTCATGTAAGGAATTTTTTGCTCAAGACAGTGAAAAATAGTGCTTAGAGCAAGGATGCTGCTACCCCATTCTACAGCTGAGTATGTGCAGCATTAGGTAGGTTGGCCCACTTGCGCCTCTGTGTTTCTCCAGTTCTGACATAGGGAAGTGACGTTTGCCACATTTTCATCTTTTTGTCTTAGTGGATGGCAGCTGCAGCAGCAGAGAATGACTTTCTTGAAACTTCTTTTTTGCCTGTAAGAAATGACAGTCAGATGAAGTCTACAACATGAGAGAGTGAAAAAAGAGGCTTGAAGAATGACTTGTGTGTCTGAAAGCTTGCCTGCTAGTTAATCTGATAAATTATATTGACTTTGTCTACAGACATTGTTCTAGGTAGAAATAAACAAGAGTCATGGTGTAAAATCTAATGTCAAGACAGAGTTTTCTTCATATGAAAAACACTGGCAAAACTGAAGTGCGAGAACCAGTGTAGCCCTACCCTGTCTGTGCTGGCTTACACCCAGCACCGAAGGCACTCCAGAAAGGGGCTCTACTGATGTGATTTAACTAAAAAACTTGCGTAATATATCTAACGATCTGGGAAGAGTAAGTTGGATATTCTCCCTGTGGGCATGGACCTGGACACAGAAAGACAGCTGTATTTTTCAAAAGTCAAGATTATTGCTCAGCTTTCACGCAATCTGTACTCATTAACATTGACGCTGTTTTATAGCTATTGAAGAACAGCTAAAATCAATGGAGCTGGGTAATTGCTGAAATAATGTAATACTTTTAAAGCCAGACCCATCCATATTTAGGAGAAAAAAATGCAGTAGAAGAAATGCAATCTGAGAGTTATTTTCTGTATAACCTCAACTGGAGTTCTCATCCCAAAGTTCAGGGATGGACTTGTCTAGGTTTCTACATATCTTTTTGGCCTCATCTCAGCAGCATCTGAATGTTTAACAGTGCTTGGGAATCTTCATGATGCCTGTGAGGCAGGAAAAGTATTCTTGTTTTCCTTTTGTTTTAAGGAGGAAAAGAAAGATGCATGAAGTGAATTGCCAAGGGGCATGCAAATATCTGTGCCAGAGCCAGGAGTCAGGTGCAAGTTTTCAGTGTACCAGCCCAATGCCTGAACCAGCAGATTTTTTTCAGTCATATCTATTTATGCACCACATAAATAGGTAGACATGTCATGTAAAGATTTCATACTATGTGTTTGCTCAAAACATGGGTGTTTTACGAAATTGCTGTGACATTATTGGAGCATTCCTTGGTCAACACATCAAACTCACTTCCCTGAAGACCATTTCAGTGCTGTAATATGCAAGGAGAAGTGGCTCTAATATCTTCCACCTTCTTGTCCCTGATTCAGGATCAAGGGGGTATTTCCAACGGTTGCTTTTTTCAACAAAGAATGTTCTGAAACCCCAGGCTGTGTGAACTGAATAAGTGCTCAGAGCACACACTTCTATAAGAAGCTTGCTTGCCTACTAAGCAATTCCCAGCAATGTCTTTGGCTGCTAGCTATTGTTATTTGTTCGTACTGTGGCAATGCCTGGAGGCTCCAGTCATGGATCAGGGCCCCATTGTGCTAGGTATTGTAGAGACACAACAAAAAGGTCTTTGTCATACTCTCAAGGCAAATCTGAGGTGGGTCTGGGAAAAGAACTTTCCTGAATCCAAAGTCCCAGGGCCAACTTCTAAGCAGTTTACTGCACTCCAGACTTTGGGTTTATCCTTGGTTTTCTCATCTGTATTGTTTATTCAACACAGATAATAAATGAACTCTGAAAACACAATGAAAAATGCAGAAAATTGATGTAGTTCTATTTCTCACTGCCCTTTTAAATAAATAGCCAGCCAGTGATTGACAGAGGTGCCTTGGGGACTCTGTTGCCATCTTTGGCTCGCTCCATCCCTCAGAGTGTTTCGTTGTGGTGACTAAAGTGTATCCTGAGGCAGAAATCACACTTGCCAGAAAACAACCTTTTTCTGTCTGCATTTCAGATGTGTGTATTTCATTTGCCTCATACATACGCCATTGCTGGGGGTACCTGCATGACAACAGGATTTTTGCTCCTCAATCATTCATCAGCTGCTGGCACTTGAAGTCACATTCCTTTCTGTATCACATCACATTTAGTTGCTGTGGATACTGTTGTGATGCCACAAACAGAGGATTAGGGCTTGCTGTAGCCCTTCTTCTCCTAGAACAAAAGGTTCTGCTTCTGAATGTCCTACCTGCAGTACGGGCAAGCAGAGCAGTGAGGGTCACCGGGGAGGGATGGTACTGAAGCTCCATAAAATCCCCCACCCTACACAAGTGGCAACGATATGCTTATCTCCCCAGAGGGCCCTGGGTGAATAGAATAAGGAATTAAACTTGTATTAAAACTACTAAAGTGCAAGTACCTACAAAGCCATGTTAGGGCCCCCCATCTCTGCATCTTACTAGGAAATACTCTAGCACTGGTTCAGCACTTGGGCTTTTTTTCTTTTCTGGAAGTCCTCTCTACCTCTACTCTCAAACTAAGAATGAGAATAAGTTTTTCCAGGTTTTGGAGATACTGCTTATCTGGCGCATGGGATAATTGAAGCCAGAATCACAGAAAATGGGTCTGGAAAGTCCCTCAAGGGGACTCTTCATCTGCTGGGGAAACATTGTGTAATGCAAGGAAAGAGAAGATGATCTGAGAATGTAGTTTATATTTTTCTGACCCTCAAAAGCAGCTCTGTAGGAAGTGATCCTATTTCAAAATCCACATTCAGCTAACAGAAATGAAAAAACTGTTATATTTCTGGCAAAATAATAACATTAAGGATCATGTTAATTCTCAGAATAATTCAGCACTTAACACTCATAAATCTTAGCTATTTTCATTTATATGCTGATTAAAAGCCTTTATACCTCATTTTTTAATTTTTTTTTTTAGTATTGTTATGCCTAAAATAAAAATGGCGCTAATCGATTTAGCTACTGGTGGTGGGCTTTTTTCATTATCTTTCTCTGCCATGGATTAAAAACTTGAGAGAATAAACATTTATCAGCTGGAATAAAGACTTTTTTTTTGTTTCCTTTTTGTCTTCTGAGATGCATTCCAGGCTTTCAAAGAAGCCACAATAAAGCTTTTATTTTCTATTTATATGCTCATACATTATTTTCATTCATGTATCTATAACCAGATAAACATTCTGCAAATTCACATGGAAGTATAATCACTTTGTTCTTCTTTTGGGATAGTGACTCATAATTAAATACATGCAGCTGAAAGACATAAATGTGGCATTGAGACTGTACTGCTGCAGTAAAGGGAAAAAAGATGGAAACAGAAGTTCTAAGGTCAGCATAGCTGATGATAGGAATGGGGAGTCCAGAAATCAGGTTAATGTCCTGGTGCATCCACAGATATCCTGTACCAATCATATAAGTTACAGCTAGTGTTTTATCCTTTGGCTTCAAAATGGGGATAATTATTTTCCTGTGTCAGAGGCCTTTGTAGGGAATAATATCTATTAGTGACTGTAAAAAGAAATCAGATGTTATAACACTCATATAAGTATCAAGAGAACGAAGAAGCTTAATTAGCACCACACTAAATGATATTATGGTTAGAAAGAGCAGTAGACGAGAAGTATTGAAAGCAGCCAAAATTCAACCCTTTGCTGTTTACATAATGAGCTAACTCACGGTTAGTATTTGTTGTGAATTGCACAGTGAAAGAATTTAATTTAAAAATGCCTTTTTGTTGAGTCTTGAATGTCTTGTCCAAAATGTCTCAGATTTAACAAACTTTCAGAGAATTTGAACCTGACCTGGATTCTGAACATGGCCAGATGTAATGCTGCCAGGCAGCATCTGCAGCTCTGGGTTAGGTAGCTGCAGGAGCCTTTCCAGGGTAGGGCTGTGCACTCCAGGTCTGCAGCCTGACTGGACTTCGCCACCCTGCTGGAAGGGGTCTCGGGCTCCTACTGTGGAGCCAAAACTTACAGTGCTGAAAAAGTTTTTGGAAAGGTTTTTTGGATCTGCAGCGCAGGCCTGTGCCACCACTCAAGCACAAGCTCTAGGCATGGACTCCCCTGTCCCATGGCAGAGTCCCTTCATGGCTTCTTGTTGTGGATCCAGAGGTGGGGACAGGAAAAAAGGGTGTTAGATTCACTATTTTGTAAGCCCCTGCCTTAATGCAAAAAATTTCCTTCTTGGGGACAAATTGTCCCTTAAATAAAAACATTTTATTTCTCAAAAATTCTGTCAATGCTGCTGAAATGTCAGAGAGAATGATTGTAATCGGTGCTTTTAAGGTGTCAGCAATGGGCATGGTCATATTAAAACATAGTCTACTTAAAACTGATCACGTGTAGCAAGTGACTACAACAGTGTCTAAAATATTTTAAGTGTCTAAAGTTTTTAGAGATGTCTTTGTTTAAATAGGATTTATACATGCATTTTTAAGCAATGTAAAATCATTACAAATCGGGCCAAAAGAAAAAATATTTTTATTATTTTGGTTTTGGTCACTTGTCTTCAGGAATAGGATAGGCAATTTCCCGGAGCTCTTTGAAATCTTTCTATTAAGCTCTAAGGTCTCATTTGTTCATGTGATAATTTTCCACGTCAAGCTTCAGTTTTACTAGAAAGGAAAATTTCTATAACTTGACTCACCCAGTCCCTGTTGCATGCTGCACTGCAAAGGAAAAACAGCTGTTTTTACAAGACATATCTCAAGCAAGGTGATCTGCTTTTCCATGTAACTCTTGCAAATGCACTGCTGCCATTTTTGTAAAAAATGATATCTTGAAAGAGATACATCCTTGAGATATATTGTAGGGTGTTAGGAAATTAAATTCTTAGCCAAACTGAAGATGGATTCTTAAAATAACTTGTAACATTTATGGCTTCTGCAACATTTTTGACATGGAAGATCTGCTAAGAGTGTAGTAAATGACCTATCAAGGACAAAACATACTTGGTTTGAAATTGAAATTCACATAATTTTTCAGACATTTCCCTTTCCTTAATCTTAAAATTTGCCTGTACTACAGAAAATTTGCATTAAAATTGACCATAATAGGTCTGAAAGTCCTTGATTTCAGATAGCCAGAGGACCTTGAGACTACTATCTCTAGTAGGATTCCCATGACTTCCAGATTTCCTCTCATGGGGCATCCCTGAAAGAGGTTTCTGGACTATTAGACTTCAGTGCAATCCGTCCATCTGGATCAGCCTATGCCAGCTGATAGCACTGCTTGGAATATCAATTTCATTCAGCAGCTGCAAGCTCAGGAAAGATGCTTTTAGAGGCAGCATAGAAAATGTGTTTTCCAAACACATTTGTTTGGACTTTTGAGCTTGTGAGAAACCTAAGAAGATGTTGGTTTCAGTGTGGCTCAGGCAAATATTATATTTGAAAAATATGAGATTTTCACTAATCCAAAGTCCTTCATTCTGGGTAGATCTCTGTGAGTTTGCGCACATCATTGCACGTCATTGTTATAGTATAATGTGTTACCTTCAGTTAGAAAGATAATGCTAAAAAACCCATAAAACAGGTTGCTATTTGGGTAGAGAGGATGGAGATCTTCATCTAGTACATCCAGTAATGACTGTTCTCCAGCCATTGCTGCTGCACTTTCAGCAGGTAAACTGCCGTTTTTGTGTTTCATTTCGGCTGCTGCTCTGTGTATCTATCTTCAATGCGTGAGGACAAGACCCACACCTTCTGGCCTTGGCTCACCTTGCAGGCTGTCCACGCAGGGCAGCTGGTGCACAGGGTGCTGCAGGCAGCCACTGAGTTCCCAGGTCATGGTGCACAGAGAGGACCACGCACATCCCACTGCTCGCCATAAGGAGACCGTTGTCTGCAACAGGGAGGACAAGGGCTGCAATAAACATAAGTAAAATGTTTATCTTCTTATTTGCTGAACTTCTACACAATTAAGACACCAGCTCTGAGCAATTTACTCCGGTAAACTTTTCTGTTGTGAGCAGAATCTTGCTGGCTTCACTCAAGGAGGAGTTTCGTATTCTGGCCCTAGTTTGCACAGTTAAAGAAGTCTCGACATTTCCTAGAAGTCTGAAGATTTTTGGCTACTAGAAACACTGGAGATTTCCCCATCCTAAGAAAAACCACAGGCTTCTCCAATTACAAATATCACTGAAATTCACAATTAGAAGTTACAATAAAATAACATTTCCTGAAGATCGCTGTTCCCAAAGATCAGTTTGAACTTGCAGTCATTATTTACAGGGGAGGGAGGATGGGACTGAATTGTGACTAGTACCATTTCTATGGATTATACATTGCCAAAAGTGAAAGAAACATTATGCCCAACTTGGGCACACTCTTGAAATACAAAGTGAAGTATTTGGAATAAGAAAGGCATTTCTCAAATGGCTTTTTCATCTTCTCCATCATTCAGTCCTGAAGTGTTCAAGACATATTGTCATCTGTCAGACTAAACAGAGAAAGGAAAGCATTATTCAATCTTGAAATATTTCAGTTCCCACACATCTTCAGTTCTCATGACTTTTTTTTGTTGAGCCATTTGTGTCAACGATATTATCTATTCAGAGAAGCATGAGGCAATAGTATAGAATGGTAAGTTCTATTATGTCTTTCATTCCACGTACTGCCCCAAACAAACACTTTACCAAGTTAAATAACATAGCTACGGAATTAAAATATTCTAGAGGGAGAGAGAGGCAAGGAAAAAACCAGTGTTTTCAGTTGAAAGTGGAAAAGTGATGATGCCTTCTGAGGGCTGTTCTAGGACACAAAAGAGTATGTTCTTGTAACCTCAGTTTCTGTATTTCAGGGACTTTGTTAAGGGCAGGATGCTCAAGCAGAATATGGAAGAGGGCATTCCCAAGGCAGGAAAATGGGGAAGAATGGCATTTCAGTTCTATTTAATCAGTTCCGATCCAACCTGCTTTCATTTGGTTGCATCACATTTTTGCTACTCTTGGGTAATATTTTACACTCTACTCAGAGCTCACCTTCCAGAACAAAACTGAACTTCAGTTCCAGTCTGAAGCTTAATGTTAATCCACGTCTGAATTCTACCTCTTTAGTACATTTCTCTCTCTTTTATCCTGCCCCTACTGTATGGATACAATATACAAATATTGTCTCACTAATCTGTTACTGATGAATCACTGACTTGACGGAAATGTATACAAAAGTAAATACAAAACCAGAATACAGCATAATTACATCAAAGTAAAATCTTTGGCAGCTGGCTAATGAAAATAGTCATGAAGATAATTTTTAAGTCTGCACTGTACTACCATAAATATCACTAGTAAGTGCCGTAGCTTTGTGCTTTCCACAGAAAGTTACACATAATCAAAGTGGTAGACTCTTTACAAATATCAGATTAGTCACATCCAGTGATTTATGGAAGTAGATTTGTCATCCTCATGAAAGCCATCAGCTACACCTTTTCGCTTTGATATTTGATAGTCATTAAAAAGGTACCTCTTTTATATGCAAAATATTTATGCTTGACTTACTTTGATACTAACATGAAATTACACTGGGAAATGAAGTCTTGATGCCTAAAGAAAGAAAAATGTATTTTTATAGGTATCTGGACATTATAAAGTAGCACTGATGAGATGAACAGGGTGTAAACTGTCCCCTCCTTGTATATTGGAATGTATTTTCAGTTTTATTCTACTAGTATCATTCTGTGAGTGAAGAATATCAAAGTTATATGTAAAATAGAAGAGTTCCATTTGGAAGAGGCAGGCTATTCTTTAACAGAATTTTTGAAACCGAAGAGACAGTATAGATGAATATATTTGTTTACATTTAGACATTAAATAAGTCTTCACATAATCCCAGCAGCAGACATTACACTCCTTAACAATGTCTTCCAGTAATTTAACAAGTATGGAACAGCAGTGTTGGTAATGATATTTAAAAGTTCTTAGCTGTTGCTTGGTGTTTGAAGTTCTGCAATTTTACCTCTGAATTTATGAACGTATTTGTTGAACAATTCTATACTTTAATCAAAATCAAGTGTTTTTGAATTAACAGGCTTGCTTTGGAAGCAGAACTGCAATGACTGTAAAAAAGTAATGACAGCAGCAGCTGGCATGAGTCGAAATGTTACTTTTTTAAAAGAAACTTGATGTGGGAATGCCAGCTGGTCAGCAGATTGCATGACCTCACTTGAGCTGGCTGCTAGAGGGATATGCAACAGGAGGGTGAAACAAGAGTATTTCCTGCTGCTTTACCCTGTAGTATTTGCCACAAGTACCATTATCACAAGCCTTTTTGTGTTATTTGTTCATCCCTGCAATATTCTTCAAAGGAAGGTCAGGGAGCTATAGAGCTAAGCTTAATACTGTTACTGAAATAGACTATGGAGTGCCAGCAGACCAGAATCCAACATGTGAGATGGTTCAATAATCTCCACTTATACAAAGAGAAACAACCACAATAACTAGTGACTCACATTAGGTCCAGCTGGACAGCTGGAATCCTTAGGTGAATTAATAATTTTCTAAGGTACAAAACAGAAAGCTATTTCTCTGTCTTCTGAAATAAGTCATGAATGCCCCAAGGAACTGGAAACAACTGATAGTCCTCCTCATGTATAACCTCATTTATTTTCCTTTTAACATTCCCAGCAAATCAAAATCTGACACAGCTGTAACCATTCTCAAAATGTGAGCTAAATACTCTGTGCTATACTGCTCAAGTGGAGAAGCGCAAAGGAAGCCTTTCACCCTCCTACGTATTATGGTGTATAGATATACAATGACAGCATTCGTCAACTGAAAAAGAATTTTAATTCTGTCCATCCAAGTCCTTCTGGTATTTTGCTTTACTGGTGTATCCATGTACAACCAGTCATACTTTTGCACTGAGCATCCTAACAGCACCTCCTATAAGGAGGATTAGTTGGATTAGTTTCAATGCTCCCCATATGACTTAATTTTTGCAACCTGATTCATTCCTGAGCACTTTTCTTCTACAGAAAATGTAATTTTATTTAAGGACATAACAACAAAAATATTTGAGAAAATAAAAGGTCCAACTAGCTTAGTGTCATGCCTCTAACAATGGCCAATTATGGCTGCAAAAAGAATTTCAGAATAGGGCCAACATACAGATATTTCTACATCATACTTCCCCAACATTCTGGGATTTCCTAATGCAACAATAATATTTCTCCATTAGAAATATAAATTAAGTACCCATTACTTAGTATGTGGACATCTCTTATAGAAAATAAATATATCCAGAGAAGCATGTGCACGCGTACATAGTTGGTTGTTGTTGGAGTTTTAATATCTATGTAGGTACTTCCCATTCTAATGCCAAAGTGCATCCTTGGCCATGGCAGTATGGAGGCCTACTACACATCAGTGCATATGTAAAACTTTTACTTATTGTCTATGTTGTATACCCTTGCCAGCTCAAAACATCCAGCTTTCAGGCATTAGTCCTCAAAAACTGTGGTCACTTGAAAAAACACAGGACTTTATTATAAAAAATAGTAAAAAAGAATTGGAAGGGAGATTTTAATTGTCTTCTGAGCCTTAGGTGTTCATTTGGGGAACATTTTTTGACATTTCCCCCCGCCCAGTATTTAAAATAAAAATTAGTTTCCAGTTCTTTAGGTGCCGTGTAGCCACATCTTCAAATAACCTGGGCTGTGTAAGGAAAGTACCAAATATAGCTAGCATTGACACACCAAGTCATTTTTAGGTAAAAAGCTTCAGTCAGCTTTCACAGCCACTACTACATTCCTTCTTTATGATGCTTTAGAAGTTCCAGACAGAAGAGGAAGTGCTGAAATACTCAGAGAAAAGCGCTTCTCTGCCCCAGGATGGAGTCCTGTCTGGAACTCAGTGTGAACCACTCTACCGCATCCTTGGGTGAGACTGATTCTGGCTTCTGCAAACCTATGGCAGCTGAAGACTTGAGCTAAGATGCAGGGCAATAGACTCTGACCTTTTGTGTGCATTCTTCCCATAATAATACAATAAAAATGCAGACTGTTATTTCTATCTTGCTAAATATCAACTCTGAGTTTCAAATTGTCCAAGATCCAAACCAACACACTTTCCGTAACCTAAAAGCTAAAAGTTTAAAAAGTAGGCAAAACCCTCAAGTTGGAAATCAGGAATAGCAGCAGTATGTGCTACAAAAAGAGGCATGGTACGACAATACTGATGGGAATTTGTATTTGTGAGTTGGGTAGAAAATAGAACTTTTCCAAGACCTTCTAGGAAAAGGCAGTATGGAGTGCTTTTGGGATGTCAGAAAACTCCCTCAGGTGGGGATAGCCTTTAGGAAGGTCAGAGAATGGGTTGAGGGAAGGATCCAAAGAAGTTGTCATTGCTGACTTTGCAGAAAGTGTGAGGTAGAGAGGTTAAGAAATAATGGCAGAGGAACAAAAGTCTTTTTTACTTATTGAAATTACATTTGCCAAATGAAACATTGTTATTCAATGAGAACAGGTGACAACAATTCCTGAGGAGATGTTATGGGTCTCCTGAACATTTAATACTTGCTCAACTGTGTACTTAAAAAATCAGAGTGGGAGGAGAACTCTGGGGTCAGTTCAGCAATTCTCTTTTTTGCAGGAACCTGTGCTTGTCTTCCAGATCATCAGAGAAACTTATTGAGCAGTGTCTTGTATTCAGTCATAGTGCAGAAAGTATCATAGTTCTTTCTGATAGCTGCTGCTACTGAGGTAGGTAGATAGGCAAAGTTCAATGTCATGCTGACCGAGTGTCGTGGTTTAACCCCAGCCAGCAACTAAGCACCACGCAGCTGCTCACTCACTTCCCCCCCACCCAGTGGGATG
>JANHGO010000042.1:30675384-30743842 GCA_024606505.1 Aquila spilogaster
GGCTGTGTCCCCTCCCAACTTCTTGTGCCCCTCCAGCTTTCTTGCTGGCTGGGCATCAGAAGCTGAAAAATCCTTGATCTTAGACTAAATATTACTTAGCAACAACTGAAAACATCAGTGTTATCAACATTCTTCTCATACGTAGCTCAAAAACATAGCACTGTACCAGCTACTAGGAAGACAATTAACTCTATCCCAGCTGAAACCAGGATACTGAGCTTTTCCTATCCAATAGGAAACATTTGCATAAAGTTAACCCAGAGCAGATTATCTACCTTGCAGACATCTGGAGCTTCAGAATGGCCTGGAGCACTTCAGTAGCTAGCTGGTTTGTGGGGTTTCTGGTCACCATGGTCCTTGTAAGCCAGAACTGTAGTCTATTCCTCTCTGTCTGGAGCACCCTCTGAAACACTTCTGCACCATCTACCTTTCATGCCACTTCCTCTGTTTGCTTCTCAAAATATCTTGTGCTTTTAAAAGGTTGTTTCTAAAAAGGCTGAATGGTGAACTTTGTCTCATGGTCAATAGTAATGCAGATAAGAATTAACAGGCATGGCAGACTTAAATGAGTTGGATTAAAGTCAAGTCTGTCAGCACAGCCCATTGGCATACCAAAAAGATGAAGGTGTGACTTATGATATATCTCCTGTGTATTGTAATTTTTGGAACCTGGAATACTCAAGGAGAAATGTTAATGGTACCTTCACTGTATTTCATTCTGATGCATTATCTAGAAATCATATACATTTTTGAAAAGTTAACAAATGGAGATGTTTTGCTCTCTTATTAGGAAATAACTTGAGAAATTAATTTGTTGTAATCAAAGCCTTTTGCAGACTTTTGCTACTTTCAGTTGTAATTTTGTAGGAAGGTGTTATACATCCAGAATGCAGTTTCTAGTGAAGATGAAATGCAGTTGCAGGGTAGATGACAGCCCAGTGCGCAAAGCCGTCTGCCTAATTCCAATGAGAAACCTAAACTTAAATCGCCAGCATCCTAGAAACTCTTAGTGCTCTCTCTTTTCCTCTCTTTTTATGACCAAGCATCAGAGCTTCCTTTGAGGATTTATTTTTCTATAGAATCTGGTAATATTTAAATGTATTATGGCCTAAAATAAATGTGCGCAAAAATGAGATATGATTTTTCAAGTATTTTTTAAGACGATAGAACTTAACCGGTAAATCTGGGGAGTCACAGCTGTGCATTGTGCCAAGCATGACAAGATTAATGGAAAGCAGTTTTCTTATTTTTCTTCTTGGTCATCCATCTTAAATGCAAATGCTCCTATTTGTGCTAATGTTGACACTGAAAATAGAATGATCAGGATTTTAATAGGCTTTTACTGTGGTGACAGTCAAATCCAGTATTGTCCAATAACTTTGTGAAGGAAGTGATTAACTCTCCAGAGAGTCTGAAGTGACTACAGACAAACTTAGACAGAGCCAACAGAACTATAAGCAAAATTTGTGTCTATCCGTAATGTTGATTTTGGCACAAAGGGAAATGACTGAGCAAGTGCAAGAATAGGAAATAGTTGCACTTTGTCAGCTATTTTTTAGTGTTCTGAAGAGGCCTGTGAATAGATCAGCTAGAGAGAGAAAACTCCCTGGTGTGTCCACGAAATTACCTCTCATTAGACAAGGACGGTTAACAGTGGCTCTTCAGGGGAGTGAAGGCTACAGCTGAAGCAGGCCATGGTTTAGGCAGAACCAGAGTGCACTTTGGAAGTCAAATCTGAGTGTGGAAAATAGGGAAATGGTAGGGAGTGAAGTTAGTAACAGCAAATTGGGGCACAGCATTATTGGTGCATTGAATACATTACTCTCTCCTGTGATAAATGAACATGCAAGGCACAAGGGCACATGCACTGGGACTGGGACTTGTTTACTTTTCAGGCTAGAAATAGATCTCCTGAGTTTATTTTGTGTTGTCCTTGGATTTGGCAATATTATATCTTGCCAAGCAAGGGGCATCTTTTCATTGCTCCTGCCACCTTTTCCACATCCACCTGTGGTGACAGGTGGAAACGGCTGATGCAGTCAAACAGAAATATTTCTTATGTTCTTGTTTTGGTTTCTAGCTTTAAGGTTGCCCCTCCTCTGTACCCTAAAGGAAGCAGACCAATAGAGAAGTATGTAAACAGCCTCTGGATTGCCAGCTAATAGAATTCCCTCATAAGTTAATGAGAGGATGGGCACTCAGGTGAGATCAACTGTGGCTCTGTTAATGGTTTTTTTCCCTGTATGTGCAGTTTTTGCAGGTTTACTAAGATACCTCAAAATGCACATATTTTTGCTTTGTTTCTTGCATTCAGTATTTTAAGATTCTTCTTTTCTTATAAGCAAGGACCCATTATCATTTGGAAATTTTAATTTTAAAGCAAATAGTTCAATACTTGTTTATTATCTGGTAAACACAGGCCTGAAAACACATGTGTTTAAAAAGCAGGTTTTGGGGTGGGGTGGAGGGTTGTGGCAACAAGAAAATCGAGAATTTTTTTACAGATAAGAAAAGACACTAATACCTTCTGTGAAAATCATGTCTTTGAGAAAAAAAATCTCAAATGTTTCCAGTTTCCTACAGGTATAATGTGAAATAAGAGCTTCCTTCCACAAAATAGCTATGCTTCCTTTCATAATAAAGTGTATAGAAGAGCTTTGATTTTGGCCAAATAAAAAGGGGACACTGGTACTTCCTGTGAAGTGTGTATCCTGTAATACAGAAATAGGAGAGCTGCAAACAGATCATTTTTCTCTACACAGAGATACTCACTTGGGCTCAGTTCTTGCAAACACGATTCTGCATGTGTTTAACTTCTGAAGCATGAATAATTCAGCTGAAGCCAAGCTCACATGTGATTCCACAAACCTTCTTGGGAAAGTAGTCATTACTGCTGGGAATATTCCATGGAGCTACATGTATAAGGGCTACCTGTATCGAGAACAAACATAGACAGTGTTGCCAGGGAACCCCAGGAGTTTTGAGAGCACTCGACAGCAAGAACAGGCTGAAAGGGTCTGTCCTGTACTGCTTACACTGCAAAACAACACACTGTGGATTATAATCAGCCCCTTGAGGGTTGCCAGCTTATCGTGCCTGCATTTCACTGCAAATCATTCTTCTCTGCTGGGTGTATAGCTGCCTTAACACTGCTGAGGTCTTTTTGCCTGGGCAAAGATGGCAATCGTTACAACTAACGACTTCTTTGGCAAAACATTGATGGCTTTATGGTGAAAGTAATTTCTGAGCACCTGGTGTCCAGCATGTCCGTATTTGTTTTGGTCTCAGGTGTTTTTAGAGATTTGGCTACACCATTAAAACTTGTTAGTCAGGTCGATCACATTCATCAGGTATCTTTCTTCCCTCTGCTAAGGATGGTACTCACAAAACCATCCTTGCATAAGGGTCAGAATATTGCCATTTACGTCTTTCTCTCCTGTTGCTTTTGGACCATGTCACCACTTGTTTTCTTCTTTTCTCACAGCTTCTTAAAAATCAAGATTCTCGTCTTCACCCTCAGGGCATTTCTTGGTTTAACTCTCCTACAGGTGAGGACAGCTGTAGCTGCTATTTAGGAAGATGGCCACAGAGCTCAAACACTTGCACTGCAAACTATCTGTTCTTTGCACCTTATCTTATTGTCATGCTGTCACCTCTGCCTGACCTGTCTGTGCATTTCTCTCACTATTTTTTCACCTGCTTCTACACTAAAATGTGGGACTTGCTATCTGAATGAGCCAAAAGACCACAATACTGACTCTTCTGTATTTTGCTCTTGCTGTGTAGGAGGCTTTAGTCAATGGATACAGTAAAAGGTAATTGTATCCATCAGGATTTGTGAACACAGTGTAAGTGTATGCTGGCAACTACATTGCTTAGCTTTTGACTGTTACGTGGTTAGCTCTCTGGGCAGACTTGTGCTTTCCTTTGTATGTGGATTCTTTAGATAATATTTATCTAAAAATTTAAAAAAATTGAAAAAAGAGGAAGGAGCATTAATTCACACAGCTTTGGTCTCTTGCCTCTGAAAATTATGGGTACAGTCATCTTAACAGCAAAGACAAAAACAAATAATTGATGTGGGTGAGGAAAACAGAACATCTCCTGTTTGGTCACTAATTTAAGGGCAGGAGGTAGAAGCGAGGGGGAACTAGGAGTGCCTTAATAGATTCCTGCCCTGCCATCAAGGCTTTGAACTTCAATTCCTCTGTGCCAATCTTCAACTTCTGTCACAAGATAGTACTGCTTCAGAGCAGTAGTATAGAAATTAATTAATTGGCCATTGTTTGTGGAATTAGTTTCTAACTGCTGATGAAGAACAATACAATTTTCTCAAATTTGGCTGAGATTATTTTTACACCATGTTTTGATTCCATTTCAGTAAATGTAACAATTTTCTGGTTTGGTCTGGCAGCTTGGTGAAAGGGAAGTAAGCGTGCAAAGGAATTTATTAAAAATGCTTGGTAGGGTAAATTCATGGAAGAGACTAGAATGAAAACTAGCCAGGTGTTTCAAATTCTAGAATAAAAACTGGTCTGGTCAGTGAACGTAGAGACCACAATCACCTTTAATAGAGGTGACCTGCCCTTAGGCAGCAGATAAACTCTATTTGACCTGTGCTGTTTAGAAGGAAGGATGGAAGATAGGGAGACATATTTTCATTTCTTTCTTCCACCAAGTTTGCTATTTAAACCTTTTCTTAAAAAGAAGAAGCAGTTTTATTTAAATTACTATTTTAAATTAATGAAAAGCAGAACTGCCTTGCAAACCTTTTTTGTTGTTGTTGTTTTCCTTCTCTAGAGATAAGGTACCAGAGTAAACTTATATATACAGAAAAACATAGATGTTCAGCAAATAGGGAGTGTATCTCGTCTTTATTTCAGAAACTTCAGCAGTGGACTCCCTCAATAGGCAGTAATCTGCAATACCAGGTATATCTAACACCCTGAAGAGTGCAGCTAAGTGTAATAATATTTTTAAATGATACTGGATACTGGGGATCAGATCTTACTATTTTTCTCAGAGGTCTGTTCTTTCACATAATGGTACAGAAATGAGTTTTGAATGAGTTCTTATGAGCCTTGAAATTTTACTCAACCAGTCGGTATTGTTCCAACTTTAAATGCCACAGGAGGCTTCCAATGTATGAAGGGCTGACAACTGAAGAGTGTGTTGGCATAGCATGTTACAAAGATCTTGGGGAGTGTGAGGAGGACAAGGAAGGCGCATGCGTGTGCTGGCTGTTTTTCATTACATTCCCATGTTTATTTGTTTTTTGTGCTCTGGTGTCTGAACTACTGTTTTATTTTCTGTGTGTAGAACTTTACATTTGTAAAAATACTGCCACTGAAGAGCTTCTCCAGGTGCTATTATTGTCCTTAATTTCTTAGCAACTCTGTGTCTCAAAAATGCATGGATTTTCAGTACCTTGGTGACACAAGCAAGTATTACCATCCCCATTTTAAGGACTGAACTTGTGCAACTTTCCAACATGACATAGTCTCTCTGTGTCAGGATAAAAATTAAGTCCACAGGTGTTGGATTCATGTGCAGCTCTGGCATGATCTTCCACTGTGTTGGAAGGGGAGAAATTGTACTTTTCTTAATCCAGAATTAAATTTCTTCTCTAGCATAGAAGTGCTGGTTAGCTTTTAACATATGAGCAACAAATGCATGAGCATAGTGCAGGACAGATCCTCGGCTGATGTTATGTTGGCCTGACTCCACCAAAGTCATGTGAAACTATGACAATTGACAGCAGCTGTAGATCTGCCACATTGCATCAGCTCATATTCATTGCAAGAAATCATTCTCCTTAGAGCGATGAATGATAAACCAGCTCTCAGAAAAAACGTATTAATTCTAAAGGCTGAATCCTTGGTCTCTTAGATTTCTTCAAGTACTGAGCTTGTGGTCTTTACTTCAGCTCTTTGAGTTCACACAGCATCATACCTTAACCCTTCTCTCCTCTTTAACTTTCTTCTTTCTCTTGAATAGTATCACCTTCAGAGCACTTGAGTGGGCCTCCAGAAATCTAGGCTTAGTTCCTGGTCTTGCCACAGGCCTCTATCAGCCAGTACTTTAGATTTCCTGGTTTCAGTGAGTTATGGATTTAGCACTGTTGGCCTGGTGAATGTGGGTGAAGAGACTTTATCTGTAGCTCCAGTACTACTATGATGCAACTATGAATAATCCTATTAACAATGTGTCTGTGTACATATAAACATACTGAGTCTCTCTCACTCACGCTTGTATCATGATTTGGGCACAGGGAAGAAAAATAAATAATGATAAAGTGTAATAATTTAGGACCTGGCAGGCTGAGGGGTGCTATCTCTTTGTACAATCTCACAAAATCATGATGAAGTGCCTAGGCAGGGAAGGGACAATGCCCTGGAGCTTGTTTCCCACATGTGTTGGGGTGTTTCGTTCTCCCCTTCGCCACCATTTTTCTGTTCTTTCTACCACTGCAAAAATTCTCTTAGCCTTCCTGCCATTAATCAATGCATATGCAAGTGATTTAATTAAAATAACCTCAATTATGCTGAAAACAAGAAATTAGTAATATCCATTAAAACAATCATTGTTGTTCACATCAAAAAGATTTTGGCAGTAGACAGGATACATAGATGAGAACCACATAGGCAGCAGAACATAGTGTATATATGCTGACAATTAAAAAAATTCAAAATGCCTCTAATCTCACAATGTAATTATTCTGTCAGTCAAATCATTGCTTAAGCACTATTGAATCTGAAGAAAGGAATTCAGTGAAAATTGCAAAAATCCTAACTATATAAGTGATTGCTAAGTCACATGGGGATACACTGTTGTTGCTGTTGTGGTGGTAGCTGCTGTGGTGGTGGTGATTATTGTTGTACTAGATGAGGGCTCCTCATGTGAGAGGTGCTGCACAAACACTGGATTCAGTAGTGAAGAGAAGTTAGGTTTAACTTCTCCACTGTGAAACAAACACAGAAGAATCTACACATAAATGGTTAAAAGCAATGGGAATTCCTTCTTGCAGCTCCAGAGGTGAGGGAAAAATAGGGTGCAGAATTATGGCAAAAGTCTTAGCAGTGATTTAAAAAACCAAACCAAAACAACAAACCCCCCTACTCTTCCATTTTTACACATGGGAAAAATTAGGTAAATGGATAGAAAAGACACAAAAAGAAACCAGTAAGACACATAAACTAAAGCCTGTCAAGGCTAGGATTAGACCTTATCTTTTGACTCCCAATTCCTTGTGGTAACTAGATCACACTGCATCCATCGCCACCAGTCATTGTGTGTTTTAGTCATCCATTCTCTGACTGATTAATGTTGGGGAAATGAAGCGTCAACGTAGATTATCTTGTGTCAATAGAAACAATATACTCAGTCTACAGGGTTCCCTCTCCCCTAAAAGTCTGCTGTTCCTAATTCCCAGATAAACTGGAAGACCTCCTGTAAACATGATCATTATATGCTTTTCCATATTTGAGTGGCAGAAGGAAATCCCTTAGGCTGTATCATCGATGTCTGGCTTGCCTGCCCTTTGTAGAAGCCTGAGTATTCAAAGAAAAGCCAGTGCTTCTGCACAATACAAGAAAACAGACATTGCCTATGGATGGCAACTACCGCAAATATTTTTTATGGAGTTCAGTGGCCCTGCTCTTTTAGAGCAGATGGTGTCAGCTGCAGGTTGTTTCACCATGGCTTTTCTTTTTTTTTTTCTCTAAAAAACATTCATTTTATCCTTAATGTCTCAGCCACTTTTGCCAAAAAGGCTTTTTAGTTTTTTATTCCTCACAATAGGACATAGCATGGTGTTAAAAGGTATTGTAGCTGGCATAGCCTGCAGGCACTGTGAAGCTAGATAGAATACGTCGGCTCTTTCTCACTGTTTAATCTTGGCTTGCAGTCATACTGACTTATTAAAAACAAAACAAAATGGAAAGAACCCAACCCACCCAAATATTCCAGCTTGATTTTTAACATGAAAGGGCTTCTGTGCCAAGAAGACACCTGGTTGGTTTCAAAGCACTGTTTTCCAACAAAGCCAGATTTTTTTTTTTTTTCTTTTTAAGGGCCATGGCAGAATTTTGAGCTCTGAACATCATATACCTCTCCACAAACAAAGCAAATATATAGAAAGGCTTTTACTAATTGCCCCATCCCGAGATTGCTAGGTGCTGACAAGCAGGTACAGTTATATTAGCCAGCTGAAGATCTGGAATCTTCTGAGCTGTTATGACTTTACTTTTTCATCAACATACTCCAGGATCTTTACTTTCATATTTCCAGTGTGGTTTCGGACTTCTGCCTCGTGTTTATCAGATCTCTCTTAGTTTATGACCTTGAACATTTAGAGACAAACTCCTGAACTTGCCAGTTCCAAACCCTGGGATTATGGCAATGATGCAAGAATGCAGGAGCCAACTGGAAATTCAGTTGCAAAAGTGAAATTCAGAACTACAAGCACATCATGAGCCCAAAGAGGCGTTTCCAGAAAAAAAGCTTGAAAGCTGCTATCCTAGTCTGTTAAAAAATGAAGCTGTGGCTGTTGGTTGCTGTTATTATTGGCTAAATAATGACAACAGGCTGAACACTAGAGAGTATGTGGCACACATGAGGTCCTTGTGTGATTTTGCAACAGGATGTTTTAGCTGTGACCTGCTGGAGTAAAAGGGATACCAAAACTGTACTGAGAGGTCTCTGGCAGAATGAGACTGAAATAACTGCCCTTCAGTGTTACATTCCTGCAAGAATGCCACTGAGGCTGGCTGTAGGCTCCTTACCTGATACTCCCAGTGAAGTGTGGATGCACATAATATTTAGAGCAGCCCTAGCAGCATATCTACCTGCCCAGGCAGTCTCCAGCTTTCCAGTCTTCTCTTTTTTGATAGCTTTGGTCCAAAAGGAAAGCTGCAGAGTCTCTCCTACCATGATTCTGATGTTGCTTACTATAGATGCATATGGGATTTGCAGTCTGATTTCAAACAGACTGAGAGCAGGCTTTTGGATATCTGGCTGGGTTATGGGATTATCCTGGAATACAGAAGGCTCCTCAAGTGCTCTGTCACGTACTGTGGTTATAATGTCTGTAAGCAAGGAGTATGTTTGTATAATATGCATTGTAAATGAGGACGTCAGAGTAAAAGGTTCTTTGTAGCCTTTTGTTACTTGTCCTTTCCATACCATAGAAACCTTTTCCTTAGTTCTCCGTGAAATTTATCCTGAGCAGGATCTGGTATGTATTGGCTCTGAGCTATTTCATCATATCATTACAATGTATTTTTTCATTATGCCATCGTAGATAATATGTTGTTTGATCTCAAAAACTAAGCAAAGTTGAGTCCGGGTGGTATCTGGATGAATGCCTTCCAAGAAAATGTCAATATTGCACAGGAAATAGCACTAGTGATTCATGACAAAATTATGACTCTTCATTTTGAAGTACTTCAGAAATAATAAATCTAATCTTTTGTATTTTGAAGAGGTGAAAAAGCTGAGTCATTCTCTTCAGCATGAATCCTGAGGGTTTCAGTTGTATGATTGGTTTTATTTTTTTTGTGTGGGAAGCCTCTCTGTCTTGTGTGAATTGTACTGTGCTGCTTTACTGTTGCCCCTTAGTAGCCCCAAGACTAGTCAGTTGTGGCTCTACCTGAGCCTCTCTCAGTGATTTGTCACATAGGATGTATTTGGTCATAAATCCCTTGGCCTACCACTAGTACCCTTGCTGCCAATATGCCAACACATCACACTTCCTCCAGGACAGAGTGGGTGCACAAGACTACTATGTGTATAACTAATTTGCTACTTAAGTAAGCTGACTAGTAAAGGCAGATGGCTTCTTTAATATGAATCACCTGTGTTGAAGAAAATGTTGCTGCCAAAAAAAAAAAAAAAAAGGCATTCACGATGATTGAGAAAATTACTTGACCACTCATAGGAGAAGTGGAGGATATGGATCAGGATGGGTGGGATGCTCAGGGAATAAGATTTTAAATATAAATTAGCATCAACTCTGCACTGTCTGTTTTCTATTAAGATTACTGTTTCTCATCAGCTTTCATATTTGTGTCAAATGGGAGACATGAAGATGAAAGGCTTACCGACAGCCACAACGTGAGCCAATGATCAGTGCACACTATTTTCCTAGTTTCCTGATTTTGCTATACTTTTGAAAAACAGTTTGTTTTTTCCCCCCCTTTCTGTGCAATTTTAGAAGAGGTTTGTTATTCTGAATTAAAAAATAAATAAAAGGGTAC
Organism: Aquila spilogaster; assembly: GCA_024606505.1. Taxonomy (NCBI): domain Eukaryota; kingdom Metazoa; phylum Chordata; class Aves; order Accipitriformes; family Accipitridae; genus Aquila; species Aquila spilogaster. The sequence goes on from JANHGO010000042.1 coordinate 30,685,641, forward strand.
TTATCCCATTCTAAGTATAAGATTCATCTACACCAGCAGGGCCCCTCTCCTCATCGCATGCTTTGCAATGCCTAGCACAGTTGTCAAAAACCTTACCATGATATTTTTGTGCCAGTGGAGCAACCCAAATTGGGCCAAGCCGAGACTGATCTCAGATGTAATTCAACTGAATTTGGATTACAGACTTGCATGGCCCAGTGCATACTCTTTGCCCAAAGATCCAGAGGGGATGATACACCAGATGGTTGTGCTACCATTCAGAGGGACATCAACAGGCTGGAGAAATGGGCTTGCAGGAATCTCATGAAGTTTGACAATGGGCGGTGCCAAGTCCTGCACATGGGGACAAACGGCCTCATGCACTAGTACATGCTGGGGGCTGACTGTCTGGGAAGCAGCTTGACAGAAAGGGACCTGGGGGTCCTGGTGGACTCCAAGTTGAACATGAGCCAATAATGTACTCTTGCAGCACAGAAGGCTAACAGCCTCCTGGTCTACATGAGGGAGGGCGTTGCCAGCAGGCCAAGGGAGGGGATCTTCCCCTCTGCTCAGCACTGGTGAAGCCACGTCCAGCACTGGGCTCCCCAGTACAAGAGGGGCATGGACATGCTGGAGCAAGTCCAGCAAGGACCGTGAAGCTCATTTAGGAATTGGAGCATCTCTCATCCAAGGAGAGTCTGAAAGAGCTGGAACTGTTCAGCCTGGAGAAGAGAAGGCTCGGGGGGACAGAGGAGAGTATATCATATTGTCACCCATATCCACCATATGGTGTTAAATACCTGATGTTGGGGGAATAAAGAACATGAAGCCAGACTGTTCTCAGTGTTGCCCAGTGATAAGACAAGAGGCAATGGACACAAACTGAAACACAGGAAAGTCAACTTCAGCAGAGGAGAACCCCTTTTTATTGTAAAGGTGGTCAAATAGTGGAACAGGTTGCCAGGAGAGGTTGTGGAGTCTCCATCACGGACATATTCAAAATGTGAATGGATAATGCCCTGAGCAACCTGCTCTAGCTGACACTGCTTTGAGCAGCAGGGTTGGACTAAATGATCTCTGAGGCTCCCTTTTAACCTCCACCACTCTGTGATTCTGTGTAGCTGTCTACAGGTAACCAAACTATATAAATGGTGGGGGAAACTAGCTGCCATATTTTGCATTCCTCAGCAAAACTAAGGTCAACGGAGTGACCTTTTGAGAATAAAATACAGAGGTTAAAAGCCTTTTGAACTCTAGAAGTTGTTGGTTTGTCAAATCCTCTGCCTGAGAGATGTGGCAGAAGTCCCATGACTTGAAACTTCTACCAGTTGAGACAATCCTTTCAGAATAATTGTAGAGAGCAAGCCTATTTTGGCGCAGAGGTGGACTGCACAGGTCTCTGCCTGTATATGCAAATTTCTGTGATTCAGCTATTGCAACACAAAGGGACACATGTTACTAAAGCAGTATATTTTTTGTGTTAAGTGAATGTACATGACAGTGTCTTAAAACTGCAGTTTAAATTTACTAGCAAAAAAAGAGAAGCCATCATCAAGAAGAGGTGACTCACTTTGTACTGTTGTTACCCAGAACATTTTGAGCTGGTGCTCTTACATTCTAGATCATTTCAGGGATTTATCTGGGTAATGAACATGGGCCATAGGAAAGCAAAATGTGTGAAGCCAGGTTTGCTAGTCTAGCTGTGCTCTTCCAGGTGCCTGGAATGCTTATCCATTCCTTACATCTTTTGCCTATTTGCAGGAACTGAAAATGGAGCTTTTGTTGCTGTTCATACATTGAAATATGCCTAAAACTTTTAGGGAAAGCTGGGGCAGCAATGCCTTCCCAGCATGCTGTGAAAGTTCACTCAGCTATTGCAGGGAAAAGGCAAAAGGCCTCTGATTTTAGCAGCAAACGAGTATTTCTGCTTACCTGCTGCAGCATAAAGAATTACTTTTTACTGCATGGCCCCTCATTAATTTTTAAGTAGTTGCTAGTCAACTCTTTAACTCAATTCACTCTAATTAATTAACGTGATAAGATACAATACCCTAATAGTCCTTGCTTATATACCTATTAATACAAATGAGTGGAATCAACTTTACTGCACACCTGTTCTCAGTAATCTGCGCAAATACTAGTGCATTATCATTGCCTCTCAGAAATAACATCCACAATGACATGTTGTTATTCCTTGCTGCTGGCTGATAGAAGCTCATGTTATCACATTGCACAGGATGCTTTGGAAAATACAGTCACTGTGACTGTGAACTATGGCTGAACTTCATACATCTTGAAGAGACAGCTCTAATTTGCTTGTGACCCCACCAGATCTGTCAATTTATGGCCTGAAATGCTATAATAAAAAAGTGTCTAAGAAATATCAATGTATTAAATATCACTAAGGTCCAAAGGGCAAAATCACAAGAGACAAAGCAGAAGTGGACTTGAGTCTGATGGCTGTGAGTTGATCCTCTGTACAAGGAATAATTTCCCTGAGGTCTGCTCTGGCTCACTCAAGGTCATACAGTCCATCAATGACAGAGGGGATCCATAGCCAGATTCCAGCTGCCACAAGATGCCTGCAGGAGTGGTGCTAAACTTGCAACATACCTGACCTCCATCAGAGGTTGTGAAAGAGGAAGAATATGCAGATAATGTGAATTTTATCTAGTGAAAAATGTTAAACACAGCTGCCTAATATATGTCATCTCTTCTCAAATCTGTTACACAGATTTGATTCTTTTTGTCCTCTTCACTGCATGATAAAAAAAAATTAATTGCAATACTTGTATTTTCATTTAGCTCTGATGTGAGTCAGTCATTGCCCACACTGTAAAATGGAGACGGTGAGGCATAGAGACTTCTTAGAAGTCAGTGAGTCCACTGCAGATCATGGACTGGAAAAAAGGGATTCATGTTTCCCATTGCAAGTATGAAGTACAAGAGCACCTCCCGTTTTGCCCTTTTGTCACTCCCATTCTCTTGCAAAAATCTCTGGCTTGTTTGTATTTGTATTCCAGAGCTTAAGCTTTGGTCCTCTAAAAATACTGGGTTAATGCTCAAACACAGAGCCCTGGCATTTTGCATGTGCTGGAATAGGCAGAACTGAAATCCTGAATAGTATTTTCTTATTCAGGCTGTGGTTGCAATGAAAGCTACTCCTAAATGTATGTAGACAAGCTATTCCACCAAACACTTTCACCCAATTTTGCCCAACCTTACAAACAGCGTATCTTGGCTTCCAAAAGTAATCCAGAATTGCTGATTATTTTTGGTATACTATTCCTCTAGTTTTATATGTGCTGCCACCTCTAATTTATACTCTGCTGTTTTCTCCTGTACCTCCTGCTCCAAAGGAGAACATAACATGTTTAAGTGGTACACTTCCCTACCTTTTCCATAGACAAGTTTATAAGGTCTTAGATGCAGGCAGCAATTCCTTGTTCATTCTCATAAAATCTGCTGAGGATGACCAGAAATCAGGACTTCACTGCTCTTGCACACTTACAGAATGCCTGCTGTAGGTATGGTATGCTCCCAGAGATCCGTGTATCACCAGTGACCTCTGAGAGCACAATACAAAGAAACTAATATACCTCTGAAAAACAGAAAGGATGTTTTATATAAAATCATTTAAAATATCTTTGGAACAGATTGCTGAAAATTATTAGGAAGACCAATGGAGTTTAATAGCCTCAGGGATCTTTTCCTGCTTCTCAGTAGAGATAGCCATGACTGGCTGGGCTTATCGTAGCACTACCTGGATCAGTTAGGTACAAAATTGTTTTTGCACTAGAAAAATTGCCTTTGAGAGTTTAATGCTGTATGGATCAAAAGTTAGTATGCCTGAAAATGAAATGCAAGATTGAGAGATGCATCCCAAGTCCATGTAGATCTGTTATGAAAGGGAAAAGTGAGTCAGAAGAGGGAAGGGTAGAAAGTTGTATGGGGAAAGAGACTGAAAATTTGTACACCAGGTGGTATGGCCTTTAGTTGTGAGAAGAAGCTGAACTGTACTCTTGCTGGCTTGCTGCATGCAGCCCTGACATTTTGGCCAGTGTGATGGGGAGAGCCACAGCTGGTATGCAACTGTCACTCTAGACAAGCAGCTCCTAGCAAAGTGTAAAAAAAACAAGTACAATGAGGCTGTGAAAGTCAGTTGGTGCAGTGTACTATGTGTACTGGCCTTTTACTGGCAACTTCCTTCTTACAAGGAACAAAAGGGAGGTCTCCAGTAGGAAGAGCAGCATTTCTCTCGATGGCAGGTGGCAGGACCGCCGAGAACAAACCCTGTTCTTAGAAATAGAAAGGTGTGGTTTTCCACAAAAAAAAAAAAAAAAAAGCTTCTTCGTTTTATAGCTATGAGCACCACAACTGATGTGAAATGGAGCAATTCAGGAAAGACAAACACTTTCTTAGAAAGCACATAAAAATTGCTGAGGGACTGCTCCTGGTGTGTGAAGTCAGTGGGACTTTTTGCCTGGTATGTTGAAAGGCTGAAATCTCAGGAATAAAAAAAAAGAGAAAAAAAAGGAAAAAGCTGTGACGTATAATTTAGGGTTTGATCTTACAGCTTTTACTTGTGCAAGTAGCTTGACTGATTTCCAAAGGCTTATTCCATGTGGTTAAGCATTATTTTTCCCTAAGCTTAGGTTGCGGTGTTAGTTTCTTAATAATTTTCAAACATAAAGTTATTTGGGGCCAGATCTTTCTCTTGTTGAGATAATGAGCAACACTTCTCACTTATTTCAAGGGTCCTTTAATCTTTTCAAGGCCTTTTTAATTAAAATGAATTATTTAGTATTTGTACAGCAGTTTGAAAGTACACAGAGCTACGTAAGTGCAAAGTGTTGTTATTATTCAACTCATTATTATTATCTTTTACGTTTTCCATAAAACTAGTTATGACTTAGCTGCTGTTAAGCTCCTTAGTTCTCAAGGAAAATTAACATTATAAAATGCTTTGACTTTTTTTTGAACCACGGCAAATTACTACTGCTGCTGATTACAGCAGTGATGATATTGTATGAGCACTAACTGAACCAATGCAGAGACCAATTGTAGCTACACTTCTTTAAGAAACTGTACACTTATGAGTTGCCGTGATGAACTTGATCATGATGCTCCTATTTGCAAGCACAGACACATAAGAATCATACAATAGAATCACAGAATGTTTTGGGCTGGAAGGGACCTTAAAGATCATCTAGTTCCGCCCCCCCTTCCACTAGACCAGGTTGCTCAAAGCCCCATCCAACCTGGCCTTGAAGACTTCCAGGGAGGGGGCATCCACAGCCTCTCTGGGCAACCTGTTCCAGTGTCTCACTACCCTCACAGTAAAGAACTTCTTCCTAATATCTAATCTAAATCTACGCTCTTTCAGTTTAAAACTGTTACCCCTCGTCCTATCATTACACTCCCTGATAAAAAGTCCCTCCCCATCTTTCCTGTAGGCCCCCTTTAGGTACTGGAAGGCTGCTATAAGGTCTCCCCGGAGCCTTCTCTTCTCCAGGCTGAAAAAACCCAACTCTCTCAGCCTGTCTTCATAGTAGAGGTGCTCCAGCCCTCTGAGCATCTTCGTGGCCCTCCTCTGGACCTGCTCCAACAGGTCCATGTCCTTCTTATGCTGGGGACCCCAGAGCTGGATGCAGTACTCCAGGTGGGGTCTCACGAGAGTGGAGTAGAGGGGGAGAATCACCTCCCTTGACCTGCTGGTCATGCTTCTTTTGATGCAGCCCAGAATGCGATTGGCTTTCTGGGCTGCGAGTGCACATTGCTGGCTCATATTCAGTTTTTCATCCACTAATACCCCCAAGTCCTTCTCCGCCCAGCCTGTTATTTGTGCTTGGGATTGCCCTGACCCATGTGCAGGACCTTGCATTTGGCCTTGTTGGACTTCATGAGGTTCGCACAGGCCCACCTCTCAAGCCTGCCAAGGTCCCTCTGGATGGCATCCCTTCCCTCCAGCGTGTCGACCGCACCACACAGCTTGCTGTTGTCGGCAAACTTGCTGAGGGTGCACTCAATCCCACTGTCTATGTCACCGACAAAGATGTTAAACAGCGCCGGTCCCAACACTGACCCCTGAGGAATGCCACTCATCACTGGTCTCCACTCGGACATGGACCTGTTCACTGTGAGTCTGAGTGCAACCATCCAACCAATTCCTTATCCAACGAGTGGTCCATCTGTCAAATCCATATCTCTCCAATTTAGAGACAAGGAATTTATCTCTTGAAAAATGTCTCTTGAAAATGATTTGTCATTGCTCTGTTCATTTTACAGTCACCAACATTGATGCACACTGTGTATGTAAACTGATACACCCTTGGAAAATGACAACTATACACCTAACTTGTACTGGTGTCAGTGATCACAAAAGGCACAGGGCAGGGGAAAGTCAAAAGTGGAAGGTCCTTCCTACAAGGCATTAAGGACTTTCTCCACCCCTTCCTCCCCTTCTTTCCTTCAATATTTTCTATTTAAATTGAAGCCCTTCAAGGCAGGGATTGCCTATAATATATACTAATACAAGGCTTAGCATAGTTGAGTATTTAACCTAAACGTCATATTTGCTACTGTAATGCACTGACCATAAAGAAATGAGCATGAATCATGACCCCAGTGTGGGGAACTGTGGCAGGAGATGGATGGAACAAGCCATGGGATTGTACAAGTGTCGCACAATTCTGACCACCTAGAAACTGAAGACTGAAAGAACACGCTTTTACAAGGCTTCCTAGGCCTAAATTATTTCTAAACAAAACAGGGTAATGGGATTAAAATCAATTAAATAAAACACCCCAAAGTGGGAATGGAGAAGTTAAATTTCACTAGAATCAAGACAGAGGTTTCAATAAAGCTGCACTCTGTATAAACCTGAAGTCAGTGCCAGCAGAATAGAAGACAGAAAGTATTCTTATTTCTTACAGTACACAGTTCTCAAGTACTTTCTACTGGTCATGTTATTGAGTTAGTGTCCTGTCTAGTGTCCCTATTAGCTGTGGAAATATAGGTCAGAAATGTGAGGAGTGCTGTCTTCTATGTAAAAATGAAACATTTTTGAAAAGAGGGGGATATTTTTTTTGAGCGGTGACTGACTTCAAATATTTTGCTCCATTTCATGTGTCACCAGAGGTCTGGAAAATACCCTCATGGGGGAAAAAAACACATAAATTTGTGCATAGTTAACATCCCACTGTAGGAAGCACAGTGGACACTTCTTACATTATTATTTAGATTGTTTTAGGATGATAGAATTAACTTTTTCTAATGTAGCAAAGAAAATTTTCTGTTTGGACAATTTTTCAAACTGAAGGAAATATAGTAAAAAAAAAAAAAGCATGAGCAGATGTTCTGAGCAGTTTAGGAAAAAGCTAGAGCCCTGTGGCTAAGGCAGACATTGAGGCAATATTGTGCAACTGTGTCCCATGAACATTTAATAGTTTTTAATAAAGAATCTGGGAAACTGAAGGAGTTAATTAAAGAAATGCCAGTCTTTAAATGGCCTGAAAGCAAATGTGTAAAACCAAGTTGTTTACAAGGAGGTTTGGACCCTTGCAATATGGTTTCATCCAAAGATCTGTAGTTTCTGTCATGAATATTGAAAATATTGAAATTAAAAAAGAAGCCTTGGCTTTCAGTCTTTGATGTAAGAAGTTCCCTGTCCTTACTTAAGAAAGTAAACTGCCCATGAACTCCTTACTGCCTCAACCAAGAAGGCCTAGGTATTCTCCTTGTTCCCAAGGATGAAAAGATTAATATTTTGGCTGCAAACTCATGATTTATAAATGGCATACAAATAATGATAATAGAGTATCTGACAAAACTATGAGAAGCAATGTTAGGTTGGAAATTTGAATCCTACTGAAAAAAAAACCCCAATTGTCTGATCTGAAACTAAGTGTGCATGGTATTTAGATGAGCTACCACTGAGAACGAAGCCCTGGTGGAACTGCTCATTGCTGTCAGCTGGGATAGTCATTCCACCACATTCTTGCCTGGCAAGATGGAGGGGGGTTGAACTGAACTAAGTGGTGTGGAAGGGCACTAGGATGGCAGTTTGTAAGATATTAAATATGTAACAGGATTAAAGGATCTGATTTATAGATTAAGAAACCTAGGAGACAGGCTGTTAATACTGACTTCAGCTTGGCAATGGCATTAAGGAGTATACAAAAGTTTACTGCTTACATTTATAGTATAGACCAGGTCAATCTGAGAATAAGACGGCTTGTTTATATGTTTTTAAAACACTATTTTTTGTTATTTTTTTCCAGTACATTAAGCTGAAAAAAAAGATGGGGAGTACAGTACTGCTTTAATATCAAATGTGAGCAGGATGATGATAATAGATTTCTAATTGCTTCTACTTCAGCACCCACCACTTGCTAGACTTGATTAATACTTAGAGCATACAGTTTCTAATCTCATGCATCTAAGAGGCTCCCCTTGAGAAGAAGCCCTCCACTTAGAAAGGCAAACTGCTGCATAATTTACTGTCACTGATGTTTAATTTTTTTGTATTCCAGAGCTCCACATTGCCCCAAATATTCCATTCCCTTCCAAAGCACACCAATTTTTCTACTAGATCTTCTATAAGGAGGTACTGTGACTGCCTTTTTTTTTCTAGCTGGATATCTTTTGGTAAAGACTGGAAACCTCAGTTCTCGATCCACATAAGAATCTGACCTATCTCATTGTCTTGGTTTGGGAAGAAAAGGTCGGAGAATAGGATTCAAGTTCAAGGAAACAGGATTCTTGGCAATTTCTATTTCTGACTTAACTAGAAATACAATGATAAGAACCTTTATTATGATATTTCAGGATTTCTGCCTCCACTCCTGGACAGAAAATTATCCACAGAAGGTGGAATTTTAAAACACATCAGGATGTGAAGGAGGGAGATTGAAAGCTTGGGTCGTGCATAGCTACCATCAGCAACTGAAATTCATGTACAAACATGCAACAAGAATGACAAGGACACACACCTCATTTAATTCCACTGAAACATGCTGGATTAGGAGCTCTCCGGAGGTACACACTGAAGAAAAAGCTCAGTGGTTTGGTGGGAAAAAGGAAATGGCCCCTTCTCAGCTGGGAAATCTGGGGCTGGAGGGCTTTTCTAGAACTTTGAGCCAACTTACTTAGAAACCCCTACAGAGCCATTACTAAAATTTTACCCCCCACCATCTCTCTGCTATTTAAGATGGGTAAGAATACATTAACATCCTGACTTATTGACAGCTATATGAGACTCCTGTATACATATCCTTCACCTGGATAGTCATATGAGTGGAAGAGTTTAAATTCGAGTCCCAGCTTCTCTTGGGAGTTTGGGAGGTAATTTACAGAATCTACAAACAGTTGTTCTCTTCTCATGTTCAATACATTTAAGGTCTTTTTTCCTCTTCTTGTGCAATATTCAGAGTATTTGGGCTGACTAATTTTTCTTCTGATGAAGTCTTCTGATTGTCCTTATTCATAGATCAGCTTTCCTGTTTTTCTTAAGAGAAACTACCTTATCTTTTAGGGTGGGTAGGGTGTTTTGTTTTGTTCCAAAATTAAGTCTGACTCAGCCAGGTGTGTTTTAGCATCAGGTTTGTTCAGTGGAGTTTACTGAAACAGGGAGATTATTTTTGTTTTGCATAGAAGTTTGGGGGCTCATTAGTCAAGGGATGTGGAGAATTCTAGCCTCAAACTTGTCACTATGACACACCCACATCCATGAGTCAATTATTTCACTTTGCTGTCATACGATGAATGCAGGCTCTTAGAAGGTGCCAGACTGACAGCTTTGAAGTCTACAGAACAGGTTTTGCAGAGACATCAGCAGTCCCAGTTGTCCTCGCGCACTTCGATCTTTCTGAACCACTGTGGCTTGACTGTAAGACAGCCTCAGTTATACTCAGAATCTAGGTGTAACTTGCCACCTCTTAGGATATTCTGTTCTTTCCCTATCCAGAAGTGTCCCAATGATATGGCCTTTTTCTTCCTTAGTTCATATGAATGTTTGAATACTGTCTCAGTTTGGCATCTATTGGATGAAATGACCTCTAATTGTAGTGCTGCCTTGTGGACTGAGTGGGCAGTGAGGCTGGCTTCCTGCTCCAGGGACTCCCCTCCAAATTGCCATGGAGAGCCGCTCCTGTGGACAGTTTGCATTCTCACTACCTCTACTCAGCCCCACTGCAGATAAACTTGAGGAATTAGGTCTTCTGGGATATTAAATCAGCACCTCTCACAGCTGCCAGTTTCACAGAATAATTAACTCTCAATTATGCATCATAATGGCAGTGGTAGAACAACCCAAATAAAACAAACCCAAAGCTGATAAAAAAGGTAGATAAATTAGGCAGGAAGGATATATTTAGTCCACTCACCTTTGAAAGGCTGGTAAGCGGATTCCTGTAGAGAACAGAGGCAGCTTTAAGCAGGCAGGATGGGGCTGGGTGCCAGCAGGATGAACGTTGCTCCATACAGACGTGGTGCTGTGGCCAGGAGTGACGGAGGAAGGCAGGGCCTGGTGAATCCACGCTGTGGGTAATCCATCCAGGTATCACTGAGACTTGCCTGAAAAATTGTATTTTTCGTTGAAGATATTATTTCTTTACGAAAATATGCTGCTGATCCTAATCAAAAAGTGGAAATAGACCGTCAGTCAATGCCCCATGGCATTTTAAGTGAGGGAATTGTTGCTGAGAGAAGGGGGAGATTTTTCTCTTTTGGCAAAGAGAAAAAATGCAGTTTTATGAGAGGTACAAATTCTTGTTTGGCTGTAATAAACAAATTTTGCCCAGCGCCAGGGAGGCAAAGCTAAGCTAAACTTTCTCCTCCCCATCTCTAGCCATATCACTCTGCAGCTGCGTAATTCTCCAGGGATAAGCTCATGGACACACTAACTAGCTCTCAAACAAAAAGCTTCATTCTTTGTTTTTGGCAGTGAAAGCAATGAGAAGCAGCAAGGCAGGCACACAGGTTGTGCTGAATCCTTTGGGATGATCTCTCCCATGAACCTCCTGGGGGTAAGACTGGAGCAGCAGCCTTGCATGCCTGTCACTGTGAAGTACCCTTTCCCAGCTGTGTTGCAAAGAGTTACTGCATTCAAAATGGTCTTGCTTAGTCTGAGAAAATAAGGCTGAGTAACCAAAATATCAATCAGTCTGCTTGTTTTGGGCTCTAGGGTCTCGCATTTAGGTACTTAGATACAGTGCGATTGAGTGCCGTGGCAGCTTACATAGGTAGTTAGCCACAAACAGGTAAAGACCTACATAACCAAGTGAAGGCTGCAAAATACACTGTCTGACATGCAAAAAGCTAGTATGGATCCACTATAAAATGAGATCAGAGAAAGCGGCCTGAGCAGTAGTAACTCCACCTCAAATTTCCTGTGTCTAGGCACAGTTATCAAGAGAGTTGCAGTAAACAAACTTACTGGCTGCCCGTGTCCTAATCTTCATGCTACTGTGGTTGAAACTGGGAAGAAACATGAAGCTATGCATGGATACGGTTTTGATGGCACTGATTTCTATAAACATTACAGAATATGAACATCTATACCGATACTGTTGACTTTAGCCACATACAAGGTCTAGTAACAGTGAATGCTTTAATGTTGTTGGCTTTGCTCATTCCACCTTGACAAATTATGGATGATATGTTTAATTTCCCATTACTGAACCCGACTGCTCCTTAGATTACGGGAGGACTTTTATTTTCTTTTGCTGATGGAGAACTGAGGTACATTGTAGGGCTGTGCCCAAATTATATAGGTTGGTATGGCAGAGCATGTAACAGAAATGAGCATTAACTGAACCCTATCTCAGTTCTCTCATGCATATTTTCAACCCTGCCTAATTCTTCCTTGCATATCAAATTCATCCAGTTTTCCTTCAAGAGAGTAAAGGCTCTCTTAATGACTTGAGGTCTGAAAGATCTAGCCTTTATTCCTTGCTTCATGAAGGCCTACAGGGAAATAACAAGAGACTTGGCTTCAACACTGAGATTATGCTGCAGATACCTGTCTTTCAGAGAAGATGCAAATAGTGGTTTCACTTGTATTTTTGATGTCTGAGAGAAATAAACATAGGGATGAATTGTTTCAGCCAAGGAGAGAAGCGGTATCAACAAGAAGCAGCAGAGATTATGCTTTCCTTCTCTGTTGAGGGCTGCTGTACTCTGTCAAGCTGAGAAGCAGTGCTTGTGCCCTGCGGGGACAGATTGCTTCTGAAGACAGCAATGGCAAAAGCTGTCTTTTTACATTTTTATTTAGTCAAAAGATTTTTGTCTTTATGGTTGGATTAGGTAGTTATCAACATCTCTTGAGTCAAGCTCTCAAACACACAATCTGAGGTAGTTCTGCTTAACTCAATACACACAAGTCTGCCTTATGGGCAAGGAAGGTGACGTAGTAAATACGAAATACCATCTCACACTGGTGCTCCATGGGCTTCCTGCTCAGCTTCCGATGCACTTCAAAGCTCCATAGTCGTCTGGTCTCCAGCTGCTTTACAACCAACCTCTTCAGCCATGAAGCAGGCTGTGGGTAGGGGCAGCTGTTTCACAGGAACCCGGAATACGCTGTGTTCCCAGTGTAGGTTCTAGCCTGATTTTACCTCCGGGGAACAGGAAGAGCCCGAGCTGGACTGTCCTCAGAGCTGTTTGCGAACTGTTCTCAGAAACAATGGCTGATGATTCATCTGGCATCACCCTCAACAATCTCCAGGCCTGCCTTTTAACAAACCTTCCCAAAATAAAGGAAGGGGAGCTTCCCAGACAGAATCATGTCTGTTTTAGTGGTGGATCTACAGAAGAGTAATCTAGGCTTAAGAGTGCTTGTAATCAAGTGATTACATATGCTTGCCTGAGGTCAGACAGTAAGCTAGTTTAGCAGCTCTGGGGACCCTTGTTCCTGTGTTGCGCTCACATGACATGAGCACACTGACTCATCCATGTGTGGGGATATATAAGTGCCTGCTTATAACGTGTTTTTGCAAGTTTTAGTAATAAAGCCAGATCTGTGAGGTTGCAATGCTTTCCATGGCAACAGAACACTGTCATCACCAACATTTTGACTTAAAAGTTGTCATAGTTTGAAAAAGAAACTCAGTTCCTTTTTTTGTTTATGCTAGTAACACAGAAGGTCACTGGTTTAATGTGCGTAACCTTTTAAAGTTATTTCTGTGAGTAAACATTTGCTGGAAGATATCCTGTCTGGGTGATATCTTTTGCAAATGCCTGATATTATGCTACCTAAACAAACTTTTCTTTGGTGAGCCCAAGACAAGACATGGGGTGGCCTTTCTAGAGGTATGCATCCTAGTATAATGACATCCCAAGTGATATTACAATATCTGAAAATGAAAGATCCCATAGTAGGGAACAGTGATGGTGTTTACCTTCTGCAGTTGCTAGCAGTGAAAGGATAGTGATGACTGATAAAGAGTAAGATATATTAATGAAGGAAGCTTGTACTACTCATCGAGGATGAGAGTTGACAGAGGTTAGATACTATACTGGCATCTCTGGGAATGAAACATATTTGGTGAGGAGAGCCTACATAAGCACATAGGGAAGACATCCACTCAAAAACATGGAAGTCTACAACATGAAATACATGAAATATTTACCTAAGGAAGTTAGAACCATGCTAAAAAAACTCCCAAACAAAATGTGTCTTCTCTATCAAAACAAAAAAAAAATCGTGGAAAGAGGACTAAATATCAGACTAAAGTGAAACAAAGAGAAGTGCAAATGAACAAAGCAAACCTTCAGCATGGGGCTGCAGGGGATGCTTGTGGTTGTTAAAGCACACATGGCTCTGCCAGAGGAAACTTCTTTCCCTCTGTTTTTGTTTTTGTTTTTGTTTTTGTTTTTTTAAATCAGCTTTTAACCAAACATTAGGTATCCTTATTAGACTAGTAGATGTAAATAGTTCTCATATGGGAGTATTAAAGTCCTTGAAGCTCAGTTGATTAACAGAATTTAAGGCTGTAGCATATTATTTTTAAGCAGGGAATTTTAGCTTAGAATCCTCAAATCCTTCAAAAACTTTTTTTTCTCTTTCTTGTCTTCTTCTCTCACACATCAGTGGATGAGGTCAGTGCTGCGTGTTTACTTACGTTTCCTTAAGTACCAAGAAGACAGCAAAAGATATTTAAACACTATACATGTTGTACTTCATGGAGGTGGGACGAAAACGTACAGAAATGTGCCCTTTCTTGGGATGCATCAACTCACACACCTTCCTGGAAAAGACACAAGAGCAAAGAAAAAAAAACCAGCCATGAGAAAAAAAAACATCGACAACAGAAGCCTGCATTGCTGTGTCACCTTCCAGGTCCTATGAAAATACTTTTTCCAAAATTTGAAAGCATTTCGTAAGAGCAGTCAGAAGCATATTGTTTTTTTTTTTCTTTTTCCTTTTCAAAGCAAAGCAAAGTTCCACCCTTGCTGTCTGTGTCTCTTTTTTCTCTTCTCTCTTAGAAAAAAAAAAAAAAAAGACTTTTGAGAATTTCATTTTTCTATTCACTGCAGTCCTGGCCAAAGTAAAGCCCTCTTTTACATTGACGTCAAGATCTTTACTAAGATTAGGGTTTCATTTCTCTATTGCAGCAATTAGCTAGGGAATGTATAAAAGGCTTCAGGGAAGCAAGCTAGGACTCCAGAGGGGAAAGCACTTTGCACCATAGGCAGATAGCAAGAGAGAGGGCGAGAGGAGGAAGGCAGGAATACAGAGAGGCGGGGGAGGGGGGGGGAGGGAGAGAGGGAAAGAGAGGGAGGGAGGGAGGAAGGAACAGAAAGTTTATGTACATAAACCTTTTTTAAAAAAAGTATTGTTGCACCTGGTAGCTAGCTTTACTGACACAGAAATGAGAGGTCTCTTCAGTGCTTAAATAGCTGAGAAACAATGGGATAGTGCAGGAAAGTTAACAATTAACAGTCTCAGCTTAAATTTTGTAACTGCAGGGAACTGGAAGCACAGCTGCCTCTCTCTTCAACAAAATCAGGTCTCCTGGTTAAGGGAGGAATTTTTGTTAAAATCTTAGTTTCTGAAAAATAAGCAGCTCCGAGTTGAATGAGTATCATGCAGTTATGGTTTTAACCAGCCCGTTCATATTTAACTGTCTCTGCTCATTTTAACGAGTGGCTGAGAGGGGGGTAACGAGGCTTTTGAAATGCTTTTTACTTTACTTTTTTAAATGAGGGTACAGAGCAGAAAAGGGAGCTGAAGGTATCCGGCTGAAGAGAAGCAGCAAGGAAGATGGGTCTGCTAAGTGTGGATTTGCTGATCACGCTTCAGATCTTGCCGGTCTTTTTCTCCAATTGCCTCTTCCTTGCGCTGTATGACTCTGTGATCCTCCTCAAGCACATGGTGCTATTTCTGAGCCGGTCTAAGTCTGGGCGCGGTGAGTGGCGGAGGATGCTGACCTCGGAGGGGCTGCGCTGCGTCTGGAACAGCTTCCTCCTGGACGCCTACAAGCAGGTGGGTACCCGGGGACGGGGACTGGCAGGTTGGGGTGGGTAAGCCCTGCTGAACGGCCCCGCTGTCGACGGAGAAGGCAAGGGAATGACTCCGTGCCGTGCAGGCTGTCTCCCGTGTGGCGTTAAGTTTGATGGGAGAAGGATAAGCTGAAAGGAGCGGTAATTTTAAGTCGGGGCTAAGGGGTCACGAGAGTCAGGAGCTGGTGCCTCTGCTCTGCCACTAACTCTCCGTGCGGCCGTGGCCATGTCACTTAGTTGAGCCGTGCCTCAGTTTCCCCACCGGCACGAGTAATAAGCGTCATGTTGATAAAGTATTTCAAGATTTTTGTATAAGAATAATTGTAAAATGCTCTAGATGTTTTCACAGCTGTTGTTTAATCGTTTGCCGTGTGAGATCCTCAGAGATTACACAAAGGCTGCATCTTCAGATGGAGCTCTGCAGAGATAGATGTCATCTATGTAACATAGATAGAATTGTTTTAATTAGAGTAAAAGATAGAAATGAACCTTTGCCATTACGCTGGCGTTTTCTGTTGCTCATATGTTAATTTTTATATTAGAGGAAGCATCCAAGTAATAGTAAAACTGGGCACGGAGTGAAATAGTGAGCCTTTTTTCTTCATGAAAACAGTGACAGAGGGACATGTCAGAGATTAAAAATGAACTTGACTAGCTGAGGGACAGCTGCCTGGTGATTTAAGTTAATAAAGCCAATAGCAGTTATGCAACATGTACTTTTTTTTTTTTTTTTTTGCCTTTTAAGCTTTGTATAAACATTACCCAGTGGTACTGCCCGGGTATCATGAGGTAGTTATAGTTCCCTTTTATAGACTGAAAAGGTGGACCCAAAAAGATGAAAATTCTTGCACAGGCCACCCAGTTAGTAAGTAGAAGAACTGGATTCAGAGCTCTGTGGCTTCCAAAACAGTGCTTAGTCTGTTAATGTGTTGTCTTATTTAGACCATCTAATTTAACATACCCCATGTGATGTCATGAGGTTATAGGGGTCCTATCCAAATGATAGCTCTAAATCTTCTGAAATATTTCTTTTTGTATCGCCTTCCCCCCCCCCGTCCCCTTTCGCTCCCCCACAATGGCTTTTGTATTTGCTTTTACCTAGAGATGTGAAGAGCTGATGGTGTTGGTGTTTGCTGGCTTTGTGATATGGAATACAAGCTGCTTAGCCTGAAACCCAAGCCACGGGAACATTAATTTTCAGTGTAAGACAAATATAAATAACATTAGCTTTTGCCAAATGGGTCAACCTCTTACTGCTGCCCTAGGAATCAGCCAGCTGGCTACCCGAATAAAGTAACGCTGAATGAAGCTCACTATTCTCCTGGCCCTTCTAGTTTCTGTTTTTAGTCTCTTCACAGACATTAAGTAAGTAAATTTTACAGTGACCTTGTTAAATGGGCCGGTGAACACAATTGTTCCCATTTTACAGACAAGGCAAGGCAGGACAGTTAACACATGGCTTGGTCAAGGCTCCAGTGGAATTTGGTAGTGGCCCAGGGTCTGGAGAAGGCATGGATATATATCCATGAGATGTTTTCAATCTCATTTTGCTTAAATAACACAAAATGATTTAAAATAAAGATGTTGCATGCCTTTCTGTACTTTCCAAAGTCATACTTTGCCTTTTCCTCAGTACTGTTGATGTCAACCATGGAAGCTACAGAGAGGATGACTCTGTGCTATTTTTGGTTTTGGCAATGAAACTCATACCTTGAACTTTGGTAATTAAAAACTCTCCCTTATCACCATTAAATGACCTAGGTTGATCAGGCCAATCAGGCTTTAAGGTTGCTAGAATGAATTCTGGGCCTCAGTGAACTCAGCAGAAAAATGCATATAAACATAACGAAATTTTATCACCTTGTTCCAAAAAGGGGGGGAAAATCAATTCATGCCAGCTAACCTTAAGAAGAAACTCATTGACCAACAATTCACAGAAAGACTCTGTTTTCCTTAATAGAATTATGGGCCATAAGGACAGAAGGTCATTGGAAACCCTTGATTGTCACAGAAAGGTTGACAAGTGTAGAAATCAAATTATAGAGGGGACACAATGAACTGAGGAGCAATATTAGGAGTAGAAGAGTCATCATCCCCACAACAGAGGAGTATCTTCTGCTGCTTTTGTAAGGAAGAGAAAGGAAAAAAATTTTCAGCTGGAAAGCTGTACTGGTAGAATTGAAAAAATTTGAAATATACACCTGTTTTGTGGCATGTTTAGAAAGCATGATAAATAGGGAAATATATTAAAGACTGTCCCACAAAGCATCTTTTTCCTTAAATTATCTTTTTCTAAATCCTGAATAGGACTGTCCAGTTGTGATATCTTAATCTTAGCCAATTAGCGAGGGTAGGAAATGAAAATATTTGGGAGTCAGGATACTAAACAGCATAGCAAAATGCAGTCGATATCACAACTGTGATTGCTTATTGCTCCAATTTGCTAGCTGAAGCCAGGTATTAGCAAAGTACTTAAGCAGGTGCTTAAGCTCATTCCATTGAGAAATATTTATGAGATAATCACCATTTTTCAGCTAGAATAGCAGAATTGCAGATGTCTGAGATAAACCAAAGCTAGACTGCCAGTTAGCAAAAGACTGGATTAAAGCGGTAACTATGCTTGGTTTTACCATGTTTTGTGTCACTTAGAGAACTCTTCCTGAGTACATTTCATAATGTTTTTCATAAAAGTACATGATGTAAAATTTCTATTCACAGAAAAATTTACTGGAAGCCATTCCAGAAAAACTCTGTTGGTAGATAGTAGATTCTGGATTAAAGTAAATTTATTACAAGAAAGGAGCTCTGCCTTGAAAGCACACAAACTGTCCCAGAGTTAAGTGATTCTGTTTCAGAACTAATGTGTAGAAGCGATGATCGTGGAATAGTTAGAGTATATTTGAAAATAGCTGTTCTGATGCATTTTCCCTTCTAGAAAAACTTTTGAATATCTTACCCAAATTTCAATTCGCTTTTGTTCTGCTTTTTGCTGTTATTAAGTATTATTGCACATGACTTTTTGGTTAGGGCAATTATTTCATAGGCAAGATTTCCTAGCAACAGTTGAAGATTTTAACATCCTCAGTGGGGAAGCAATGCAGAGTTTGCTGTATATAGAGTATATTCAGTATTCTTTTTTATTGGAACATTCTATATGACTTGTTTTCTCCACATTTTACAGTCCCACTGGAATAAAAATGATTGATCTTTTGTTTGTTTTTATTTTCTTATGTAAATTTTATCAATGATTAATATATTTCTCTTTACTTCCTTAGCTCTGAGTTCAATATCTGTCACACTCAGTGTTGATATTGTCTACACTGCACCAGCTTTGTGATTTATAGAACATCCTCCTCCTATTCTTTTCTGAGAGGCAAGTGTGTCTTACATTACAACAAGGGAGTCTTTAGGACCAGATTAATTGTCATAACAGAGATAAATAGAGCTAGTAACCAAGTTACATTAACTTCATATAATTGAAAGAGTGCAACTATTTTACTTAAATGTTATTTTTCTAATTTACTCCTGTGCTCTGTTTATCTACAGAAATGAGTGGATTGACTCCTGAAGAGCAAATCATGTATGTATGTGTGTGGGGGTATTTACACTTTCATATGTGTTTGTATGTATACATATATATATGTGTGTGTATCTGTCTCTATATATGTACATACATATATGTGTATAAATGCAAAAACACACACACATAGGCATACATAATCTGCTCTTTCAGGAGTCAGTTCTCTCTCATTTCTCTGTATATGTATACACATATATATAGGTATACATATGTATAGATATGAATGCAACCACATCTACTGATAAGACAGAAAAAACAAAAGAGATTTTTGAGAGGGTGTTAGTGTACCTTCTGCATGATTTATATAGGCGATCTGTACAAATGCCGGTGAGGCATTTATTTTAGCCCACAGCAAGTATACTGAATGTGTCACATATCTTACAGAAATCCAGAGAAAAAGCTAGAGAAGTTTTGAAAAAAACACTGTATTTAATTTTAAAAGGTTTTTTTACCTGCTAAGTTCCATGCTTTATTTAGTACTGGGATGAATCCGCTTTCAAGATTCCAATGGTGAGAAATCATTATCTTAAAATGCTTTTAAAATAGGTACAAAAAAGGTTGCACCCATTAGCAGTACCCAGTGGTGAGGCCTCATGCTCGGAGCCTTTCCAGTGCCAGATACTAGCTTTGTGTTTCAGCAATGCAGAGCTACTGTTCCTGGTCTCCAGTAGAGAGCTGTAAGGTTATCCTAGAGGAAATCCTCCCTCTTCTCCACCTCAGTGCAGTGTAGTTAGGGGGAAGACCTTAATGGCATCTCCCTGAAGCAGCCAAATGCTTAGGAATGCCGTGATGCACCTATGGGGGTAACATGCACGTGTGCATATACGCACATGTGTGTAAATGTACGTTACAGCCCTCAGAAGGATGCTGGTATCTCAAGCGATGATGGTGATGGGTGTGTATATGTACTTGTACAGCTTTTTACTGTCTTTAGAACGGGCCAGCAGCAAGCTCTGGCATGACAGACCCAGCATGGAGGGAACGGTTGGCACAGGATCCCAACTTCACAGCATAGGCCCAGCTCTGGATGTAGCAGCAAGTAGACTGGTTCAGTAAACACCCAGTGGGATTTTCCTGAGATTTCAGGGAGGCGCGATTAAATTACCTTTGGCTACTTCTGTCTGCTTGATAGGTACAACCTTTATTCCTAAAATAAATCAGCATGCAAAGCAGGACAGCCCGAAAACTGTCCTGTTAAGTGCATGCTGCACAGCATTATCACAAAGCTGTATGTGAAAGTAATATAATGGCACGATCCTTTACCTGCTCTTTGGCTGTCCAGTAACTCTTTGCTGTTTGGGGAAATCTTTCAAAGGTTGGAACAAAGACATAGCCTCTGTAGTTATTATTTGTATTTATTTTGTCTGGCAAGGTAAGGAAGTGTCTCTGTCTGCATTTGACAGTGATAAAGGGAATTTGTGAAAGAGAGCATGTTGTATAGTTTCAGGGTTTAGAACTAGACATTGTGTGGTATTAAAAATATTTTATTGGTTTTACAGAGTTCAGCCTTAGCAGAATTGTTTTCATTGACATTTGCAAATGAAAACAATCTTGAAAGAAGTGAGAAAAACAAAACAAAACCACAATTAAAACCTTTCCTGCAGTGTGTGGAACATAAGTTCAACAGGATTTGGGCTTGTCATTGTCGTTATTATTAAAACATTGTCATTATTATTAATATATAATCATGTTTGTTACAGTAGTGTCTGAGGACCAACCTAGACCAGGGACCCATTGTACTAGGCGGTGTCCTAAACGAGAAGAGCAGACGGTTTGCCCCCCGGAGGTTACAGTTCAAACACTCAAGACAGACAAAAGGTAGAAAAGGAATATGATGACTCCTATCTCACAGGGGGTCTCATCCTACCTGTTTCATTTTGCGGTTCTAACTTTACTTCTTCCACACCACCTCTTTGCAGTCTTCCATTTTCACCCTTATATGTGAAAAACTGACTGAAAGGACTGCTTGCCTTTTTGTCAAAACCTTATGAAAACCCCCTTCGGCTGTGGTAGATACAGAATATTACCTAACGGGCACCACCCAGGAAAAGGATCGTACATGGTCCTTGCACCCCAGCTCAGCCTCTCCAACAAAACCATCACTGTATTCATACAGTGCTAAGGCTGAGTAAAAAAAAAAAACCCAAACCGAACATCTAAATTAACTTCAAATGTCCTCCAGGTGCTGACTAACAAAGACTGGTGAAGGCCTCTGTCACCGCTAGGTAGAGTCCACAAGGGGAGCCAGTGGCCCAGAGGCCACGATGTCATAGGCCGTGCTCCCATCTTGTGGGAAACATAAGCCCTTAAGAAGCTTGCTGTAGGCTCCCCGATCAGAGGAACTAAAATCATCCATTTTCTTTTATAAGAGTGCACGGCAAAAGACTTCTTTATGCTTTCCCTCTGCCATGCATGCTCGTTTGTGGGACTGGCAGTTTTTAAATAAAGAGAGCAGCATTTGACTAGTTATTTTTATCCAGACTGTGCCCTTTTAATTTGTCTCCCACTTCCCTCCCTCAGCTTCACACACCTGATCCTAAATAAAAGACTCTGGACTCTGGGAGAACTTGAGTCAATTCTAGTCTCTGCTTTCCAGTTTGAGTAATAGAGTCTCTTAAAGCAAGCTGCCACCTCCCCATGACAAATGAAGAGCTCCCACTCCCATATGCTACTCCAGACAAGGGCCTCCTGTAATTTTTATCCACTACACAACTCTGGGTCATGTAAATAAAGAAAAAAATAATAATTTGTGTAATTCTCCAGTCAGAGTCTGATTATGATTTGGATGAAGCACTGAGAAATACGGGGCTGTTCAAAGGATATATTTAGCTGAATGAGATCAAATCAAATCAAAGCAGAGAATTTGAAAAGGAGCAAAAAGCTCCAGGGATTCAGTTCATTACCAATCACTGGACTCCAGTCCCAAACACAGCATGTCCATATTTAAATGGCTAATATCACAGACTGCTAATTGTCTGGCAACACCTATTTTCTTTAGGGGGTTGACCCAGCCTGATGAGTCTGCCAAACCGTTTGAAAATCCCTCATGCAGGGAATGAAGGTTGTATTCCAGTGCACAGGATCCCAGGAGGGTTATGCTAAAGCTGATAAAAGCAAAATGAGATAAAAGAACAGGTAAATGAGGAGGCAATGTTTTGTCCATGGGGCTTTTCCTAGTCCTCATGGAGAATGTACAACAAAGTTAGCAGTATGTGCTATTTCTAGCCTGTAGTTTATGAATAGGGCTTTCTTTCCCCCTCTTAAGTCTCCTTCATTTTGCAGTCTGCATGCTAAAGCATGGGCAGCCTTGTTCCCTTTTCACTCTGCGTGCAGACTCAGAGAAGGAGATGCAGTACCAAGGCTGTCAAGCAAACACAAAATTCGCACAAACGATGCAAGTCACTGCCTTGGTGTCGGGCTCGTGCTTGCTCTTGCTTATGGCCGGGCTGGCTCTGAGATTTGGTTGACCTACCTTGCATGCAGGCTGAGTGGGAGGGGGTGCCTGCGCGCTGCCCGGTTTCCACCTCATCCAGAAGGCCGGCACCGAATGCCCAAATATTCACGCACAGAAGTACGTGATTATAGAAATGCTGGATTGCGTGTGAGGGGAATTCTGCTAGTTTGTTTCTCAGAATTTATATTTTGCCTGCCTTTGTGTAAGATTTCAAAAGCGGTTTGGCTGAATACATGGGGGTTTTTGTTTGTTTTCTCATTGCGTTGATTTTCTTTTCCAAGAGCTATTTTTTCTTTCAATAAATAACAACAAAGAAGACAGCCAAGGCCTACAATGCAGATGATCAGCAAGGATGATATTGTCATCCTGTGTCAATGGGTTCCCGAGCCTCGTGAAATAAAGAGTCCCTTTGGGAACGTCAGCGCTTCATCAAGACCAATTAGTGGAGATGCCGCTGCTTATGTTTAAGCATTAACGACTGGGCAGGGCTGCTTTTTGGAGTGCCTGACACTGGCATGGAACAAGGCACCGACCTAATTACTCCTCTACAAGAGCAGAAAATGCCTTGTGAATGCCTGCTTGGCAAGGATGTCTCATTAAGGGGAAAAAAACCCAACACAAGCACTCCTAGAAACAAAAATTAAAATGATAGGTAACCTGCGGCCACAAGACTTACTTCATGGCTGTGGTAAATGAAGAGAAACTGCTATAAGAAGACGTAGGGCATATTTGGGCTTTATTTCCTAAATCCATCTATTTTTTGGTTAATAAGGAGTATGAGAGAGAGAGAATGCAAACTTGCGTTGTTGGAGAACAGCGAAATATGTTGCCACCCTTGGTATCAATGTTAAATAGTACTTGAAGGGCATTCCCATGCTGGTGTTTGATGGTAGTTGCTTTGTTAGTCTGTTCCTTCGGGGTTTGCAAACTTGCCTAGAAAAAGAAGCGTTTGGTAGACCTGAGTGAAAAGTTCGTAATGAGGAGCTTACAATATGTAGCCTCTCTTTATGCTTAAATGTGATCAAGAAGCAGGCTGTGGTTTCCCAGTTCAAGAGTGTTGGTTAGAATATTTTCAGTCATAATTGTTTTGTTAAAATAAAAACAGAAGAGTGAGGTGAAACAGCTGCTCATGTGTTTCTTGTCTCTTAAGCAGCTCTGTACATTGCTGAGTTTTAGTTGCTTCTATCCTTTTTACCTTTATTTTTCTTCTCCTCTGAAGACTGCCAGCAAATATTAGAAATTCAAAGTGTGTTGCTTAATTGCGATTTATGAGGTAAATCACATGTTATTACTTCTTTTCTTTGACTAGATGAGTGCACACTCCTAAATACTGAGGTCCATTATTCATCCAGGGAGTGGGTGCAGCACAGATACTTACATGTCAGACTTTGCCCAGAAGGTACATTTTGGGCAAGCTAGCTCTGAAAAAGCATTTGCTTGGCAGTGCAAGAGCAGTTAAGCTTTCTAGGCAAAGAGGGATCTAGTGTTTGTGCAGATGTGCAGATGTTGTGTTTCTTGAGAGGTGCCCTTTTTTGGTGGTTACCAACTTGTCACAAAATGCTGACTTGTCTAGCTGGCTTATGGATTGAATGCAGCCCTCAGGATCATTATATGGCCGCCACATGATCTTGACCTGTGTATTTCTTTGCTCAAGTCTGGCCCTTTACTTTACTCAGTCCTGCTTTGCCTATCTTACTGCACAGAATGGCAGAGAGAAATGAGATGTTCAACAGTTGCACAGAAGAGTACCTATGACCTGCTAAGGTGTAGGTGGCCTGTAGCAGCACTTCTTAAATGCTGCAAGATGCTTAATGCTACTTCTTAAATGCTACAGCCTGAGTCTCTGAGCCTGCCTCTCTCCAGATAGATCCTTCTTCTCAAAAACTGGATACAGCTCTTTTCCTTCCTTGAGTTCAACGGACAGCACACTCACACAGCAGGTCCTAAACGCAGCTATTTCAGACCTCGCTTGCTTTCAAAGGCAAATGAGCACAAGGCTTTTTTTTCTAACTGTTACCAGGGCTCTAGCAGACAGCAATGCTGCAGATGCAGGTTTACAGGGAGAGGGGCCACGAGAGGTTGTGCTCTCCTGGGACATCACTTGCTTCCCTTGCCTGTGGTGCACCTGCAGCTGCACATCCCCTGCTCCCAGTGGCATGATCACCATGTGCTTGGCCTGGACAGATTTGTGGGTCTCAGACAGTCTTTCTTTCTGTAGCTCTCTTCCTTGCTGATCTCCGAGTGAATGGCGGCACAATTGTGTCTCAATTTGCCCTATAGAAAATAGTCAAAATGATGTTTATAGCATGTGCCAACATGCTGTGAGACCTCGTGTGGCTGTGAAGTCTGGCAACTTTAAGGGCAGTGTCTTACAAACTTTGCTTTGGTTAGATTCTTGCTTCTATTGCTATTCTGATGAAATAACGCCGAGTCATGAATAACTGTAGATTTGTTCAAGGCAGTCAGGTTTCCCAGGGAGAAATGGAGGATCCAGTATCTACGATATACTTGCCTCTGGATCTGTGTGTAGCAGTAATTGTATCAGTTAACTATTCAGCTGTTAACTCAGCTTCTTACTGTATCTGACTCATCAGGATACCCTATAATGTAATATAGAATAGAAGTGCACCAAAAATCAGTTACTTATTCAGTTTTTACACAGTTCTTATTCAGCATTAACTTCTGTTGACTTCAATGGGAGTGTAGCTTCAGAAAGAAATAAATAAAATATGAAAGACTTCAGAATTTGGCCCTGTATGTTTCGTTCAAAGCAACACTTCTGAACATAATCAAATAGACAGGAGACAGAGAGAGATAGAAAGAGTCAGGGAAATATAAAAGGATAATTGTTGTACTAGAGCTTGATGTTGAAGATACATAGGAATTGCTGTGGCAGAGCTCATTAAAAAATAATTGTCTTATGTAATAATATTTTGTGGTTCTATAGCAGTTATCGGCTAAGGATCTTGGAGCCCTCTGCAGGCTCCACCTTATTCTGGCAGTCCCTTCTGTGAGATGCTTATATTCTGTCTTTTTTCTATAGGCAGAGAAATGGAAACAGTCAGGCACAATGACTTATCCACAATTGCCTGTTGGGTCTGAGTTAGATCTGGGGTTAGAGCTGAGAACAGTTCGTTTTCACTTCATCCTACTTAAACCATCATATGAACTTTCCCCTTTTCCTGCTGCTTTTTCCCCAATCATTTTCTAGGGAAACATTGCAGTAGAAGGAACAGTGTCAATCAATCACTGATGAAATTACTGCAAAGTGGTTAGAAAACCTTTTGGAGAGCACAGCATTGGATGGTCCACTGTCAAAACAGAATGATACATTGAGTGGGTATCTGCAGAGATCTCTCTTGTGTTTGGTACTCAGTATTTTCATTCTTGGACTGCAGGATGGAAGAGAATATACCTGTATGAAATTGAGAGGCACTGCATGTGTTGTGAAGATCAGGAATACAATGCAGAATGATTTTGGATAATTGGGAAAACGGCTTGAAATGTGGGATGCAGTTCAATGGGTCCAAGTGCAAAGCACCGAATTCAGGCTGGACTGATGAAGTACCCAAGTCTATGATGGGGAGCAACTAGAAAGGCAGAAAAAGGGACCTAGGCATTATAACTTCTCACTAGCTAACCCCTAGTCAACAGGCTACTGTTTTTCCAAAACAGTCATGATGTTTCATAAAAAGCAAACATCTGGAATGTATAAACAGGTGTAGCCTGTGAGATACATGAAGTAATTGTCTGATTATTCTGAGAATTAATAAAAACTCTTTTGAAGTTTTGAACACTGCTCTTCAAGGAAGATGTGAACCAAGTGGAGAGAACTCAGGATGGCAGTGAAAAAAAATCGTGTCTAGAAAATTGGCTCACAGAGAAAAGTTAGAAGAAATTAGAGGTAGTCTGTCTGAAAGCAAATAAGAGTCTGCAGATACATACAGGTGGACAGGACTATGTGTGTAGTGGACAGGACAAGGCAGATCTCAGATGAAGTTTTCTAATAATAATGAAGTAGTATACCTGTCAGGAATGCCACATTTCCCTGCACTGTGAGTGGAGATGGACTAGATGAACTTTCTGAAGCTGCTGCTTTTGATGATTTGCTATATCCCCATGCTAGTGTCCATGCAGGTATTTAGGTGTACTCTTTGAACAGGTGACTCTATTTATAGTTGTAAGGATACTGGACAAGCAAGTCACACTAACTTGCTATGTTTTAATTTATTTTGCCGTCAGGTCAAACTGGGAGGAGAAGCCCCAAACTCCAGTGTAATCCACATAGCCAAGGGCAGTGATGGCAGCAGTAGCAGCTGGCAGAGTGTCAGTGGCAAGTGTGGAACCAAATGCCACCTTCTGGATTTTGCCAACTCCGAGAGGCCACTGGTGGTCAACTTTGGTTCAGCTACCTGACCACCATTCACAAGCCAGCTGTCGGCCTTCAGCAAGCTGGTGGAGGAGTTCTCTGGTGTGGCTGACTTTCTGTTGGTCTACATTGATGAGGCTCACCCGTCAGATGGCTGGGCTGCCCCTGGAATCTCTCCCTCTTCATTTGAAGTTAAGAAACATAGGAACCAGGAAGACCGATGTGCAGCTGCTCACCAGCTCCTAGAGCGCTTTTCCTTGCCACCTCAGTGCCAAGTGGTGGCTGACTGCATGGACAACAATGCCAATGTGGCCTACGGAGTTTCATTTGAGCGAGTATGCATTGTGCAGAGACAAAAAATCGCCTACCTGGGAGGCAAAGGCCCCTTTTTCTACAATCTGCAGGAGGTTCGGCTTTGGCTGGAACAAAACTTCAGCAAAAGATGAAAACCATTCTCTTCCGAAGCTATGTCAACAGAAGTGTCCCTTTAAGGTGATGTAAAAGGGAAAAAAGAGAAAACATATGCTGGTTTGCATAAGGCCTTTCAGATGATTGCAGGAGAACACATTTGATAACAAGGTCAAATGAACTTTAAGAAAACAAAACAAAAAACTAACTCCACGGAAACATTGTATGAAAAAAATCCCACTCCTGCGCTTGCTACGGGACAGAAGAGGTGAATGCTTCTGTGAAAAGGTGCTGCTGGCGAGCGGAAAGAGTGGTAAGATAAGACCTGTCTCCCAGGAACCCGACTCACGAAGTGTTGGCCCTGGGCTGAGCCAATCCATGGAAGGGCAATGCTGTGCATTTCATCAGAAAACCTTCTTTACCCTCCTGTAGCCAATGCAAGCAACCTGGGAGGAGCCAGGGGCTTGCAATTACTTTGCATAGAAATGCAGTAGAGTGTGGCAATTGTCCTCTCTCCTAGAGATTTTATTGTTCAGAGACTACAGGAACCACCATGCAATGCATCCTGCATGCAGACTGGCTGCTCAGATCAAGGTGAAACATTGTATGCTGGTGTTTGTACTCTTTATGGATGCCTCTGGACAGCATATTAACTAAGTAATTCTATCTATATGTTTGTATTCAGTATGCAGGCCTGTGCCTGCTGAGAAAGATGTTAAAATCTATGGAGTTGGACCAAAAAGGCAAAGGTGATCAAATAAGCCCATTACAATTTGAAAACTAAAACACCTGGACTATTTGTAACAAAACAGGGAGAACCACCTAGAGTTCATGAGACAAAATGTCTCATGTGCATCATGAGACAAAAAGCTGATGCCAACCAACCCTTAGTTCTCAGAGCTGACAACACGTATTTATCAATATTCTCTGGTTCTCTTCTCTGTTTCTTTACCTGCCTTAATCTCTTTCTGTCTAGCAATAGACTTAAAGGTAGTTTCATTTTTAGCTTTTAAAAAAATAACTTATTTCTCTCTTTTATTTTTATTTGAGATAATGACCTTACAGATGTATTTGGGGGATGGGGGAACTTATACAACTTTACCTCATTGAAATGGAAACCTATCCTGTCATTTACCCTGTTAAATGTAGTCATGCTGATTTTTGCTATCTTAGATACCTGCAACTAGTTTATAGCTATGTTAGTTTGCTTGGAAGTTAAGTTGTTTGCAGCCTCAGAATTGATTAGCTGCAGTTCTGCTATCAGATGAGGTGATAGTTTCACTTCTGTTCTCAGAAGCCTTCCCAGAGAAACAGGGAGGACAAATAGTGTGAATTAATGTGAATAAGTGTAAAAGATGGCAGAATTTTCCTATGAATGGGTCTGAATAATTATGTTTAAAGAGATACTGTCAACTTAGAGTATACATTAAGTTTAGGTATTTCTAAAACTAAAATGATTTAGTTGAGCCTGATGAAAAGGCAAGTTTACAATGAGCTAACCCATTAGAGCTGATAAATGAAAACCCATAAGGAGATGGACTATCCAATTTTTCTCTCAACTTTGGCAGAAACATGAAACAGATAAACAGGGTAAATGGCAAAAATCAAATTAGTTCTTTTAATTTCTCCTCCTGCCAGTTGTCAGGAATATGATATATTAATACTAACACAGGAAAGAACAGAAAATACATACATAAATATTTTCATTTTCACAATGTCCCTTTAATATTGTGTATTTCTTCTTGCTTGGCTGTTGGTCAACTTAGCCAATGTACAAGGCATTTGAAAATGTGTTTTCAAGCACAGATCTGAAATAATGACAGTAACATGAGTGATTTCTCCCATATTCAGGTTCATGCTTCCCTTCCTTCTCACATTTTCCTCCACACAGTTAAACATACACACACACACTTACACAGTTTGGTAATGTGTATCAGAGAAGGGTGTAAAGAATGGTCTTCAGACCTTCTGGTGAGCCCCACTTCTCAGAAGGCATATGTCTCTGCGTGTGTATGTGTGTGTGTATATAAAAGTATGTATGCATTTACATATGCATATATATGTATACCATATATTTTTATGTATGTATATACATATGCATGCACATATAAGTGGTGTCTAAGACCAATAATAATAATAATAATTCTGTCCTCTCATTCATTAATGTTACTGTAACTCATTGCTCAGTGTGAAAGATTGTTATACATTTTTGTGACTAACTGGGTTATATAACTGAAATTTCTAAACCTAATATCATAGAAACAGTAACATAGCCAAACTATGTGGTTTGTTTAATCCAGTGTCCTACCTCTGACTGTATCAGATGCTTCAGGGGAAGGTGCAATAATTTCTTCTGGAATTTTCATTAGCTTCAGCCCTTATTATTTTTGTCTTGTGTAATGCAATTGTTGATGTCTCATAATCCCTATGAGAGGCTGATCCTGAGTTTTGAGATCTAAATATTTCTTGAGGTGGGGAATACTAAAATCAAAACACATCATGTTTAAGAACAAAGAAAAACAAATAAAACCAGATTTTTTTTTTTTTTCAGATTTGAATTGGCTGCTTTTCAATGTCATTCTCATCTCTTGCTCTTGTACGTTAAAACAGTATAAACAGGAGTGATCCTAATTTTTCTTCTGTATGTCAGTGATTATATACTCTATACAGAAATTTACATACCTTTGTTTCTTTCTTAAGCCAAACAATAATTCACATTCTTATACAGGTCCATATTCTTTGCCTGTCTCTGTATCTCTTCTGTTTTTACTACATTGTCCTTTTACTCAGGTGAGTAAAGCTGTAGATGTTACTCCAAGTGAAAATATGTATTGATATACCCAGCACAACATCTTTTCCTTATTATATCCTATTCTTCAGTCGCCTGAAACTTTATTAATCCATAGCAACTCCATAGCCTTTGTAAAACTTAAAATATTAAGTCTTTTCTTTCTCTCTTCTTCAGGTCTGAACTGTTTATCCAGGAAATGCTAGCCAAATGTTTAGCACAGCTGTTGAAACATACCTTTAGCTCGGAGGAGAGAGTCTGAGTAATTCAGTTAGTTAATACCCCTTTACATATCTGAAGTTACAGTTATTTTTCAAGTCCATTTTCTCCTTTTGAATTTCCATTATTTTGTCTTGTTATTCATAGATGCCTGTTTATCACATAGTATAAAGGAATTATAAAATTGGCTCCTGTAAATGGGAAATCCACAAGGATTTTCCACAAGAAAAAATACACAATAACTTCATTTCTTTCTTGGCAACATGAATGCATTACCCTGCCCAAAACTTAAAGATAGTTCGGCCTCATTGATTATCAAGACAGAAATACATTTTGCAAATCCTTAAATTTCCCCAGAAAAATTGTGGTCAGAAAGTAGGGGAAGTATTTCAAAGAGAAATGGGCTTAGAGGAAAAAAGTATCTTTTATAAGTGGCTGATAGAAATACAAACTCTTCTTTTTTTTTTTTTGACAAAATTAAAACATTTTATATAAAAGGTTTTAAACTACATGCATTGTCTTCAGTTAATGATAGAAGTGGCCATATGTCAGATACCCAAAATTATTGTAACAGTGGGTTGTTTTGGGTCCAGCTAGCATCATACTTCAAATTGGTCTAGTCTGCTGTGAGGCTAGATTTGCTTTTGTTTCTTATTCTCACTGTTTGAGGGCACTAAACCATATTACTTGAGGTGCTTCAGTGTGACATACATATTGAGCAACAGCTCACAAAATAGGTGCCTGAAAGTATTCTGGAAGGCTTCTGTATATAATAGAGACCCCAATACTGTGTCTCAACATTAGTATGGGAAACTTCCAGTACTTTTTTATTTTGAGCAAGGTAAAAAGCTATTCTGGTCTATCATTCTGCATTGTTCTGTGCTTAGCATCATTATTTAGATGAAAACGATAGCATTTTGCTCTTGCTTGTGTAGACAATGACATAAATTTAAGGCAGCAGGAAAACATGCCCTGTCTATTAAAAAGAAAGAAATATATTATGAAATATATTGTTGAACAACTGTCTGAACACTTTGAAAAACAAAATGCAATCATTTTTATGAAGGTGATCTTGGTGGGGAAACCCACAAAGCTTCTCAAAAAGGTATAAGTGCTGTTCGTTCAGGTGTGTGTGGGGACAGAGGTTATGTTTCTGTATGTGTGAAAGTGGCTTTTCTGTGACGTGGAGTGTAGGTTTAAGAGTTTTTAAGACTTTCATTCAGTACTATAACCAAAGCAATAAGAGATATCAGGTAGGGAATATTGGCCAGTTTTGTTCAACTCTACACCATGTCTGTGCCAGATCCATATTCAGTGATCTTTGGGTCCAATTTGGAGGCTTCAGTGAAGAGAGGTTGGGGTGAGACAATGAAGGCTTGTGTGCTTATGAAGATCGCTAACAAAAGAGTAATTAACTCAGTTGGCGTTCAGATGCCCTCACACTAGCATTCCTCTGTGCACCTTAGTGTTTCTGTATTTGAAAGAGGGGTCTCTTTGGGGCCGTTAATAAGA
Organism: Aquila spilogaster; assembly: GCA_024606505.1. Taxonomy (NCBI): domain Eukaryota; kingdom Metazoa; phylum Chordata; class Aves; order Accipitriformes; family Accipitridae; genus Aquila; species Aquila spilogaster. The sequence goes on from JANHGO010000042.1 coordinate 30,717,454, forward strand.
CCACCGGGGTGTAGATGCCTGTGTGTACTGACTATGTGTGTGTCATTGTTTAAATGTCAAAAATACACTTTGTAGGAGAGCCAGCAAAATTTTGTTACAATATGGTGCTCCATGAAATGTGCTTTCTAGATTTGTTTTTCTTGTATTACAATAAACAATAAAGGAAAATATACCTCTTCTGTGTCTAATTATTCTAATGTTGGTTATTAATACACGGTGGAATCTTGACATTAGACCAAGGAAAATTAAAACTGTATTTAATACAATAGCCTACGCTACCCTGACTAAATCTTAAGCAATATGAGCAAATCCCTTTATAAATGGTGGGACTAATTTAATATCTGACTGCTCCTCAACTTTTAAGAAAGGTAAGGGAGAGAGAAACTGAGAGCTATAAGAACAGCAGTTGAGTCTGCACAGTATTGCACTGTTCAAAAAAAGTATGTGCTTGAAGAAAGCATGCCGAGCTGTACGTAGCACATGAAACCTGAACAAATTGCTTGTGAATGCATCAGTTATACATGCAGCTCCCATTTCAATGAGCATGCAAAAGGCAAAAGGTGAAAAATTAAAAGGACAGCTGAATAGCTGCTACAGGCAAAAAAAATATTCAAATGGAAGAATGTCCGGCAACTTCCTAAACAAACTCACTTTGTGATTTAGTTGTATTTTAGAAATTTCCTCCTCTTTGTCATCTTTTGTTACCATAAGTTTTATAGGACCCTACATCTGAAAACCACTTGTGAATATAGGTAAGAAAGAACAAAACAAATCACCAAAAGGAAAGCCATGGAAAAAGTTACATCTAAGTGTCCCAAGCAGAAATGTTCATTACAGTATGCTTGACAAGCCCTTGGAACAACCAGACAAATAACTCTCTCTAGATTATCCAGTTCACATCACAGAAATAACCCCCAAAAGTACTAAAAGGAGACTTTTGAGTTGTGTGAATATTCCTGTAGTCTGGCCATTAGTGATTATGACCTTTATATCAATTATTGCTATAAGGAGCTACTCAGTATTCTGGAAGAGACTAAAACCTTTCAGGACTTGCTTCTTATTTCACAGCTGAATAAATCAGGTGAAAGAAGATGTGATAAAATAACAGTTTTATTAGAAAATAGCATCATTAATAAATAACTTGTTACCAAAAATTAGATTCTGACTACTTCCAAAGATTTGTACTTTTTTCTGGAATGGATAGTGTCCATGATAGAAGGAAAAAAAAAAATTAGAAAATGGATTATTTATAGAGCAGTATTTCAAGAGGATTGACTATTGCTCAAGATCTTACTTTCTAACAAAGAGGAGAATCCCTGAGGCATAATAAATCTTTCCCAAATATAAACTTCAAACAAAAGACCTCAATGTTGGTTAAAGACTTTGATCACAGACAAGTCAACTTCAGCTAAGTGAATATCCCTTCCATGGTTTGATGCATTTCTTGACTCACTGTATATGCCTGTGTGCTTCTAATGTTCATATTAATGAATCCAACCAGCTTAAATGTGTCTTACAGAGCTAACGTGAAGTGGAAACACATTGAGTGAGCATCCTGTCCAAATCCTTAAGGCCTTAAAGATTTGTGAGCCTTACTATGTCACTTGACTAGAGAAGGAGCATCCATTTTAGGTCATATACATGAAACATGAATACCTCAAGTGTTTTAGTTCTAAGATAGTGCCTATTATAAAAAAATTAAAGAAGAAGTAGCAAGCAGGAAAAAATACTCTTTTAAAATCAGTATTTCCCATATTTTCATATGTATATTTATGTTATCCATACAAAAGCTACTGTGACTTAGCTATGGATTAGCTGTGAAAGTAATAGGAGGGGACGTTTTCTCCAAAGCCTTATCTTCTTTAGGAATTAATCAGCCTTTGATGTCCTTTAACCCTGTTCTTTTTCCCTTATATCCTTCCTGCACCTGATTTCCCATCTCTTGCTCTTTCCAACCTGTAATACCCTTGGTGATGATTCTCCCATCTCAGCCTTTGGTTTTGTGGCATTTGTTTTAAGGCTACAGATTAGCTGTGGACTTCATTTTAAGTATGAGTACTTTTAAAAGGATGTCAGTTGTCAGAGGGTCAGGTGAGATATGGGAGAATACAGCATTTTGTTCTGTTTATCTGTGTACCCTTGGTGCAGATCATCTGCATGCAGGTTTGTTCTTAAACATCATTTGCCATGTGTCAGCCTGCAGAGCTAAACACTGGCTTTCTGGGCAGATTAGAACAGCACAAACAAGTATTTAGCTTCCTGCAGACTGGAAGGGAGCAAACATACAGATTTTAATCTCAGCCCTAGCTACCAGAGTTCCTATCTCCCCATGTCTGTCAGCAGTTTGTAAAAACTCATAAAGCCAACAACTCACACAGGGTGAAGGTCTGAGCTCTGGGAGTGCCATACATTAGACCTGGCCACATGTCTTATGAGACAAATCTTTCTGAGGTTTTCTCAGAGACTCACAGGAAATTAGACCAATCCTTCCAAACCAGAAATTGGTGGACTATGCTTGTAAATTAAAAGCACTTGCTTCATGAGAAAGGGAAGTCTTGTAGCTGATGCTACTATGGAAGGAGCAGCAGATTTTGACTAGCTGCAGAAGCTCTCTCTTAAGCGATCCTTGCAGATCCTTACAGATGGACTGAATGGCGTTTGGGGGCGGGGGGGGGGGGCCTCAGGATTTCACAGTACTAAAACTGTCCACAGCAGGTCACCTATACACTGAACACATCTAATGGAAAATAGCACAACTTTTCCACTTGTGCTCCCAGGGCATCTCAAAGTACTTGAAAACCAGAAGTACATCTTTATTATAGACTACTTTGACAACAGCTAGGCTGGATGCCTTGACTGAAAGTGCATATAAACATGATAGCTATTCTCTCAGGATATTTTTCTTGCCTGTCACCAACACCTGTGTACCTCAGTATAATGTTGCTTATCTGTTGTCCAGTACCATGGCAAACTGTCCAGCATAACACCTAGTTCCTCTTGAGCAGATTGCAATGACCCCTTAATTTATACTGTGTGACACTGGTGCCGAGATGATTTGAAGTTCAGGTCATCCTGTTTATTACTGGGACAGATATTTCTGAGACAGTAGATCAAGAAGTTTCCCAGCACTGTTTTCAGCAGTGGAAGTATCACAATAGGTGAGGCTGTGAAAGAATGTTCAACAGACCTTTTCTGTTCCAATTGGACTTACTATATAATGTTAATTGCAAGAGTTTTCTCATTATATGTTTAGGTATGTATGAAAATCTCCATGAAGCTTCCATTTGTATTTACTTAGGTCATCAAACTGTACCTTCAATGGGACTTTCAGTATCTGAAATGGAATTTTACAGGACATAAGTATTTTTTCAGGTTTCAGAAACTGTGTAACTGTGACAAAGTCAGAGATACTCCTTGCAGTTTATGATGGCTCTTTGGAGTTGCTTCTGTGCGTTGTAGGGGGAAGCAGAAAACAGTCATTGTAAGCCCTGTATCGTGATCCATGTCAATGTGAGGCAAAAGGAGAATTTTCAGGGCACACAACAGTCCTTCATGACTCCTAAAGCCTTTCTTACTCTCATTGCTCCTGTTCTGGAAGCAGATCACCACTCCTTGAGAAGAGGCATGCTGGAGTGGCCCAGTGGTGCTGTGAGATCTTTTTCCGTTAAAGGACAGAAATTCCCCTGAACTGACCACTTCAGAGCAACAACACAAAAAAAAAAGACCATGAGAACTAGGTAAGTTTCCATTCCCAAACTGGCTGCGGAGGAGGAAGATTTTCCTGTTGCATTTATGCTGTTTTAATCAATTTCATGTTTTCTCCCGCTACAGAAGCAAATGGGCTGCTTCAGTGATTTAAACATTTACAGTGCCAGAGCAGCCTAGGCTGGTTGAATCATTTTAGCTCCCCCCCGCCTTTGTTTCAGGCCACGTAAATAGATACAATAAGTCATTACTGAGATCACTGCAGTCTGGATCATTACCCAGAATACCATCTGCCAGTATTTTGTCAAGCTTCCTTCTATTAAAAAGCCATTAGATTACAGCTGATGTTCATTTATGGACAGCAGATAAATCAGTTCACTTGACAGATAAATAGGAACCCAAGTAACTATTTTTTAATTGTGTCTACTACCATACGTTGTCACTCATGATATATTTAGTCATTGATAATACTTTAGTTAAATATATCTTAAATCTGTTTGTTGTGTCAATAGAAGAAAAAAACAGATGGCATCATTTGATAGGGCTTTGAGTTTACTGTAGGCTTATTTTTTTCATTGACATGCAATAAAGAATTCCATTTTAAAATATATACATATTATTAAAATGTAGCATGCATGCACGTTTACTTCTGATATTTAGAAAACAATAACTGTTGTGTAAAGTTGGTGATACTTGAATTTGGAAGTAAAATTAAGAAGTAATGTATCTTTATAATGAAAAGAACTTTCATATACTGTTTGAAAGGTTTTTCTGCACATTTGTTGGAATAACTATTTTGAATATAGTGGGCAACTAAAATACAGAATATTCCTGTTTAACTGTGTATGTATGCTTAAACTGCATCTTTTTCAGTTTTAACAGAATTAAAGAAAACAATGCTAAGTTTCAAACTCAAAGACTTTTATATCACCCTGGTTTTAGTTTTCATATCTTAGTGTGTTAAAAAATGCTGTGAAGTGTCCTGAGGATAACTCTAGAGGAAATTGAAGCACAGTTCATACAAGATCATACTACTCAGTTTGCTTTCTCAGTCCTGGCAGCCTAAACCAGAGATGCTCATGAGTCACCACAGAATGCAACAATCGGTGTCTCCTTCAGGGCAGTATGTAAATTTACAAATAAGTCCATCATGTGATTAACATTTCTTAAGGATTTATGAGCTTAAAAAAATTAAATGTGGTTAACCTAAATATAACTGATATAATAGAACTTCACAGTTCATACTTTCCATTATTCATCACTCTCTTTTGAAATATAATCTTCTGTGATTTTTCTTTTTTTTCAGAAACATTCCAGGCATGAACTTATCCCAAAGTTGTTGGGGTTTTTGTTATTGCTTTTTTTTGGTGGAAAATGTCAAGACATTTTACATTGCTGTTTCAGAATGTGGTAAAGAATAGAGATACATCCACGCAGAGACATGCATATTTTTCTCGGGGAGGGTCGGGGGGGGGAAGACATGATCACACTTAAAACAAAAGGAGATGGCCATACCAAGCATGACTGACATTTTTCACCTGATATGTGGCTCATAAAAACCCTTAAGTAGGAATCTTCAGGAAAAATAATACTCATGTAAGCTGTTAGAAACTTGCAGATGAGCATTTTTCTGAGGAAGACAACTCACATAATACAAACTGTCATAGTACTTGCCACAGGCTAGGACTTTATCAGTTTTCTAATCATAAAGATGAAGGCCTGGATGAACATGGAGGATGACTTCTTTAAGGCAAGTTTTCCAAAAGAAGCCAGGGCATGTTAAAGGAATACTGCTGGAAAATATGTGCCATCCAGCATGTCTCTATTTTCAGAAGATTTTTCTTTCCATGGGTAAAATCAGCCCCTTGGCCAGCCAAATTCTCATTACGACTATCTAGCTATTTCTGTAGACCCTCGCTGAAACGATCTTTTTTTTTCTTTCTTTATTCTGTGGTCTCCCTGTATCTCTAAATAGGCAAATGTAATTGCATTGCTCTGAAAAAGCACGTTCTTTCATGAGCCTTTGGAGACACATATACTTCCTTTCCCATCCACCTTATTCTGCATGGCTGCCTTACAGGTAATTGGTTTAGTGTGAAAGCCTGTGCATGTCTTTCTGGGGACATGCCAATACATGCAGTGTACACAGGGTCTGCATACTCTGAAGAGCATGTTCTAGCTGTCCCTGCCGTTGTGCTTGTTGGGGCACGTGCAGAAAGCAGACAAATCTGGGCCGCAGTGTGAATATGGTCTTTTCTGTCCAGAATGCCACATGTAAATATTTCTTGCAGAAATATGTGAATAGCTTGCTTCATTTTCTTTCTTCTTCCACATCAGTGTCAAGATGTCATGTCCTAGCTGTTCCTCTGCTGTGATTGGCCATACCAAACTAAGTATTAATAAGGCATAGCATACATACAGATCAAAGATCCAAAGAATAAACAAATTTCTTAGTCCACATAAAATCTTCTCCCTCATCCAATGGGTTGGATGCGAAGAAAGACAGGTCTCAAACACCAGGAGTTTCCAGGGATGTTGAACAAAGGGACAGATGAGCTCTCAGGACCACCCCCCACAGCCCCCTTTCCTGCATAGATACAGGAGAACATGAGCTGCTCAACTCATCTGTTTTCATCTGCTGATATTTCATATACATTAGAAAATCACAACTCATATAACTTTAGAAAACAATGTCAGAGAAATGGAAATCTTTCCAGAATATGAAGGAACAAGCAAAAGAAAAGAAAAATCCTATGACTGAAGGTCTCCTTTAAGGAATTGAGAAAGATTCAAGGTGGGAATCCATGACCACTGTCTGCAGCAGTGTACAGTAACTCTACAGCCTAACAATGTTGTTACCCAAAGTGGACATACTTTGAGAAGTGTGTTTTCACACTCTACATGCTCAAAGAGTAATACTTAAGGAGGACATTGGACGTTGATATTTTAATCAAGAAAAAATTCATGTAATTATGACAGGAAGTTAAGACAGGTAAGCTGTAAAAGATAAAATATTCAGAAGCAGCTCATCTGACATTCCCTTTTCATAAGGATAATGATAACTCAAAAGCAAGTCTCAAGTTTAAGCAATAATACTTAAGGAACAATGTTTTAGTGATTAATCAGCAATACTCACAAGTCTGATTAGTAAGCTGGCATTAAACAGTTGAATTTCAGTGTGATGGTAAACTTGATTATTTTTATTGTTAAGGTTTGCTGCAAAAAAGTTTGGCTGAACCTTTAAACAAATTTTACATTTAATTTAAAGGCTTGAATTCACCATGTAAAAATACTTGGAACTTAGACACTAGGTGAATGGGGTTTAAGTTAAGCACCTGGTACCAGTTTGACTTGAGAGCTAGCACTCTAACCTCTAAGACCAAGCCCTGCCTGTGTAGCCTGAACCATGAGGGACCCAAAATTAAAGGCTGATTGGCAAATGATTTTCTCAGTGCTGTAATGCTAACATAGTTTCTGTAGATGTGAAGCAGACCAAATAATATTTTCCATATAGTGAAGTTGCAAGATTGACCTTCATAGTTCTCAGATAAAAAGGGCTTGCTGTGATATAAAATTATGATTATTGACTAAACCCAAAAGTTTCTCAAGCAAGAAGCAATAACTTCTTGATGTCCTTATTCCTAAGGTTGTAAATAAAGCCAGAGAAGTATCTGGTAATCCAGCCTCAAGGAAAATAAGAAGTATAACTGAAGACTGGCCCACTTCTACATGCTTCATTATGCAAACTGAAAAAATTTCAGGGTTTGTTTTGTTTTGTTTTGTTTTTAACTGGGAATTTGTTATGAAAATGTAAGCACAGGACTAATATTCAGAAAAAAGGTAAGAAAAAAGCAGAAAACAGATGCGCTTTATCTGCAGCACTCATCACAAGGTCAAGCTTCACTTGCCTTGGTCTTGCCTACAGCCCCTTGGAGCTTGTGTTGATCTGCAGTTTAGGAGTGGGCTGAGCAACAGAGAAGATCAAAGAGAGACAGCCTTGGAATCAGCAGTGGAACAGTAGACTATCTACCAAATTGGCCCTTTGTTCACCTCAAATAATTGGATGTCTTATTCCTGCAGACTTATTTGTGAGTCTTTGGACTGTCTCCTTTAAAAAAAAAAATAAAAAAATTGCCTTTAATTAACCACTTAGGCAGCTCTCCAAGCTTTCTTCAAAACATCAGACCTTTGTGCACGCTGCCCCCCCGCCTCCCCCCTCCCAATATCTGAACTTGCCCTAGGTAGGATAACAATTACAAGATATATTGGACCTCATATGCCTTTAGGCCTTATCTTACATGGAAGAACAGGTTTGGGAAAACAGCTACAACCAGTTTTGACTGTTTCCATAATACATTAAAGGGATTTTGTTCAGCTTTTTCTGAATCATTGGTTGGTGTCAGTGAGAGGACAGGAACACTCTGCTGGTCACTGGTTGGTTCTTCATGCTGTATCAACACTTCTGCAGTCACAGGTCTAGATGTCCTGTTGCAAACTGGTACAGGATTGTCCCCTGGAGTACATTATCTAGGGCTTTCTCCATTTCACACAACTACTTTCCATTACTATTTACCAGTTCAGTTACCTTCATATGAAGGTTTTTCGTTTTTTTCCTAACTGGCAGGATAAAGCTTTATTTCCCTTTTCTGAATTTTCTGAGACACCCGATCTCCCTTGTTATTAACTGAAAATCATGCAAACAAACCACATGCATTTATCCAGGCTGTCATCCAACCCAGTTCTCCCAAGTTTCCTGTTTCTCAGCCCTTTGCTTTAAACCTTAGACCACACTGCCTAGTCCAAAATCTATTTAAAAAATCACTTATGTATAAATAAGCTTTAGAGTGGTTGTAGGATTTTGAAAATCCCAGGTATGAAAATCAATAACCAACATTCTGTCTTGGTCTTTTGTAAACCCAGGAGCCTTTTGCAAATATAATCCAGGTTTTGCTCATCCAAATTTTGCTTGGGATACATACAAGCAGGCGCTTTGTGCTAGCCTATCCTCTGTTTAAAGTAAGAAAAACCAAGATGTGTTAAAGTTGTCATTGTAGGCTTTTGGGGGAAACTGGTAATTCAGACAGATTATTGTATAGGAAATACTCGCTGAATATCTTGTTATGCTCTCAAAGTTACTTGTAGGGTGTTGGTTGATATTGGTAACATTTACAATAAGAATTCAGTGTTTCTGCCTTGTTTCCATAAAAGATGAGAAACTTTCCTTTCCACCACCACTTTAATATTACTCAGGGAAGCAAGAAAAACATATCTACCCCTTTGGATGACTTTGTTATTTAAAAATAAATCTTTATTTCATGCAACACTAGATACTTTCTGTTTCAGGACTAATTCTTCCAGGTCTGCCACTACCCCTGGACAATTCATTACGTATTTATGTCATTAGGGATCTCTACCTTTCATGCAACAGGCACCTGCAGGCCTTGTTTAAGCAGCACCCAGATCTGTGGGCATTGTTCTAGGAGGTTTGTTTGGGTTTTTTTTTTTTTTCGAAAAACTGGGCAGCTGCAGGAAGTCATATGATCAGTGGCCCAACAGTTAGAGCAGTGCTCTCTGAATTGGTATTGCACTAAAGATCCTCTAACACAAGTCTGGAGGCTGCTGCCAGGCAGGCCTCGATGACCCTGGGCACCACTGAGTTTCTGTTAAGCTTGCACAAGAGTAGTGGTATTTCCCCACTCTCTTTCAAAATATTAGTTCGTGCAAGTCCCTTTTCCTTCCTTGCGTTTGACCAGCTCTTGCCAGGCAGGGAATTCGGTCCTGCTTATTACAAGTTCAGTCCTGGCGCTCTGGGCTTTTACCTGAAGCTCGGGCACAGGCCAGCTCTCACTGCATTTCTGTAGCAGGTGGTTTGAGGACAACTGCTGATAAGCACGTTCTCGGTGCTGGTTTGATAATGTTGTGCTGAGTGCTGCCTGGGTGTCACACTGGCTGCTGAGCTGTATGTGGAGGAAAGGTCAGAGCAAGTGGAATTGGCATAACGCTGACCCAGACCTGGGTAAACAGTGCTTCAAAAAACGCTGCCAACCTAGGGAAGACCTACCAAGTATGTAGTCCATGGCATAAAAACAAACAGTATTACCAGGACCTGTGATCACATATACTGACCGAAGTACTGCTGTTTGTGTTGTGGGCCCTCTATTTGTAAGGACTACAGATTTTGTTATTTTTAACTGACTCTTGTGAAACTGACTGGCAATTCTTCTTTTTTCTTTTTTCCTTTTAAATTCTGGGCACAACGTAGTCAAACGTTACATTCCTTTACTCCTTACCCTCAAACACACATGCACACCCATACATCAAAAGATGTCTCATGCCCTTCATATGTTGAGGGGCTGATTGTCTAAAGAGTTCTGCTCCCATGCAGGTAACTTCATAAATGACCAGATTCCCAGAAGAGCCTGACCTGACAGTTTTGTGAACTGGAAGTAAATGGGACTGAAATTCTGCCATTAGAGTTTTGGGGGCTTTCTAAGTATGCAAAACCTGAGAGCTTTGCTTATTGCTCCATCAAACAGAGACTAAGCCACAATCAACAATATCTGGAAATCATGTAAGAAGAACCTGGGTTTCAGGTGACGGGCATTACAGAAAACTCCTTAGACTTATTCTTGTCTTCCTTAATATGGGCTAATGCTGCTTGCTTGTCTTGGAACAGTAGTAGGCTCTGGACCTGTCCCTTTTCTGGCTTATGCACTGCCAGGCCTAGCTTGAGTTTCTCCTAATCTGCAGCCTAGAACAAGTGGAAATCTCATCAGACACATTAAATCCTTGCCTTCCAGTGGGGTTGTTATTCAGTGAATGTCCCTCCCTTTGAGCTCTCCCTATGACAACTGAATGCCTTGTTCAGGGCAGAAAATTTTTGATGTTGTGGGTTTTTTTTTTTACTGAAGAGATAAAGTGAAGCTTACGCCTAGCCAACAAAAAGTACTTGCTTGTATGAACCAGGACCTGTCCTGACTGACTGTCTTCTGCTGGTTTTGGTAAGTAGAAAGACATATGTATGCGTTACTTTGAACAAATGAGACATCCCCAGGTACTCATGCTATAGGGTTATTTTTGTTAGACTGGGCAGAGCTGTGCAGTTCACCGTGGAAGGACACATGCATCTTGTTGCTAGCCAATATTTATGCAGGAAAAGACTTGATCATTTCAAAATTGCTGGTGGCTGGACCAATTGTGATTTTTCAAGACAGAAGTTTTGAAAGAATGTGGATTTGCACAGCAAAATATCAACAACAGCATTGGCAAAGTTGAAAATGGAAGACACTAAGACATCTTTGTAAATCAAAACCCTAAAACTCTACAAACCTACCCTAGTCTGTTTGGCATTCTGTGAGGACAGAAATAACATGTTCAGTTCACCCAGAGCTCAGTTTTTCTCTTGTTTAATAATAGCCTTATTTGAGAAGAAACTCTCCTGCCTTCCTTAATATACCAAATAAGTGCTAACTGCTAATGAAACCCGAGGCAGGTGTAAATTTACCCTGCCCCTGGCACTGCAGGCACAAAAGGACTCTGATTCCTATGCTAGTGTTTCCAGCATAGTGTTGCTGAGGGTTTGGCTGTGGAGTTGCCTCTGCAGAGACATATCAAAAGAGGTTTTATTTTTTAATTTCTTCTTACATAAAGGGTCTGTATACAATGCAAGGTATGTGCTCTTAGGAAAGGCTTGGGCTATCCTTTAGGGGGAAGGGGGCAGTAGTAAATATCTTTTTGGCTTATGGTTTCTTCCAAAATCTGAAAGAGCATGTTGGTTATACCAGATCAATTCCAGACATGCCAACACGTTGGCTAGGACCAAGAAATTTAAAGAAGGTAGGAACTTTTATTTTTCTTCATATGCATGTCCCCTAGCATATTTCTACTGTATTCTGTAGCAGAAACATTTTTTTAGTCTCTTGCTCAAGTGTGTTGGTACTTTCAGTATTGATGATCCCTTCTGCACTGTAAAGGAAGCTAAAATAACAGTCTTTAAGAGAACATTTGGCATTCAAGCATAAACTCAGATACCCCACAACAAAGTTGATAGTCACTTATCCCTATGCTCCAGACTGACTGCCCTCAAAATTCTTCAGCTTAAAGCTGTGATGGTCAGGGCCTGGGGTGTATCACAGACTTCCTGGCTTTGTCCTCAGGGTTATTGCAACACTTGTGCTGTGCAGTGCAGGGACAATGAGATGGTGGGAAAGGGCTCTCAGATCTGGGGTATGACTGCTTTGTAACTGGTACTTAAGTTTGGAAATCATGTCACGTGAGGAGACCCAGTAATGTGGCTACAGTTAAATGATTGCTTTACCTCTTACATAATAAGTTGTAAGTGGGCTACTCTGAGAGATAGTCTGCTTGCTGGCTCTAGAGGGTTCCTGAAGGGCCTTCAAAAATCTTGCTTTGCATGAGCTAATATTCCCAATACGTGCACAGGAAAACCTGAGCACAGAATCAATCACTGAGGACTTTGTCAAGGTTAAACAGTCAATTAGTTGTAGTAATTACATCTCACCTCTTCATTCCTGAACAATTAGAGAATCACACTGCCTTGCAGAATAATTCCTATGCCTTCCCTTTATTCCTCCGTGCTATTTTCCCACAGATCTCCTTGAAAAAGCTCAAGGGTGGACATGCTGTTTTTCCAGTCTGGAGTCAACACCTGCAAAGAGCCAGCTGTGTATTTGATTTCTGTAGTTGCTCTCAGGCAGTTAGTAGTTGTTTAGCCTGAAGAGCCAAATAGCTCTGGGGCAAAGTAATCTGTCTCCATGTATGGTTTGCAACTAATTGTAGTACAGAAGCCTGGAGTGCTGGATGTCTCTTTCCAATATTGTGATACTCAAACAAGTAGGATATGTTTGAGACATGCCAGCTTCTTAACCCCAAGAGTCTACGTGATAAACATTCTATAGCAGGTTAGAACATGCAAAGAAATCTCCCGCCCTCCCCTTATGGCATAGTGTTTCCAGGCTCGCAGAACAGCAAATTTTTATAGTATCACACATCTGTAATAGAGAAGGGATTTTTTTTTTTTTTCCTCTGTTGTCCAAAGGCAGTAAAAGAAGTCAGAAGGTAAAAACATTCAGATTTGTGTGCTCAAATTGAGGCTTCTGCCTTTTCTTTAGCTGGCTAAACTCCATGGTCTGCTTTTTGGAGATTCTCAGCATTGATTTATTAATGTATGTTTTCATGAGGAAAAAAGGAAGAAAATGCATAGCTGAGATGATTGTTCATTACAGTTCTTCCATCTAATTTGGGAAGTCCTAGGCTGTGGGTTTTACAGCCTCTCAAGTCCAGCTCTATGAGCAGACCCACCTTTAAGAGATGTGTTAGTTTTGTCATGTTGGGGTTGATTTATGAGAGAAGGTTCTAAATCTGGCTTAGTTTAGGGATGCTGAAATAGAAAGGTATAAAAAACAGTCTGAAAAACTGTGTGATATAAATACCAAGGAGAGAGGGGGCAGAGGAGAGGGAATATTTAGGATGGTAGGCAGGATAAATATAAGCAAAGTAAGTTTGAGATGGAACTTCATAAGAAAAATCCTGGAATTAAAATGTGTTCAACTGAATTGCAAGTATAGTTGCATAATCCTAGCTCTTTAGGACACTCAATGTTAGATTAGAAATACATCTGAAATGTAACTATATATCTATATGTTCTATCTGTAGAATCTATCTAAAGAATCTGCCTACACTTTCTGTGTTTGTCCTCTCTTTCTCCATTGCCTTTTAAAGCAGTTCTCACTGCAATAGCAGAAAGGAGGTTGGGGGGGAAACCTACTGAGGCAGGGAAGGGGTTTGTGTGGCCTATGTACCTGTTCTGAGCACAACCTCAGGAGGCCAGTCCTCTTTCTTTAGCAGATCACTGTGAGCACATTCCCATGTAAATAGGTAGGATTTCCTGGGAACAAATCCTTAGCTTTTCTTTTACACCCTCTGCTACAACAATGTTTCCATGTAACCTTACAGCTGTCTGAACCTAAACTATTTTCAGATCCCCAAACCTAGCCGAACCCGAATGAAAGTGGCATCACTTCTCCCTCTGCCATGTAGGAAGCACTCCTAGGTCATTATATCACATGGTTTTCTTGTGCGTCTACTAAACCAGATGTATATTTTATAGTGGTGGGGGTTTGGCTTTTCTGCTTTGTAACTATTGGGGGCAATAGAACTTAAGTTCTCTCCAATACCAGTGTGCTGTCCAGTGGGTTTTTTTGTTGTTGTTGTTTTTTATTATTTCAGTTGTCTTCAAATAGTGGCTTTAAACACAGGGCAGAAGGTAAATTTGGGTCCTTTCCAGCTTTGGATTACCAGCAGATTTGCTAGACTTGAGTAATTTTTTTTTTTTTTAAGTTATTAAAGCTGGCAGGCAGGATTAGCCATTACCAGGATTTCATATAATACTTCTATTCCCTTACTGCCAGTTGCTAACAGCACATGGAGCAAATCCTAGGTGGCCTGGCTTCTAGAAGCTGCAGGCTGAATTAGTTGAAAAGGACTTGAGACACATTGCCCAAATGTGAGGCTTTTTTTAGATGGTAAGTCATCCTGCAGCTTAAAACTAGAAATGGATCCAGACAAACATCCTTGAACTTGAGAGGAAATATGGACACAAGCTTTGAAACTAATATTTTTCTCTACTGGAAAAGAACCCCCTAATTTTCTATTTATCCCATTCCTCCTTTCCCTAACAAAGCAGTATTTTTCTGATCATGTGAATTTTATTTACTGACTACCAAGTAATTACATGGTGAGTAATTGGATGGCTTCACAGGACTGGAAATGGAATACTGACTGCTTAACCTGTAGGTGAATATTTCAGCTTTGTGCTACCCCAGCAGTGAGTGCAGATTGGTCTCACACATCTGCTGCATGCCATGTGGTGGGATTCAGCCCAGTGGAGTCAGGTGTGTGCATAGCAAGTAACCACTAGCTCTGTTGGCAGCCTTGGGAAAGGAGCAAGGACAAAATGGGTCTTAAGAAAAATGTCCCTCTAACTTTTATCATTGTCTGGATGGACTGTATCTATGGCTATCTGGAGAACATAGAAGTACTTGTAGTAATCCAAATCTCAATTTGTTCATGCTGAGTACCTGCCGAGCTCTGTTATCTTTCACTAACACTAGATGAAAATTAAATATTTGATTTAGCGGCAGGATTTTAAGTAACTGCCTAAATCACTGCTGGAAAAGTAAATATGATTTTAAAAGAAAACGTTGTAGTACAGAAACTGCCAGAAGGAATCAGTACACACCACCACTTTAGTTGGGAGAGGGGAACAATTCCTGCCATTTCACAGCAGTGGATCTTTTCTTTCTGAACCAGCAGCAGTTGATTACTTACCCTGAGCTGTTGTAAACTGCACCAGGTCCCACTAATATGCCTGGTTTTTTGCTTAAGAAGGAATGGTGAAAAAATGCAGCCCAGCTGTTACAATATAGAAACTTACAACATGAGCAAAGCTTGTGAAAAGAAGCCCAGCACAGAGAGAGCTTTTATTCATATGGATAAAGTTTTTTCTCTTTCTTTTTTTTTTTTTTTTTTAATCCCATGGAACTTTTTCCTCCTATAGCTTTTGTAAATCTTCTTCCCCTTGTTGCTGGGAGATTTAAAACAAACAGCCAAACAACCAAGAGTATTTAATGAGCTCTGAATTGCCTTGCTATTAACTGAGAGAATTTCTAGGTTTCCCACTTCCCCAATTGGCCTAAAAACACAAAAATAACCTCATCTTCTTATAATCCTATTTCACAATTCGTTTTTCACTGCTCAATTCCACCCTAGACTGGATTTTCTTTCTTCTTAGCTCTCATTTTTCCCCTACCACACATGTATCCACTCTTCCTCTCTCTCACAAACAAGCTTGCTCACACACCCCCACACATCCACACTCACATACATCAGGAGTGGTTTACAGCTCAATTTCAAAGATGTTTCTTAAAAAAAAAAAAAAAAAATAAAAATTTTTTTTTCATTGTTTCTGATGTGGAGCACAACTAACAAAACAAAGGAAACCAGAGTGGGCAGTAAAACCCTTGTGGTCTGCAAGTTCAGTTGTGGGAAATGTGGTGTTAATTTTTCTTATTTTAAAATCCACTAATGCCTCTCACAGAACTTGAAAGAACATTTTGTTTATTTAAAAAATAAAAAAAATAATCTGATGACTTCGTTATATGGGATTTATTTGCGTTCTTTCTTTTTCTTAACTAGGAAAGTTTGTAGGAAAACAGGATATTTGTCTCTGAAGAGGTTGTCTGCTACTTATTTCCCACATAAACTTCCTGCTGTTGCTACTTCAGGAACTACTGTCTAATTCGCTTGTGTCCCAGCCCTTTAGCTCTACCACTGTGCATCTGGTCCCCAAACCATGGGCTTTTGAAATGAGTTTGCCCTCTCATATCCCCCTTGCCCCTAATTTCTTTAGCATCCACTGATTGGGGCACCTGTCAAGTTTGCCCTCACTCACCTTTAATAACCATTTTGTTCCCATTTGTCCCTCAAGTTTCCCTGTTTCCTCTCATGCCATTATTCATAGTACCTAGACTTGAATCATCACTATCTTCTGCTGTAGCCTGTGGGAAGGAGCTCCTTCCTTTTGGGGATGCTTTGGCACTCACTGCACACAGAAAACACCCACAGCCTTGCAAATCTCCCTGGAAATTTGATTTCCTGTTTTTCTTTGACTTTGTATTCAACCCTTTCATCCTTACGTTAACATGCTTGTTATGACCTTCCTTTCTTCAGTTTAACTATTCTCTATGGAGTGTGGTAATACCATGCCAAAAGCTTTTTTTTTTTTAATTAATGTGATAAAATGCCATTGTCTTCAATCACGGCAGATTACACAGTCAGCTGTGTATTAAAAGGTCAATGTACAAAAACCTTATTAAAGTATTGATCAGCCTGGAAGCTGGTGGTATTTTTGTAATGTCCTGGTGACACAATGATTAAACTGATTAAGCCATAAATGATGAGGACATCCACTTCAGTCAGTTCAGCTCCTGGAATAGCCCTCCAGCGCTCAGTCTCCCAGTGTTCTGGATAAATGTGCTTGGAGTTCGTTGTAAAACCCCAGGTCAACGGACTGCCGAGTACTCAAACAAAGCAAAATGTTCTGACCGTGTACAAACCAGCCCTCCCACCTGTGCTGCCATAGGTGAACTCATGGCAGGGAAATGTGAGCAGCTGGCAGACCTACAGCAGATGCCATCTTAATTGGTCTGTGATGAAGGTGAGCTGTTCCTTCTCACTGGTGACACGCTTTCCTCCCCTGCCTGGCAATTTGACTGGCTCTCTGGATTATTTATTATTATCCAGATAGTCTCAGGTCTGATATAATTTGATCTGGAAAAAGTTTCCAGCTAGCTCTTGCTAGAAAATGATCACAGTGCAACAGTTTCAAAGAGAAAGCCTGAATGTGTCCAGCACTAACCACTAGGGCTACACTAATGGCTCTAACAAATGAAGCTAAACCTTGAGACCATTTGGAGAGTGGAATGAGTGTGTGGGAGGGTGGCAGCAGCTTGCTCATTAAGTGTGTCACACCAGGAGCACTGCACACCAGCTTTCTGTGATCTGGGTGGTGTGCCAGGACTCAGGGCCAAAACTTAGTCCTAACTGTTTAAGGCCCTGATTGCCTGGGAGATGCTCCTTGTTTGCAGTGTCACATACCCAGAGCTGGTGACGAGGGAGCCAGAATGGGAATGCGTCAGGACGACGTTTGTGGCAGTACACTCTGTATCACAGCCTGTGTTGGCTAACTTGCTAGGCAACCTCTGAATGCAGGCTTTCTCAAGTATTCAGGAGGAGGTGAGCTGATCTCCTTTTGAGCAGGGCTAGAACAGAGCAGCTCTGATCCTGAATCATTATTCTGCTGCTGATTAATTAACAATGGGAACAGTTTATTCATTAATGGAACTTGTCTCTCTTCTCTGCTTTAATTTGGGAAAAGCAATTAAGTACTGAGGTTGATGAACCAGAGTGTAAACACACAAACATCTAGCCCCAAAGCCTTGTGGCTTGATTTATATAAGGCGAACATTAACACACCTGTAATGTAAACTTCTTGCAACTCTCCTGCTAGAGCTTTTGGGGATGAGGCTATGGAGAGTGAGCACCCACAGTGCAGTGTTGGCACCCAAGCGCTACAGAAGTTGGGCACTGGGCCAAGATCAGTGTGCAGATGCTGCTGGTGCATCAGGCCCTACATGGATTTAGCAGTTGCTATGCATCTTTGCAAGTAGCAATGGGGCACAACAACCTTGCGTGGAAAGGATTTCCTTCTCATCTTTTACCTTTATAAAAGCCCTCTTTGAAAGTGCAGCTACTCGTACTTGCTGCAGTAGCAGAGAGGATTTGGTGCTGCGTATGTAAGGTTCACTAGATCCATCAGTGACATACGTCTGCCTTCTGGATGGAAGGCAGCAGCTTTTATTACTGTTTCCTGTGCGCTTTATGGCATTGTGGTGCCTTGCCCCTCTCCAATTCCTAGCACTCAGTATGGATGAGAAAAACACTGCCAGGTGAATGAGCAATTGGTGGTATCCTGCCCAGGGAGTTTAAGTTGCACGTGATTGAAATCTGTAATGATTTCCACCCTTCTGGGGCTCACCTGGCCAGCTATAGGCAAAAATGGATTCTAGGTTTGAGAGATCTTGGCAGCTGGAAGGATAAGCTGTTGAATGGTCATTAACTGATGCAGGCAGACAGTTGACTCTTAGAAGCTCTAAAACAAAAGGAAAAGCAACTCAGAGGGGAGCGAGATGTGTGTTTTCCTTTGAATTTATTCTTCAGCTGCCGTTTCTTATCATGGCCCACTGATTATGTAGCTAATTTTGTAGTAGCAATTTTGTAGTTAATTTGCAAACTCGGGTCTCATTTTTCCAGGAATGAGTTCAATCATTTAGACTTTGTCTCGGACTCTCATGTGACAGATTAAGCACCTGCATTGTAGTTATGACCAGGCACTTTCTTTTCCCAAGCACTTTTCTTGGCTCTTTTTCATTGATGCCAGGAAGAGTTTAGCAGCAGCCAAAGGGAGTTAATGACTTAGCTACTAACCTACTTTCTTCTTCAGTCCTTGGTGAGATGAGCTTGTGAAACTGCAGACTTGTTTCACTGTTACATATTAATTGTCAGGGTGTGATAGCACCTAGAAGAGAAGATGAGAATACAAGCTAGGCCTCCACCAGTCAAATGCCCTCCTTCCTTGCTGGGCAAACCATGTGTGACAAAGGGAAAGAAGTAAGGCAGAAAGAGATGGAGGTAAAGAGGGAGACAGCAACAAATATGGGGGCAGATATTAAATATCCAAGTCTTCCAGTCTCATCCATGAGCCTGCTCTTTCTCTTCAGCCCTTTTAGAGAGGATCTTGCTGGCGATCAAATTGGAAATGGAGGCCAAAGCCTGAGCATGCAGTGGGACAAAATGGCAGCTTGAAACCTCAAGACACTTCTCCTCTCTCCTGCAGAGAAGAATTGTCATGGGACTGCTGACAGGAGGATGGATATGGGTTAGCCTCAGAGAGCCTATGTGGAAGGTAGCATGAATCTCAGTGACGCTTCTGTCACTGACACAGCTCAGAGAAAGACAGAGCATTTAATTACAGAGGGTTTCAATTATACAGGTTGCTGGTGCAATGCCTAGTCAAAAGCCTGTATGGAATAGGTCCTCCAAGTGGCTGAGCATACTTTCAAGAGAAGATATTAAGGATAGATGAAACATGAATCAAAACTGTGTTTGGTGAAGATGCACAGCAGGAGCATCTTGCTAAGAGGAAGCTGAAGATTGTAAATGGGCAAAGGGAGCATTGACTTTGCTCTCTCTGAGACCCCCACCACAAATTAGTTTGACTTGCAATAGCCACAAGCTGAAGTAATATAACTTAAACCCAACCCTGCATGCAGCCTGTGAATGCCTCTCTTCTGCCAGACAAAATGCTTTCAGGTGTTTCTACTGAGGCAGTTGACTATTGAAAGACTTTTTAAAACAAAAAAAAAAAAAAAAAAAAAAAGAAAAGAAAAGCTGGTGACATACCCTTTGCATAGGTGAATAAGATGTTCCTCTTCACTTGGATTTTATGACTCCTCTTCCCATCCTCTCTGATGTTTGTGCAGCAGACAGCATCAGAGCTGCCTGCTGACTCGTACCCTGGAAACCCACTGCGTGGAATAAGCAGAGGGAATGAGCAAAGGGAAACTTGAGGTGTAACTGGGCAGTTGGACTTGAGGAAAATTAAGAATAAATGTTTGTCATAGAGCCTGCATGTTAATGGCCAGCCAGAGTTCAGAAAATATCAAGCTCAACAGTCTGATCAAGTGTGACAAACTCCTCTTTAAGAGGGGAATTCAAGGCCTTACTTTCTCAGGACCAGATCCAGACCAGGATTTAGGCATTGTGACATTCAGTACAGCAATTCCTCCCCCCTGCAATTCAGAAGCTTGGTTACAGCACAGGAATGCTCAGGGCTGACTTCCTATCATTACGTAACAAACTTAGGTGTCTAAGAATAGCAGTCACACCAAATGGAGGGGATGAGAGAAAGTCTAATCCAGCCAACTGGCAGTGCTGATGAAACCGGGGAATCTTATGCTCTCTATATTGCCTAGATTTAGAGAGTGATCTCAGAGGTGGCATTTCTGAAATGGAGATTCAGCTTCTGAAACTGCTTCAGGCAGGTAAGTGCTTGGCCTGTGTTTTTTGGGTAAACACCGCTATTTTCTCATAAAACTTATTTGAAGGAGGAGCAACCACCTTTGCTTTGTGGCTAGATAACTCATTCAGGAAGTGTTAAAGATGAGTATAGACCTTCTGCCTGCAACGATGCCATAAATAACTCTCATATAGGAAAATTTTCAGCATTTCTCAAGGCTGAGTCAATGTGCACAATGTCCACAGATTCACTGGAAAGTAAGCAGGAATACAGTATGATTGAAGAGTACAATGATTGCACCTTGAAACAGTAGATTGTTTATAGTTTTCAATGATTTACTTTTTCCACTCATTTTGAAGGTAGTGGCTATACATTCATACAACTTCATGCAGAAATATGGATGGGAAGCTACCAGGTGCTGGTATACAAATAGCTAACAGGTTCAAGATTACTTCTTCAAGGACAGGTTCCCACTCTGAGTCTTAGAGTGAAGGATAAGAGTGCTGGTTTGTCAACTTATATAGCACTAATAGGACCCCACTGATGTCTCTAGTGGCCTAAAATAAGACAGCTTAAGGAACAGATAACATATGACAAAATGGCTTAGTTATGTCTGTTCCTTCAAGCAGGCAATAGGACAAAGGAGAATTCAACAGGAGAGCAGTAGACTGGCATACAGCTTGGTTGCAACAGTCAAATAGACTGAAAACCATCACACCCTCAAGAGGTGTCATTTTGTTCTAAGAGTGTTGCGGGCCTTTTTCTGTGCCCAGAAGCAGGATCTGCAGAGGCATATTAGATTTCTTTTCCATGCTGTCCCCTCTTCTCACTTTTACCTGAGGGGTGATACAGATACTTGATCATTATGATTTCCAATGACTCATACTCAGCAACACAAAGTTTAATTGATTACCAAACCATCCTCCAGGAAATACTGGTGGGTATCCTCAGGAATTTAGGTTAGGTTCAGGTAAACATCTCTCACACTGGTTCTTCTGATGATGGGAGCAATTTCGTCCTTCCTGCTTTCTGTTTCTAACAACAAAGGTCCTGTTCTCAGTTAAATAAAAAAAGTATATACTTGGTAATAAAAAAAAAAAAAACCCAACAAAAAAACCCCCAACAAAACCCTCCACCAGAAAATATAATGATATACCAGAAAAACCATTTATGCATTAAAAGCTCTTCTGAATTTTCCAGAAGGCATCCGAAGCTCATTAAAAGAGACTTTATTTTAGTGTGGTTGTGGTTTTCATTTTCTCTCTTCTTAAAACAGCTTCTGTCACAGACAAATCACTTTCTCTGACATTTTCAAGCACATATTTCCTAGCAGTCATGCTAATACCATCACAGGAGGGAAGCATTTAACTATTGCTGTTTCACCTCTGCCTCAGCAGTGAGCAATTCTGTCTTGCAATTGCCATTGATTATAACTGCTGCTGTAGGGAAAGGTAGCCACAATACAGCCCTTCACTTAAATAATAAAAGCAATGAACTTACCCAATGACTAATTTCTGCACTATGCAAACGTATTCCTCCGCTTGGGTGAATTGGTGGAATACAGAGAGACCTTCAAGTCAAGTACTAATGATGTACCCAAGATGCATGAAGTTGTTGCAGGCTATGTTAAGGATCAGACAGGAATAAGGGGCAGAACTATTTCTCAGTGATGGTGTGTTTAGACCAAGCTGGTTCATTTTATCTGCAATCTGCCTCTGGTGTCTGGGCACTAATCTGTGGTGGCCTTATCCACAGTGCTTGCTATGTAACAGTCTTACCCAAAATGTTTTCAAGTCAATGCAAAACTTCCCCTTGCTTCTAACAGGTTTTGTGTAAGGCCCTGATTTGAACACACATGGAAAGCCTCAATTATAGCCTTCATCTCCCTGCTTTGAAAATGCGGCCTGGCCACCCAGCATGAAGAAGGCTTCTTCAGTGCCAACAGCTGGATTTTTTTATTGTTGTATCCTTTACAGGCAGTGTCACTCAGTGAATTCTGATTTAGCGAGGTACTTAAAATACATTCTTAATTCTAAGTCAGCTTATGGGCCTGTGTAAATCAGAGGGACTACTTTGGTGTTTAAAATCAGGCAGGTTCTCACCCAAGTCCTAAAAAATGCAGAGTCAGAATAGTCATACCCACATCTAGCAATCCTTGTTATTACCACTGCAAACTAATACTGTATTACTGGGGAATGAAGATGGGGCGCTTTTCTCTCTGAGACATTTTGTTGAAGGAGCTGAAACAAAGCACACACTCACTTGGCAGAGGAAAGGAAGAAAGAGATGGCCTTGAAGTAGGAATAGCTGACAGGACTGATGTGGAGATAGTCACTGGTGGAAATAAGGCCATTGATGGAGAGGAAGTAGTTGAAGAGGACCAGCAGTCCCAGGACTAAATAGTAGAACACAAACCTCTGCCTGAATTTTTACTATGGATGCAGAAAGTTGATGGGAGACTGGAGCTGAATTCCACCCTGCTACTATAGCATGTCTGACATGTTGTCTGTGGTGGCATCACACTTAGTGCTTTCTTCATGTGTCTCCTGAGCTGAGAAGGTGTAGCAGCATTGTCAATAGAGTCTACCTGGTATACACGGACTTGCTGTGCTTTCTAGGCACAGCAGGGTGAGACTTTGTAGGACACTGAAGCTGGCCTGCTATCTCATCACTTTTTACAAGAGGTGAGCTTGTTATTGTATTAGCTTTATTATTAGCTCGTTTAGCAAGTTGAGTCAGCTCAGAAGTTAGACAAGCATCAGGATGGGTGCAAAGGAAAGGGCAGCAGCTGTCCACAGCTGTGTCAGGGGGAGGGACTCTCTCTGCATCAGCAATTTGACAAGTGCAGCCCCTTCAAGGGGCAAGGTCACCATTTTTCATACCTCTTTCCCTAGTAGCACCACCTGTATTTTCAGAGCTTAATGACCTAGCCTGGTTCGTGTCATTCCTCCTTATGTAGGGAAGTGCAGCAGAAGGACTGAGACCCCAAGGATTATTGTGCAGATGAAGGAAGGTGGTTAGTGCAGCACTTGTGATGGATCCCGAGTAGATGTTGAGAAACAAGGAACTCATTTACTCTGCCTTCTTACAGAGCTCATGTCGAGTCACTTTTTGCCTTCATGAGACCTGTTTTCCTCTCTTCACAGGAAAACAATAGCTTTCTGCCTTTTCAAAGTATTGCAAGGCTAAATTCTTTATTTTCCAGAAAAAGTAGTTGGTTTCAGCTTCAGACCTATCAGTCATTCTAATGGTTGTTGTGCATGCACTTTTATTTAAAAAAAAAAGTATGGGACATGAGAAGACTGAAGGATAGTGCTCCAAAACAAATTTTAGTGGTTATTACTGTAGCAAATAGTTGGATTTGGTAAACATATGAACAAGACTTTTTTCTTCTCAGCACTTTTTTTTTCCCCACAGAAGACTGTGAGCCACTCTTTATTAGGTGTAAATTGTGTATTACTGCATCAAGGGGATGATGTCGATTTACATGGGATGATGGCTTGGCTCACTCAAGCTCTGCTCCACTTTGCTGGACTACTTTGCAACTGTAAAGTGGCATCCTACTGACTTCTGCAACCCTATTCCTCACATCTCCCAGGCCACGGTGTTTGTGTTTCGTGATTTTAAAGCACAATGTCTTAATTATGGTCAGAGGAAAGACATAAGGAAAGGGAATGTCCTGATTTGTCTTTTAACTGCAGTTCTTACTGGTATTTATTTCAAAGTGTAATTACAGGAACGGAAATGACTATGCAAAAAATGGCCTTTTTCTACCAACAATCTCTGCTGCTTGTGTACATTTGAGTCAAATCTGCAGACCTTTGTTGACACAAGTTTTATTGCAAGTCATATTTATTTTCCAGTCTCTATTAAAAAATAGCCTTGCAGCAAGGGCTGTCTTCAGGGAGAGGAGAGGGGTAAAGAGCCAGGGGGACCAGCCGTGCAAGTCGCTTTTGTCGGTTGCTTCGCTCGCCACAGGCAGCCTTTGCTGCCGAAACTGTTAGCTTCTCCTGCCCCCTCGTGCAGGCATGTGAGCACTGCCAGCGATTTCCTCTTGCGAAAGTCTGCCCGGGGAAACAGCAAGATAGAAGGAACAAGCGAAAGAGCTTCGAGATACAGCAGTGCTCCGGAATAGTGTTTTGTAAAGGAATCGCTTTGATAGCCACGGGAAGACAGCGATCTAGTCCTGCACTGGAGAATCTCCCAAGCCGTTAGAAAAGAGAAGTTACTTCTTGAAAACTTGGTTCTCCAGGCTGTAGAAGGCGAATCTTCTGAAGATGGTAGATCTGGTGAAAACTCTCAGTTTATGTGTCACGTTCAAATTTGAAGATAACTGTGTCCAAAAGCTTAATGGGAAGAGTGGTGTCTTCAGGAACTAAGTGTGGAAGATCAGCTGAGCCTTTCTGCTTTACGGCTTCTCTCCGCCTGACAGGACAGGTCTCCCAGCTCTGGTCAGCCTCTGTTTGCTGGCATGTCGCTGGGTCCCGCTGCCACCTGGTGCTCCCTATCCAGTCCTCTTCTATCCAGGTGTCTCAGGCTAGACATCTGTACGCCTGGCCTATGTCTCTCACTACACTGAGCTTTTAAACATTTTTTTGAATGCCTTAATTGAAAAAAATTATCAGGACAAATATCAAACAGCTCCTCAGAAACAGCATGGTGGTCAAAGGGTAAGAGACAATGCAATACCTAGGTTTGCACTCATATTTCAACGCACAGTTTTACGTGTCCGCACCAATACTGGACCATATTCAGAAGACCCTTTTTTTTTGTTTTTCTTCGTGCTAGCTTAGGCAAAATTTCACTAAACTTAATGGGAGTTCAGCTGAGCAGAGAATGAATACATCTGGAATCAGGACTGTGGTATTTGGTCCTTTTTTTTCCTAATACATTCAGCGTCAGAGTGAATTGATTTGTGTTCCAAACCCATCATAGCAGAAGATACTGAATAACAGCAGCTGCTTCCTCACCTTGTTTTTGAAGATCAAACTTCTAGGATGCAGACCACGTTAGATAACTAACGCTATTGAGCAAACACATACCAACATTTGCTGTGGTCTTATATATCCTTATATTTTGGGGGCAGCTGAACTGCCTTAGAAAAAAGAGCAAGCAGTAATACAGGTCTGATCAAGAGCAGAGAGAGAGGGTAAGAGGAATGGTCAGGAATACAAATCTTATAGTTCTTTTTCTATGGGTCCACCTTGTAGGGTTTGGGCCTTTTTGATGAAAAAAATGCTTTTATGCTTTGCATAAAAGAAGTCCTAAGAACCTCCCCTCAATTCACAAAAAAAAGGGATGAAATTGCTGCTGCGATTATTGTGAACAGACTCTTAAGAGTAGATTTGTAGCATCTCCTGTTCTCTAAACTGGCTTTTCTTACTGGAAAACCTTCCTGCAAGCAGCAGGGCACCATCACATGGTACAACGGGGGGGCACTCAAATGAACAAAGTCACAGAAGAAAAATCCTCTAACAGTTGCTAAATACAAGGATACAACCTTTGTGTCAAGAAGTCCCTAAACTATGGATTGCTGAAGTCCATAGCTTTCCCAGGGGAAGTATAACAGTAAGCTTGCCATGTTGTTCCTCTACCTAACTACTTACAGCCACTGCCAGAAAAGAGATAATTAGCTAGATGGATCTTCAGCCTCATCCTGCAGTTCTGTTCTTATGGGGTCTCTTAATCTGAAACCCAATGAGAGCAAATAAGTTGTGGTCTACAGGGAAAGAAATTAAGTAGAAAGTAATTTACACACTTTCCAGCACCAGGCAGACCTGGCTGCAAATGTACAAGTAGCTATGAAAGCTGAGAGTTTAAAAAAAAAACCAAAAAACCAAGACCCACAAATGGATTAATCAGATCCAAATTTTAAATAATTCAACCTAGAATGATAGAGTGGTGGTGGTGGTTGTGGTGGTGTTGTTATTGCAACTTTTTTTTAAGGCCGCAATTAAGCCTTGAGAAAGGGAGCCAATGCACCTTTAAAACTTTCTGCTTAATCAACTATAGCGAATGCTCATTTAA
>JANHGO010000042.1:30743985-30797624 GCA_024606505.1 Aquila spilogaster
AAGCTCCATCTTGCTGGAAAATCCAGCCCTTTGTCAATAAAGTTCAATAACTCGACCACCCATGTAATAAGATGTACTGCCTGAAATCTTTCACTCGCCAAAGCCAGAGCCCTGCTGGAATCTCCCTGAAAGTTAGAAGTACTCATTTGTGTTGTGTATTTTCCTACAGTCTGCATGCAGTGGAATTTGTATTTACTGTAGTGGAAGTCTGTTTACAGTGAGGTAGAGAAAAAATTCAAATTTGTCTCAGTGTGCTGGTTGCTATTCTAATAGGAATATTGCCCTGCTGAAAGGGAATACAATCAACCTGTGTTTAGGACTGCATCTGTCACACAAAGAGAACAGCAAAACTCTTCACTGAGTTAAGAAATAAGTAACAAGGTACTGAGAAAGACAGGACTATAAGCAAGGAAAGTGAAAGACATTTCAGTAAGATCTGAGCTGAGGTGAAAAATGAATGGGCAGAGAAATTCAGAAAGCCACTGAGTAGCAGAATACCCTTGCACCACTGCTGATGGTTGATATTAGAGGAAAAGGGACATCACTGGTCTGCTGAATTGGATAGAGCAAATTCAAAGGGATATTGAGAAAGAAAGAAAAAAGTTAATTCAGCTGGATGGGTATGGAGTGTCTCTTACGTACACACCAAAACTTAAGGTTTAAAAAAAATTGGAAAGTGCGGGGCTTTGAACAGGTTTTTTTATTGAATAACTGGCCACACTGGGGTCCTCTGTGCAGCTTGTTTTGAATAGAAATTCCGTTCTGGATCTACAAGACCTTTTCTTGATAGAAGATTCATTGTGGCACTAACTTATTGCAGTGAGAAGTTGGGTTTTATTACTTGTCTTTTTCCAGTGGAAAAAACTTTTGCTGAAACAATTTCTAAACTGATTCCTCTCTAACTCTGGATTGGATTCCAAGATGAGCAAGAAAGGAATTAAAACTTCTGAAGAGGAATTTGTGTAAAGGAAAATCCATAGACAGCAGTGGGGAGCTAGGATTTGATGAAGCCAGGAGAAGAAAGCTCAGTAGTTCAGATGAGAAGACACAAAGTTATCAAAGAGAATGTTACCAGAAACCAATGGGGTGATATTCAGAGAATGTCACAGTGGCAGATTTGCAGCAGCAGGAGAAAACTTCAGAGTCAACCCTGACATCAAGGTTGTGATGGAGGTGAAGAAACCTGTAGAATATGTGTCATGGAGATCAGTGGTGAGTGTGAAGATCTTCCTGTCCAGGTGCCCATAAATGTCTTCCAGGCAACTGTTTAAATGAAGCGAAGCTAATACCACAAAGTTAGATGGACAGAACAGACAGAAAAGTAATTAGACATACCCAGAGGATGAAGAACAGGCAGTCAAAGAATAGTAATGCAATGGATAATGCCTGTTTTATATAGACAGTAGAAGACCAGAAAAGTTTAATGAAGATCCTTATAAGCTATGGAAATCTGTCAATTAAAATAGTGTGAGTAGCAGGAAATGTTGCAGGCTGCTTTGGAGAAGAATGTTTGTCTACTGCTTAATGCAAAGACTTGTGGAGGAATGCCAAAAATGCATTAAAAGTTTCACAGTGATTGCCCTGGAGGAAAAAGGACTAAAGACTGGTGAACCATCATCTTGGGTAGCAGTACAAAGAGAATGCTTTTAAGTTCGGTAGGTGTCCAAAGTTCTTGCTACCCTGACCAATAATGACTCACCAAGTCATCCAGATAAAAGGAGATGTGGGTAACAAAGCACTCCTATTCCAAAACTGGTCACAGGTAGCATTACGATCCTCTGGGAATTTTATGACATTCAATGGTAAAAATGGAAAGAAACGAGAAAAAGAACAAGTAAGTGATTTGATGATAAATATTAAGAAACACTTCGAAGGCTCTGGGGACTTGAATCAATGAAAGAATTAGCGTGTAAATGGAAGAAAGCAGACAGAGGGAGGGAGACTGGGAAAGAGTATGGGAAAGAGGAATGATTCTGGAAGGAAGTGGAGATGATGGCACTGCTGAAGACAATTAAATAGAATGGAACTGTCCATCATGTTGAAAGCTAATCTAAGTAGAAAGACAGATTATTAAATACTTGCGGAAGAATTGTTTTCATGTCCAGCCAGAGTGAAACCCAGAGAGGAATAAGAAGCACGTGATCTGAATTTCTTGAGTACTTGCTGGGAAAGAGGTTAGAGTTGGAGAAAGGAAATTTATAAATAAGATGATGAAGAAAGTAGACTTTTGAGGCCTCAGGAATAGGCTGGTAAAGCGATGTGAAGGAAGCAGCTATTTTAAAGGATGTATCTAAGTGAACAAAGCCTGGAAAGGGAAAAGGGAGAAAACACCAGAGGAAGAAACACATGAAAGTCAATGTTTGAGGCATAAGACGTGTCCTAATAGCAATGAAGAGAGAAGAAGGGCTTGCCAGCAGGACTAGGAATTGGAGAGGGTGTGGAGAACAATGAACTTGCATATACTAATGTTTGTTTGCTGGAGTCAGATAATTGCCAGAGCATTTGTGGTTTATGTCTTAGAACAAATGTTTGGGAAGTGTCCAGACTTAGTCTTACTGAGTGTGTACAAACCAACTGATTATTAATGAACACAAGGTAGGAAACTCTTCCTCTGTACTTGCCAAGTGAGACTCTCCCAAAGGTAGGTGTAGGTTAGCCAAACCTTTTTAAAGTCATTTATTCTCTGTTTCTTAAAGTTTTTCAGACAAGATAAAATGTGCCTTTGAATGATACATCCTATGTCAATCACAAGACATATTGGTCCATGCAGGGGTTAGTGGGTAAGATTCTGTCCTTTTTGTGGAAGGGAGTCTGAAAAGTCTATCTTAACGGTCCCTTTTAGTTTTACACTTCATTAACACAAAGTATGACAGCTCATCTTCTTCATGTGGAGACATCATTCTTTATAGAATGGTGTGTTCTCTATGTTCAGGGTACATAGTATTTTCTGACAAGAAAGATTTCTTACTGCATCCCTTTCTATTAGTGTGAATCCTTAATGAAAAGGTATTACATGAAGCAGGTGAATGATTAATCTCTAGGCGGTACAAAGTGATGGCACCTCAGCGAAACGTTTTAAGGGAACTGACTACCAAACAGAGAGGATGTATGTTGGTGCCCAGACCTCCCTTCAGACCCACCTTATTCATTCCTTTAATGCACAGCAATTCCATACCATAAGGAGTAGCAATAAAGGGACAGCTAAGCAAAAGTGGAAGCCAGTAGCAAGTGAAATGCATAGGTTTCTATGAAGCAGCAATCCCCACAATGGGATGCCAACACTTCCAAGACTGGGATTCAGTCACAGATGACATCTATGTAGGTCATTGTGGCCAATTATATATCTGAGATGCTGTTTTCTTTCCTGAAAAGGTGTAAATAAGCTGTGAATAGCTGGATACCTTGCTGAGTCGAAATTGCAGGAGATAACAAGATTTAATTACATTAAATGTAAGTTATTGCAACCTTGTTAACAGCCTACATGAAAGGTAAGAAATAGGAGTTTTATTCCTAGCTTTGCTACAGCATTTCCTTCATTATGAGCAATTGTTGAATTTACTCTAGCTGACTAGGACTGTAGTTAAGGTACTTTGCACAAAGTGAGCCACTAGTCTATGGGTTAAATGCTTGTTCTTTCTTCTCCTGTATGCCTCATTTTATATCAGTAAGATGTGGTTTATGTCCCTAGTATAAGATACTAAACAAGCACAAAGGTTAGTAATACAATAAAAAAATGATGATAATGAGTATGCAAAAGTCAATCCTGCTCTGAAAATAAACATATTTGTTCATCTATAGCTAACTGAAGCTATAAAAATGTATCTTCAGTATGAAACTGGGCAAAGCAGCATCTGTGCCAGATATACACCAGGACAGTGTAGGAAGATGAGGTTTGCACAAATGTAATTGCATCAAAGCAGCAGCACTACTGGAAAAATCAACACTGCAGACAAGAGCCCAGGAATATAGTTGAGCTTTATGAACTGGTATTTTTTGCCTTGGGTTCATTTTGTTTCAGCTCTAAAATAAAACTTTTTCAGTTTAATGCAGCTTAAGTTTTACAATTAGAAAATGCTGATAATCATGTTACTCTTCTTAGTTGTTGTCATTTTAATTTTCATTATCTACCATGAAAGGCTATTTTGTGTTTTTATGGACAGAATACTGAGAGATACTTCTACCCACCTGCTCTCATGACATCCTCATGTTCTCCCTAAAAGCAGACATTTCAACATTTCTCCCTGCATGCAGTACAGGAGCCAAATGAGTCAGGGAAGCTGAAAGCAAGCTCCTTGTTTTTGAAGTTGGTAGGAGTGGTTTTGAGTACCAGCTAAGGGCTTGGATTGTATAATAACTGCTGGCATACATCATCACAGGTATTTCACATCTTTCATTTCCTTCAGTTCTAAGAGTATCAGAGATTTCAGAGTATACAAAGTGATGTGAGCTCTATTATGCTGACAAAAGTCCAAATTGCAAACCTCATTCTTTCTCTCTGAATGCCCATCCTCATCTTCACAACATTATGTAAGGATCTTTGTTTTCAAGACACAAAACAAAAGAGTGCTTAAAAAAGTTATGTACTGTAACAATGACAAAAATCCTACTTGTGAATCTACTTCTTTAAAGTTTTCTCTCTCTTCTCTTTTATATTCAGCATATACATATCTCCAGTGTTGTTTAATGTCTGCCTGTATGATTACCCTTCTCGAAGAAAGTGTGGGAGTGTTAGTTGCCTGGTGAAAGCGGATGGCAAGGGAGCTCAGGGTAGAATCCCGTTATCTTTTTTTTTTATTATATCCCAACATTTCTTGATTAATCCAATGCTAAAGCTAGAGGAGCATCTTTTATTTGCTTGGCCTGACTTCCTCATCCTAAAAGGCACTTTGATTTGCATGGAAGGAATTGCATTGGAAAGATTACACAGAAAGGGGCTTATATGAGGGAAAGCTGATTGAGAAAGCTTCTTTTAAAAAGTCTAGTCCTTTTAGTTTTGTATTATACATTAAATTAGTTCCTTCCTCTTTTCTGTTATACTTCTGTGCCTTTGGTATGAAAAAAAAGAAGTAGCATTTTAATATACCATAAAATCTCAAACACGTCTCCCCCAGGAATCTGCAGCTTTAAAGCTGAGGATAGATCCAAGGAGGAGTTAGAAGTTTCTGGTCCTGTTGAGAGCTGGGGAAAGGTTAGCAAACCTGACCTCATTCCTGCTTCCCTCCTGGGTGTTAGCAAAGGACAGCAAGGGGTGGAGTGCACAGAGCAGTTGCTCTCAGCTGGATTGTTGTTGCTTTAGAAGGGAGGTCTTGATGGGGGGTCCTGAACCATCCCCAGGGGAACAACATGTATTAGTAGAAGTAGACAGACCCAATTTTTATAAAAAGCAGTGATAGACAATAATGGTGAAATGAGATAAATCACCCTCAGATGGAAGCATTAAAGGTCATTTGTGATTTAGTACTCTGAGAAGCTTTGGAAAGGCAATCCTATCCTCTTCATTAGTCATTAAAAATCCTGTGTTAGATAGTTTCTTTGTCTGCAAAAATTGGAAGATGTAGAAATTTTTGTTTTCCTTCCTTGCAATATTTAATGTTGTATTTTTTATGTGTAATGCCCAGATGCATAGCTTGTCCTTCTACTAATTCTTTCTCCAAAGTCTCTTATTTCTGATGCTGTTGTAGAATGATACTCATGCCCACTCCAACCTTTCATTATATAAATGGCAAAGAGAAAAGAAGAGAAAAGGTGAGAAAAGGAAAAGAAAGCACTTTGTGTCATAGGTTTGCACAGCACTGAATCTCAGATCTTGTCTTGAGTCTAGCAGCAAGTCTTGTCTTGCTGCTAATGAAAAACCACTTGCCACAGAAGACTTTTTTGCTGCTTCAGTGGGCCAGTGGCCTACCTCCAAATTCATACACTTGCTGAAGGACCCTCTTCCAGTCTGTCCCTAGCTGGGTAAAGTATATTTTACTCCATGAGTAATGTACGTAACATACATATTTAACCACTGATACATTTTCTGTCCCCCTGGGAAAATGTGACACTCGTATTTGTCCCACTAACCTGAATTTCTGCTTAATACTGGATAAAATTCAATGGCACAGTACAAAACCCAGTTTATTCTAATGAAATGTAAAGACTACAGGATGTGAAAAATGAGAAGAGGATACAAATTTCATAATTACCTGAGACTTAAGCTGAGCTTTAGGTCTTCTCTATTAAGTTCATTTGACAGAGAGAAAAAGATAATTGTCACAACTTGTGAGAATAGGGGCCAATTTCTTTCCAAAATTGAACTTCTGTCTAGAGCGCCATGCTTCCTTGGGTAACCCTGTTTTTCAGTGGTGATAAATATACTCCCAAAGATTTCCCAAGACTTCTAACTTTGATAAGCAGTTCAATCAAGGTACTCAGTTATAACACCACTTCTAATGAATTAGAGCATTTTTTCACATACAATTGGGAAGTGTCTCTTCCTATAAACTGGTTAGAGAGAATAAGCGTTTCTGAATTGTCACAACAATTTCATCTAAGTCTGTAAGCTGTTATAGCCTACAATTTGAGAACAACTTAATTATGTGAACATTGCAATGGCAATAAGGAAGAATGCTTACTGCTAGCTCACAGCAGAGATTATACATGATAGGTAATGAGACAAAGCTGGCAGACAGTAGCAAGCTTGGTCTTGGTGGTTCCCCAGTCTTAATCTGCTGGATTTGGAGAAGCATGGGCATGTAACTGTTTTCATGGCCCTGTGGGTGCTTATAGATGGGAGCCATTCTGGGAGGTGCCAAATGGTGCCATGAAGTCAATGGATATACAGTATCCTTTGTGCCTCTTTGGGGCAAGACCTGAAGGTCATAACCACTTAAACTAGTATTTTCATAGAGGGAGGGATGTTTGACTTAGCTACTATACCCATATATACAGTCTCAAAGAAGTGACACAGTGTTAAACAATGAATCAGTGAAAGCACCCACACAGGCAATGGAATTGTACAGGCTTTCAGCAGAACCACATTTGGGTCATCACGTGCCTTTCTGTCTTATTTCTCTTGTTTCTTATGCAGGGCCTTCCACTACTGTGAGAAAAAAAATGACTCAACACTCCTACCCTCTTCCAAGTGGGCAGGATTAGTGTTTAACCCCCTCTGCCCCAACAATAGGTCAGTAAGGGTATCGCTGGGAAGCTGAAGGGATGCTGATCCCAGGCTACATGCTGCCTTCTGATTTGATCCATTATCCACATCTATGCCATTCAGAATCATGAAGAGACCAATTTTATCTTATGTAAAAGTGATCGATGCAGCACATGTGTCGTAAGGCTCAGTAGTGAGCCTTTTATTTCCATTTCTCTGCCCAGCTGCTGGTTCTGTACTCCAGGGTGGATTGCCAGTACACAGCCATTTGAATGTGTATTTCATAGCTGTATTTTCAGCGGTTGTGTCTCAAAGTGGCCCTTTCTGACTCTGGTGTTGTCAAATACCCTTTAAGCTTTGCACTCCTGGAGTGTCACATTGCCAGCCCCTTCATAAAGTAACAGCTGTGCTCCAGTGTCTGCTGGCCTCTTGTGCAATTTCTGTATCAGTAGATGGCTCTGCTTCAGTAGTGTGTGTTAGAATTGGGTCTGACTGCCCTTATTTCATTCTGTCATTGCCTATTGCACTTTGGAAGGTATACAGGGCATGAGACTATGTGGCTAGCATGCCACTGCGCCTCCAGTTTCCATTTTTGTACTGCCTGCTGTCACCTCTTCATCAGTTGTTTTGGAGAAAAGTATGTGCAATGAAAGAAGACTTTCTGTTTGCAATGTGATATTCTTGTTCAGAATCCATCTGAGTGCTGTGCCTGTCACACTGGCTTACATGCTAAATGGAAGAGACTACACTTTTTTCACATCTTCACAGTCTCCTTCCATTTTCATTTTTTTCTGATATTGTGATGGTTCTCAGATTAGGGCATGTTGTAAGTCAGCAGTGAAATCCACTATGCCATGGAGACCACCATCCAGGAAGGGTAATTTTAGGCCCTGGGACTCTGACTTAGCAGAAGCAGGTGGATACAACAGCTGTCCAGAAAAATGGTAAGCATCTTGAGAAACAGCACACAAAGCCAAGCAAGAAGGCAATACAACATATTATTCCTGCAAACGCCTGAACTTGGCAGAATAGTGGTTGTGAAAGTATGCAGTGTGCCGATTGAATCTGCCCAAATGTGTGCAATAGCACGCATTGCTCATTCAGCCATAATGATGAAAACTGGTCCATTTTTTTTCCCTTTCTCCCTCCCTTTCTCTCCCTTTGCAGTGAGACCTTTTCTGTACTTTCCTCTTTGCGACCTCTTTGCAATTGGTCTTTGCCAAATGAAAATGCCGCCTATAATGGTTACACTCAGAAAAAATGTTGCAGGCTGTAATAGCATTCTATGCAGAAATAAGCCATTATTTTTGAAAATGTGTATTCTGTACAAAGCTGGGTAATATGTCAAAGCTCTTTGCCTCCTCGAATGTGGAACTCTGTTTCTATGTTATCTCCACAATGCTGAGACAACAATGTGCTGCCACTGCGTATCAAACTCCCTATATTTCTTTCATAGTGATCTTTTGATATTTTTTGTAAAAATGCTTCTTCTTCCTGTTTCTGTCAAACAGAAGTGTCCAGAACTGTAAAATTACTGTACCTGTGTTGCTGCTGTTGGGGAGGAGGCTGCTTTTGTCTTCCACTCTGCTTCTAGGTTTTAAGTTCCTTTCAGTGCTCCCTTTCTGAGTTGCATTATCTCTGAATTTTATAGGCTTGTTTAAACAGCTTTCTGGTCAGACAGAACCTCCAACAGAAACCATCAGCTATGTTGTTTAAATCTTCTTTGCTCCCAAAGCTCATCCTTGTAACTAGCTGTAGCAAAGGACTAATTAGCCTGAACTGTGTCACATTTTGCAAAATACGCCACACAATGGAAATACTATCCAAATTGAGCTTTCGTAAGTACAGTTTATATGAACTATGTCTCTGGGATCCTTTCCCCACCAAGTCATTGAGTTTGTCAGCTGCTCTTACTAATTTTTGTGCTGTTCACAGTGTTATTTGCTCTGGTGGGAGTTTTCAATGACCTCCCAAAATTCCAGATGGGATCATAGTCCCTCTGTTCTTTAGTTGATGCTTATCAGGGCTGGCTCAAGACCCAAGTGAAGCAGGTTATTGGGCTGGGGAACCAGCATAGACCCATTGCCTCCTTTTCCTGTGCCAGAGCTCTGTAAGGCCAGATTTCTCACTGCTGCTGCCACTGGGGAATGGCTGTGATCTGTAGCATAGCAGGTATGGATGTCTGTGAGGAATGCAGTCTCCCCAGGGAGCCAAAATTACCCTTCCTGATCATCTCACTACTTGGCAGGAGCAGAAAGTGTGCTCCTTCAACAGCACTCAGCCCCAGTACTCTGTCCCAGGGGCCCTGTTTTTGTTACTTCTCTTGCCTGCCAAGCAGTGATTGCCCAGCCCTGTCCCTTCACCATGCGACCGCAGAGCTCAGTGTCAGTTGTGCTGCGTGACACCATGAGATTATCACCATGATACTCTGCACTTCCGTAAATGACTCGCTTTTTGACTGAAGGCAAATCACATCCATTCTCCATGCCTCAGTTTCCCACACATAAAATTTGAAACACAGACTTTTCCTTTTTGAGGAGGTAGTGAAGGCTGGTTAGTGTTTGATTAATGCTTTCAGAAACAGTGCTAATTATGACAGCCGTTCACCCCCTTCCCTCTTGTGACAGCACTATGGAGTGCAATCAGTAACAATCAATCACCTAGAACTAAATAAACAAGCCTTAAAAGGTAAAATGTAACTATCGTGGATGCTAGAGACTAAAAACATTAGGAAGAGGTGGAAGTGAGCTAGTTTTGGTGGGGGGTTTTCAATGATGCTAGTAGACAAATCATGTGTTACATGAGTGTAAATGGTAAATATAGCCCTAGGAAAAATAAGTCAAGAAAAAAGTTCATAAGTATCTAACTCCAGTAGTCCTAAGAAGATGGCAGTACGAGTACGATGATGTAGGAAGGAACTGAAAGGAGACTCTTACTCCCAGAATCAGGGCTACTTCTGGAGGTGCAAACAGCACACTGTTCATCAAGATCTGATACCATATTTTTAACTTCAAGGTGAATCTTGCCCCCGAATGATGATTTATTTTTCACTTTGGTAAACACCATCTAAACACATGCAAATAAGTCTTAATTTAAGGTCCCACAAAAGGAATCTCAGTAATTTTAAATCTCTTTCTATGTATGCACATGTACATGAGTGACTGTAAACACTTTGTCCCTGAAATGAATTTGGTGTAAATAGCATGCTTATGGGAAGTCAGCAGACATCTGCTTATACAATGAGGTGGGTGACAAGAAAATACTTCTGCTTTGATCGAAAGAATGTGAAAACCATTTGTCAACTACTCAGTAAGGTGAGTGCTGGAGATACTTAACAATTTGCTTTGATGGTGGTGTGCATTTTCTAATTTATTGGATGCTTGCTTCTTTCATAAAGTAAATTATGTATCATTAATCTTGCTGGGAGGCTGGTGTCTTCAAGTTAATTTAGTGATTATTTTCTTAGATAATCTACCTGCTAGGAAAGTATGATGTGATCAATATAGGGAAGTAATCTGGCTATCCGTGATTTATGTATGTACACGTACAGTATACACCCCACCACACTTGACCTCTCCTCTCAAAGGCATTCACATTTGTTTTTGGGAGTGAAATATTTTATTTCACATCTTTTGGCAGTCGATATTGATAGCAGCTAAGATTTATAATGGCAAAGGGAGTACACTGATTGATTCCCACACTCATCTACCTAAACATTTCTAATATGTGGGAAATTAGCACTGATTCTTCAATAAGGTCCATGAAGCCAAAGCCATGAATCAGTGTGCACTGTGAGATCAGGGCCGTAACCAGTGTTGGAAACACCAATTGATTCTTGATTCAAGAAAGCAATTGAGCATATGCTTAACTTTGAGCACATTTTACGCCTATGGTAATCAGCTGCCACAAAACCCATGTGCCTTTATAGCAAAGCACTGGAGCCCTGAGAGGACAGTCCAAAGCCTGTCCTACTCAGCTGTAAATCACATGAGGTTACTACAAGAAACCTGAAATGGGTGGAAGGTAGCAGGCTGACCAGGGAAAGCTCGTACCCATTTACCTGCTAGATAACAGTGTCCGCGTGTGCTCCTGCCGCTCTCGGATGCCCGGGAGCTTCGCTTGAGACTGCTAGGTGGGGTGCTCCAGTGTGCCTAGCCAGTGAACTTGTTTTCAGCCACAGCCTTGAGGCCACTCCTGCAAACACTACAGGGGCAGATATTACGGCCTAAGGATGTGACAAAGATGAGATTCAGTGCTCTCCTGAAGGTAGAGGCTATTGAATCAGCCTCTGTTCAGCTACCCTCAGTCAGCTTCAGGCATTAGTAATATTCTTTCCTTCCAGCTTGGTTGCATTTCTAACCTGATATTCCTGTTACAGTAATAAAAAAGGAGACAGGATCTATATGAGTTCAGTGGAAACTGTAGCTTAATGAGAAAGTAAAGTGGTTTGGAGAAAGTATGGTTCTGCCTGTGTCTTCTCCCCAGCCACAAGGTTTTGAAAAAAGCTGAGTAAATAAATGTATGTCTGATAAAGTCCATTTCCACTGCCTTCTGTGAATTTGCTGGTTCCAGTTGGAGCTGGAAATAAAATTAGTAATACTTTCCAGTGGCAGATGTCTCTATCATGTTTTTAAACCAAAGGGATGTTTCTGTTGAAAGTCTGTTCTCAGGAGATGTGCTGCCTGATGAGACAGATAAATCAACTGTGTAATGCTACTGAGATTAAAAGACCAATACCTGCTCTCTATTACCCTCATTTATACCATGTAAATGACAGTGGAGTATGCCCTGTTTCCTCATTCCATGGAAGAGTATAGTCCAAAAGTTTAGAGAAGTAACTGAACTTTGGATTGTCCATCTGGAGTTGATTTTTTAAATTTTAAGCTTTACTTACCACTGAAGCTAATGTGTTCCAGAAAAAGCTGCCTCCCTTTGTGACCTTCTAATGCCTAACTATTCTGCTCTATTCCATTTTTTATTTCACACCTCTCACCTTTGTATTTGGATGCCACTGAGATGAACGCATTGAAAAGTGATTGAATTCAAAAGACTCCAACTTTCTTCCTAACTTTAGTTTTATAGAAACCTATTTTTTGCTCCAGCTAGCTGGCCTCTTGGAGATTGCTTTCTGACAGTAACCTGGGAACACTGCAGCCTATTATCCTACAGGATCAAAGGACATGTTTTTTTTGCAGTGGAATCTTTTCTAATCTTATATCAACCATAGTAGCAGAGAATCTGCACACACAGAGCAGAACCCATTGGGGCTTTATGATGTAAAGAGTTGTTTCATTATTTTTTTCACCTTAGAAGACGTAGCTTGAAAGATGGCTTGTGTTATTTCACAAGACATAATGGGATCAAAATGTGTACATCACTTTGAGATATATAGACAACATAGAATCATAGAATCATAGAATCATTTAGGATGGAAAGGACCTTTAAGATCATCAAGTCAAACCATTAACCTAACACCGCCAAGTCCACCAGTAAACCATGTCCCTAAGCACCACATCTACATATCTTTTAAATACCTCCAGGGATGGTGACTCCACCACTTCCCTGGGCAGCCTATTCCAATGCCTGACAATCCTTTTGGTGAAGAACTTTTTCCTAATACCCAATCTAAACCTACCCTGCCGCAACTTGAGGCCATTTCCTCTTGTCCTACCTCCAGCCACCTGACAGAAGAGACCAGCACCCACCTCACTACAACCCCCCTTCAGGTAGTTGTAGAGAGCGATAAGGTCTCCCCTCAGCCTCCTTTTCTCCAGGCTAAACAACCCCAGTTCCCTCAACTGCTCCTCATGAGACTTGCTCTCTAGACCCTTCACCAGCTTCATTGCTATTTGTTGGACACGCTCCAGCACCTCAATGTCTTTCCTGTAGTGAGGGGCCCAAAACTGAACACAGTATTCGAGGTGCAGCCTCACCAGTGCTGTGCACAGGGGGACGATCACTTCCCTGGTCTTGCTGGCTACACTATTTCTGATACAAGCCAGGATGCCGTTGGCCTTCTTGGCCACCTGGGCACACTGCTCGCTCATATTTAGCCAGCTGTTGACCAACACCCCCAAAAGTCCTTTTCTGCTGGACAGCTTTCCAGCAGCTCTTCCTGAAGCCTGTAGTGTTGCATGGGGTTGTTGTGACCTGAGTGCAGGACCCGGCACTGAGCCTTGTTGAATCTCATACAGTTGGCCTCAGGTATATAACAGATATTATATGTTATATAACAGATGTTATATGGCCTCCTGCTGTCTATTGTATGGAGCATGGAGTAAGGTCTTACATTCAAAAAAATAGCCAATTTACCTGGGTGCTTAGAGGATCAGCTGGTGTTCGCTTATGTCCAAAACCACCTGGATCCCCACAATGTCTGTTCATTTGCTTTAGGTGCTTAAATTTCCCTTAATGAAGTTGTCTAGGAAACTAATGTCTCCTGTTGGTCATGCTTAGCAGTGCATTGAATGGAGGGTCAACAGTGCTGGATCTGAAGTATAGCTGTTCCTTCACCTATCTGCTCTGTAATGTCTGACGTGAGACTTATTCCTGGAATACAGCAAGCACATAGATCCCTGTGCCGAGGCCTATGTTTTACCCTACATCCTTTTATCCAGTGACTTAGTGATAAGAGCTGTCCCTTTAGAGATGGGAGACAGATTAATTTTCTCTCTGCCTGAGAAGGTTTGAAGCTGCATCTCCCACACTAATGGTCTGAATATCAGTCAATCAAATATCATGGGATGAATAATCTCTTTTCCCCCTTGAAACTATACCAGTTCATATAGAAAAATAATTGGCTGTGAAAATCTGGACAGGGAGAAGACAAGGACATTACGGCTTCACAATTACAAAGCTACAGGGGAAATGGGAGAAATATTTTGCTTCAGTTAACCTTATGTGTATATTCACCAAAATTATACAGGCACTGGAACTCAGGTCTCCCCTTTACCAGATGGGTGGCAGAACCATCTGTGTTTCTGTGGATTTCATAAGCCAGCAAAGGCCCTAAAATGTTGGTGTTGTACAATGCTCGATTCTGGTTGCAAGGGCCACCTACCTTTGAGAGTCTAGCACTGACTTTTCGCAATAGCTGGATGTTTTATAGTTAGTAATTATGGAAATTTTCTATTATAATTTGCATTTTGATATACTCCATTCTCTTAGGTGAGTAATGATAGCTTAGGATTTAATTATCACAAATGTATAGCCTTCTTGCCTCTAATTTTAGTCTGTTCTGCTACACCTGTCTCTCATCTGCTCTGCTCATCTCAGTCACAATATGAATGGAATGTATTTGTCTTCTATACCTTCCCATTCCTAAGATTTTTGTCCTCTGTGTCAGTGGCTATTTTGTTCTCTGAGCTGTTTCAATTTGTACACCACTCTGTAAAACTTCGTGGAAGCTACGGGGTTTTTTCTGCTTGATGTTGTTTTCCCCTAATTAAATATGTTTTTTAAAATGTAAATAAAAAAATATTTTAGCTCTACTCATTTTAAGCAATATCCATCCCTTCCCTCTTGAGATCCTTATTTTTATAAACTTTTTCAGAATGAAAAGAGAATGGAAAAGTCACCCTGAAGGAGAAGCTGCCAACAATGCAGAACAGAAATTTTGAACTTGTTCACTTGCAACTAGGCTGAATCTGTGGCTGAAAAAAGAGTGCTGAAAAATTTTCTGACGA
The DNA here is from genome assembly GCA_024606505.1 of Aquila spilogaster. Lineage (NCBI taxonomy): Eukaryota > Metazoa > Chordata > Aves > Accipitriformes > Accipitridae > Aquila > Aquila spilogaster. The sequence continues at coordinate 30,758,809 of JANHGO010000042.1, forward strand.
CACGCTATGTCATTGAGCTTTTTGACTCCTTCATTTTCTTATCAATGTGGCAGTCCTACAAAGCCAGTGTTTTGATTCTCTCTTGTTTGATTGTCTTGTGCTTGGCTTAATAGTGCTGATTGACGCACAATTTATGAAACTTTCTTATTTTAAAAAGAGGCATCTCCCCCTCAAAATAGCTGAATATTTGCAACTCTCAAAAAAATATTGAATTTTGCTATGTTGTTGGTTCTTGCTGAATCCCAGTAGAATAACCTGCCTCTCGCACTATGTTACAGTGGTGAAAGTAACATTCTTGAGATCTGAAGGTAAACAAGAACTGGTTGCAACTGTTGAGCACTGTGTGCAGCTCTTAGAGTGTGGCACAAAACAGGACACCAACAACAGTCATATTCTTTACTTATCTTTATATTCCTTTCCTAAACCAGAATATACATAGGAAGCTTTTTTGTAAGTGGTGTCCATAGCAGCTGCCAAAGAATAAAATTATGAAGCTAAATCTCTTTGCTGAAATGAGGTCCAAGGCTAATTCATCTGTGGCATGGCATCCTACATCTGGACATGCAACAGCTGTTTATGGGAGACATCCCCGTGGGTAGGATCACTGCAAGTGATTGGTGTATAAAGAAAATTCTGGCATACTAAAGTTAGGAAATACAATCTCTGTAGAAGTTCTTGCTGGGAGGCATATGTCTCATTCAAACCTGCTAGGCTATATACTGTTAAATCTGGATAGGAACAGGAGTGTGATTATGAAAATGAAGCTAGATACCTAGGAACAAGCAGCAATGTTCCTGGGATATGACACTGTAAGTGCAGAGCACGCAATGCCAGTCAAGTGCAAGGTCGTAGTAGCTGTTTAAAATCAACCGGGTTTAATCAGTCAAGCAGCATGTTTGTGAGAAATGTGATTTTCTTCTCAAACTAGGTTGTGTGGCAGATTACTCTGTAATGAATTCCACAGCATTGCCAGCCTCCAGCCATTAGCACTGGGCTGATGGATTTACCCTGCATTACCATGGTGAGCCTGAGGTTCAGATTCCAGCCTTCTGTATTTATTGTGAATAATACTTAAAGATTTCAGAGTTTGGGAAAATTTGGAGCTGCCTTACACTAGGTGTGGGGGCACTGGTAATTTAAGTTAGTGTATGAGTCCAAGCTATAATATGTCTGCATAGCGGACAAGGAGTGGAAGGAATGAAAAAGGTCTTGGGGTGGTGCTGTAGCATTGGGATCTTCCTCCACTCCTCTACCTCTGTGTGTTGTTGACTTTGATGAACAGTAATAATATGGGCATCATACTGCTGGTATAGATCCAACAACCTGTGTCTTCAACAACACTATTGGGAGCAGTAGGCTGCTATGAGCTCAGGTGAATTTCCACTCTACATTATATTCCCATAAAATACTAACCACTTTCACAGTCCCAGTCTTTGATTTCAAGATGCTCACTGATCTGAGCCCAAGACACCCAAAAAGTCACCTAAAACTTCAGGATTAGGGTACTCAAAGGCTTTTTCCCTCTGCTACAGATAAATTTTTCACAGCAAGAGTGAAACTTTTATGTGTTGGAAGTAGAACTGTTGCTGGGTCAGACTGTGGTCATGGTGGACCTCAAAACCATCTCAAACATCACTACAATTCATAATGGTGTGCTGCTTAACTGCCTGTGGTAAGAGAGCTGAAATACAAAAAACATAGTATAAGTAACCGAAAAATAAAACAACATGAAAACATCTTCTCTGAGTAGTAAAGCAAGAAGCAGAGAACCTTTTGTGATGAATATCAGTTATGTTATTTAAGGTACTTCTGGAACATGTGGCAATGCTATGGTAGAAAAGGAAATTTAAGAATCTGAACAATATAATCTCCCATGTTTCCCCTTTATTTGCCTTTCCAGTTTTTAGAATTAAAGTATGTTCTGATGTGAAAAGTTTTTGAGCAAGACCACTTACTCACTTTCCTAAAATAAGGTACCCTTTTCTAGGATAAGTCACTCTACTTTTATTCCACCTCCAGTACTGTCTGGACTATTGACTATAATGCTAGCTGGTAGCAGGTCTTTGCAGCAAGTAACACAATAAACAGTTCATGACTCCCAGTTCAGAAAATCCTGTTTTCTAAACTAGAAATGGTACAGGGAAAAAATCCTTCAAGAAGGCGGAATTCCAGAATCTGAGATTCCAAGACATTTGCATTCAAAGGATGAAGAAGGCATCTCTTCCCATAGCCTCAGACTTGGAAACACAGCCAATGTGGTCTTACACAAGACAGTGACACAGCAAGAGCCTGAGCTGCTGCACAACAAAGAGAATTGCATATGCAGAGACTAGGAAAGCCTGAGGAAAATGGTAAGTCTAATGAATGCATCCCAGGATATAAGAATGAACCCATGCTAGTTTTTTTTCAGCTTGTAATAGAGATATATAAGCAAATATTTTCAGGAGATTTCTAATCCTGTAAGATCCAGGCTAGGTTAGACAAGATCCAAGCACAAAGGAGACTGAATTAAAAGGCAATTGAAAAGGCAACTGAAGAAGCTGAAGCTGAAGCTGAAGCCAAAGCCTCAGCAGAAACCGCTTTTGTTCTCATAGCTGGGGGCAGAGTCAGTGCTCTTTCCTGATAATAAAAAGTAAACAAAATAAAATGAGACAAGACATTCCTCTTGACAGATGGTTGAAATTTTAATACATCCAACTGATGTTGCTGTTTTAAAGGGGCTAGAAGTCCTTTTCCTTGTTCAGCCACCAAATCAGTGGGAATTCTTAAGCATATATCTTTTCAATTTTCAGTTTTCTCACCTGTAAAATGGAGACAATTGAACTATATCTTTTTACACTGTTATTTTCAGCAGCTGAAGATAAATGAAGTTTTCTGTGGATCTTGTGAAACGGAGCAAATTGAATGTAAATGCTTTTCATGTTATTGGACGCCTCACAAGATGGGTGGGATGTAGGTAAAAGTAGTACGCTTATATTGCTGGTAAATGGAGACACACAACTACTGTGTCACTTTCCTTTGGTACAAGAACTGAGAAAGTCCATCTCCCAGTCAAGGTTCAAACTGTCTCCAAGTGCTTTGTGGCATGGGAGAGCTCCCTGACAAATGGACTCACCTGATCTGGATCTGTCTAATTTTAATGTATTAAAAAAAATTTCAGCATTTCTACCCCATCCAAATACAAGTCTGTATCTAGAGCCATGAACACTGAGACAAATTTCAAGCTAGGCAAGCAGAGGGGAAGATACAGAAACAAATCTCAATATATCTTATCTCTAGTTAATCACACAGCTGTAGAAAAGAAACCCATGTCTGCAGTCTCCTCAGCCTGCCCCTCAGGCAGCATAAGGTTCCCCTAATTTTGCTGTCTCCCTCACACTGGAGCTAGTATTGTTCAGCTTAGACTGAGCTCACAGGCAAGCTTCCAAACTTTCAAAATAATACTTGCAGCAACTGCAGAAATGCATTTAGTAACAGCTGTTTCTGTAGTTATGTTAAATTTTTGGTGTCATCTATTAGCTTCAGAATAACAATGCTCTGCCAGCCAGCTAGGACATTTTCTTCTTAAATCATGGCCAGCTATCAACTAACATGTCCTGATAATTATACCACTTCCCTGAAAAATTTTGAAGAGCTTTACCTCCATGAAAAATGAGAGATCACTTTCAAGTCATTAGACACGTTGCTTTGCTTTTATGAGTTCTGACATAGCTGATGTCTGACTCAAAAAACAGATACAGTTTGTTTTTGCTGTCATCAATTGCTCTAACACATCAAGAATAGGATTTCAGTCCACTCCTATGCTGCTAAGACAATTTCTGCCAGTTAGTGAAAGATGTTTTCTTCTGCATCAATTGGTGGTGAAAGAAACAAGTAATCTTGATTTTTTTAGGGCAAGTAGCATACTATGAATCTATTTTTCCCTATCTTTTTCAAAGCTGCATCCATTTATTTTACTTTGCCATTAGCAAATCTCACTTCAGAATTTGTAGGTTTTGATTCAGTTTCTATTAGCAGTATGTGAGCCCAGTTGGCACAAGAGGTGCTTAGATCCATTGCGGAGTAAGAGGAGTTGAGACTCTTGGGCTGGTGCGATCTCAGAGAAGCATGGATGGATAGAATAGATTTGAACCTTCTGCACCACAGCAGTTGTTCTTCACACCAAAAGCTGTGGCAGTTTCATGTCAGTAGTGTGCATAGCCAGCATGATGCCATGGGGAATATTACTTTTCCCTCAGAATCTCACTATGTGGCTTGCAGAATGTCCTCTCTTACACAGCTGCTGCATTTCAGCTTACTAGTCTCCCTGGCACTCTGCTCTTCCTAAACAGAGAGTGGCAAAATTTCTTATTACTGATTTAAATACACTTCAATGTAACTAACTCTTCTGGTGGAATGTATTCCTGGTTTTCTGAATTCTAGGTGTCCAGTTACAGATGGGAAATGTTCCCCAAAAGGTTTTTGTAACTGATCATGAAATTGATAAGCTAAGGGTTGAAGTTCTGAAGTAAAGCCTACCAAAGGTGGGGCAGGGGGGGAGTTCCACTGACTTTTAGAAAGCTCTAAATCTGACATGTTTAAAGCAGACCAGAAAGGTATGTCTCTTCATTTCAGTGATGAAATGAAATTAACTGTTTATATTTGAGCTCAGAAATCTCAGCTGGTGTAAACAAAGGTCTTCAATTAAATCTTCATAGTTCAGATCCCCCATTTCTGAAGGACCCATACAGATTTGCAACCGAAATACTAAGGTTCTTATGCGTGAAGACTGAATGAAAATGTATATGTATGAAAATACTAGAAGAAACAATAGGATTAAAAGAATGGCATGAATTGTTAACCAAGCAAACAACTATTTTGAAATAAAATAAAATCTGTAAAGCATGAGGAATGTATTATTTACATCAAGACCAGAAGCCTGTTGCTCTGATAAGGCCACAGCACAGGCGACTTCTCAGCAGAAGGCTTGTGCTCTGATAGCAGGAGAAAGGCAACAAGCTATGGGACACTGTGTGTCATTTCTCTCTCTACCTGTTATCCCAACAGGAACTTTGTCTAAGACTCATGGAGGATGAAGCAAAAAAAATATCCTGAGGAAAAAGATCATGATACCTGGTGCTGCTCCAGTTGAGTCTGAAATGATCCTGGGTGATGAGGCTTCTATATTTATTCCTTGGGGACACCAACTGCTATTTAATAGCCTGTCTTTATCAGGAATTTTTCCTACTTGCTAGACTATAGTTCCCTGAAATGAAGTATGGTGTTCACACCACCATACTTAAAAATCAGGAAGACTTTCATTGAGGGAGAAAGCTTCATAGGAACCCTTTGCCTTCAGAATAGTAAACATCAGGCTCTGATCAAAATTTATTCTCACAGGTAAGCATCATTACATGGGTCTGAAATTTAGACTAGAACTTTGTAGATCAAATAATTTTTGCTGAAATTTCTTTAGACCTGTTTGCTCTCTTCTTCTCCTATGGACATGACTGTCAACATAGTCACCATATTATGAGTGGGTGACCTGCAGAGAAAATGTTTCATAGGCATTTTGCAGGAAAAAAGTGTTTGATTTACTCTTCCAAAAGTCAGGTGATGCTTCTGTCTACAAGACTGGATGCTCATTTTCACCTGCTTGTGCAACGGAGTCCGGCAATATTGGCTAACCCCTTTGAAAGCCACCTATCGTTATCAGGATCTGGCAAAATACTGCTTCATACACGCTCGCTTACACTCTGCAGCCTGACATGTTGTCTTCCCTTAAAGCTCCATTTCTCCACGTCTTTCAGACTTGGTTTATTTTGTCATGTCATGTAATGTCAAGGCTGTGACAATCTTGTTGCCAAAGTCTTCAGCACCCACCCCGATCAGTTTTTCTCAGAAAAAATCTTTGCTTCCCCTTCAGTCACTTATTAACTATAGCTAGTGTCTACAAAAGCCCTTATACCACAGTATTTAATTTTTGTAGCCATGTTATTAAGCCCATAAGCTCCATGACCAAGAATCATGTGCTGGCAATGATTTTCTGATAGAAAATTCAGTTTCTGCATAATACAAATGTTCTGAAGAAAAAGTTGGTTAACACATTTTGTTCTGGCTTTGCTCATTTCCAAACATATTAATTACTGTAATGGACAAGTAAATGATGTAATTATTGTAATGTGTGATGTGCATTATATGCACGAAGCATATTTTAACTTTATTCAGCAGGCCTAAATTGAATCATTTCAATAGTACTTTCAACTGCAGTTTTTATTGCCTTTTGACTGTCATGTTTTGTGTTGGACCTGTTATTGCTGGAAATTACACATGCTGTATAAATGTATAAATGGACCCTCTAAATGAACTTGATATGTTTCTTTTCATACACCTGGTTGCAGCTGAGTAATTGGCACTAAACTCTGCACCTCACACCCTGCTCCTCTGGTTTGGGGAGGTAGATGTAACTGTCTAAGAGACTTTGCTGGTCAAGCTAGGACTATGTAACAAGCCTCTAGAGGAAGGTTTTCTGAATCCTGTTTTTGGATGTAAGTGTATAAAATCTGCCTAAGCTCCATGCCACAGTACTGGTGTCTTGGCAACCACTTGTACATTGCAAATTTGTTTACAGCCTAGCAACTTAAAATGGTGTATTATGTAAATGCTGTTGGTTGCTATCAATTTGTTTGGATGGGTAAGTAAAATGCAGACAGCTGTATATTAAAAAGGCCCTGTTATGAGCTAGTTGGAACCAATTGCTGTTTTGCAGAAGTGCATGTTTTGCTATACAAAACTGAGAGGGAAATTGGATGTTGAAAAAAGGAGACCTGCTAGACTTCTTGGCTCTTATGATTACTGGACAATATACCCAAATCAAAGTATCCCAGGTCAGGAACAAGGGATGGTATTCATAAATTCAGGTATCTACAGTGTGGGCTTCCATACCTGTGCTAGTTATATAAACTTTTATAAACATGGAAATCTTGTCTATATGTGGAGCTTAGAATTTAGTATTAAACTGAAAGCTGTTGGCAAACTGTTTGATCAGATCAGTCATGGTGTAAACTCCATTGACTATATATTGACTAGATTTCCAGTGATTACATAGTGGTTCCAGACAACAAACTCAGAGATGCCAAGGTGTGATCAGCTGAATCTAAGCCCCTTTGCTTCTTAGCAAATATATGTTGCATATGCCAGATCATAAACTCCAGTCCTGAATAGATCCTTCAAAATTTTCTTGAAGGTTACTGCTTATATTCATCAGAGGATTTCAAAGACATTTACAGGCACATATTATGGCTAAAAGTATTATGGCTAAAAGTGTTACCAATGCCATATGACTGAGAGTAGTGACTGTAATATCTCCAAGACGCTAACATTATAACTATTTACATTGATGCAGTTGTTGGAAATGGAAGTACAAATGGTTGTAATTTTAAATATCAACAAAAGATTTAGAACAGCCCAGATACTGGATGGAAGTCAGAGCTTGCATCAATGAAAACTGACCGCCTATATATAGCCTATGCTTGGCAGCTGGAATAAGACATTATATGGGGGGTACAAGGTTAAAAATTGCTAGGGTCAAATTCAATACAGACTCCTTCAGGCAACCATTTCCATAGCTCCTTTTCTATTCTGTGATTTTGAAAGCACACAAGCAGATGTGTAGTTTGTTGGAGTCTCATAGGTGCTCAAGGCAGTGGATACGTCTTACACTTGGTCTTTCTTGCACACAAGTTTATTTGCCATTTGTGTGCTGCGCTGCATCAGCTTTTCTTTCCTTGCAAAAAAGCCTCAGCTCTCAAAGATCAGAGAAGGTAAACAATTTGCTCAAAGACACAAAAGGAAATTGTGACAAAGCTAAAAAAAGGGCTGGATATCCAGGCCCTCAGACCCCTTTGCAAAAACTTTTTCATAGCATTCCTTTTCAGAAACAGCATCACACGTTCTCCAGTGTTTTTAGGAGAAGAGCTGTCTGCCAGACTGAAAGAAGTTCAATTAAAAAATAAAGACAATCAGCTCTTTATGATTTCTTGCAGGAAAGCTAACGACATATCTCAAATTTTCATACTTGTGTAGCTGAAACTGGTTAATTTTGCTCCATATAAAACAAGAAATCAAGAGCTTGACAGTAATGAAACATTCATTTTATTTATCTTTTTACAAGGCAGACAATTAGTAATTTTATGGTTGAAAAAGCTCATTTTTAAACCTTGCATGAGGATGTTATTGCTAGACCTATTCTGATGTCACCTTTATTAAAAAAATGAGTGTAACTTGTTCTGAATCTGTTCCCTTCCGAAGGGGAAAAAATCCTTCAAAACAAACAAACTGGGAAACTTTTTTCAGAAGATTTACAAGTCTTGTGAACTTGCTTTTTAAATTTGTCAAGACACCTAAAACAAAAACGAAAAGGACCTGTGTACTCTCACACTACTTTTATGCTTCACATAAATGGCCTTTCTCTGGAAGTCTTGTATGTCTTTTCCTCTTTGAGAGGAAAATCTCCTCTCTTAACCATTCTCCCTAGTAGTAGCTCTTCCAACACCATGTTGCACTGGCAGTACATCACTTCTGATTTGAGTAGACTTGTTTGCAAAGGATACCCAGCTATACACAAAAAAATATAGAAATGACTGTTCTGTTGAAGCCCTTTTTTCCCTGAATAAAACCCATGAGTTGTCAGGTCCTGTTTCACATCAAGAAAAGTGCTAAATGCAATCTCTGTGAGTGTCTACTAAAAAAGCTTAAATGATTTTTACTTGGGACCCTCTCCCCCAAAATTCTCCCCCCAAACCCTGAGAAACTACATCCTTCGGGACTTCGTGATAAGCCTTAATTTTCTCACCTCTCTGTTTCTATGCCAAGAAAATAAGTGCAAGGGGAGGCAAAATAAAACTTTATCAGAGGGACAAAAGGAATCACAGTAAATAATCATGATAGGAAAAATATGAATAATAGGATTAAATTCCTGCCAGGGAATCCTAAACTACAAAGAGTTGAGGTATCTGGCTATTACTTTTCTCTGCTTTTGAGTCAGGTTTCAGAGTTGATGGTTTCAGCTTGGAGAACACCAACCTCTGAGCAAATCTTAACGCACATGCCATACCCAGAACCCAGGGCCTTTTGATATTTGAACAGTGGGCTGCTCACGGGGAATCCAAGCTGCTTCGGAGCTGCTTGTTTTGTCTCCTAGCAGATGGTTGTGTTCCCCTTCCTAAACCAAACAAGCTCTCTAGGATTTTTGAAAAGACAAATATTTATTGAAATTACATTTGCAAATTGGATGTAACTTAATAGCTTTGCACATTTTGTTGACCTGTGCAACACAGTTCCTCTTGCCAGAAAAAGGAACGTTTGCTAGGGTGCATACTGTCTGAATAGCTGTCAGATCTTGCTATGTTCGAATGGGGGCTCAGTCACATTGATAGACATTTTCTGTGGTTCTATATAAATGAAGACAAATCTCACTTCTGGAATTTAAACTGGAAAGTCTTTAATCTCAAAGTAGTAGTTGAACGCTTAAGCTGAAGGAGACTGTTCCTTAACTGCTTGCAGACAGTAGTTTGAAGGCTAAATTTTGATCCCAATTATACCTGTACAGCTCCAGTCCTTTAGCAGAATTGCCCCATGAAAATATCTCTTCTTCATTCTTCATTTTGGCACAATGCCTGGCCCTGAGCTCACTGACATCAAGACGTGTTTGAGGATTGTGCTTTTAAATTTGTCTTCTCTGTGGTGTGCCTGCTCACAGGCACCGACCTGGTAGATGTTGTTGCAGCAGCTTGTAAAGCACAAGCAGCACTGAGATAGGTAGATGCCTTATTTTTATTAAGGTACTGAACTACTCACTGCTGCTAATTTAACTTGGAGGTTATGTACATGAAACTTTGTAGAGCTGGGCTTCATGGAGCTGTAATAACCAACGCTGCAAAAAACTGCAAAACGAGTGCAAAGGAGTTAAATACTATTTGTGGCCAACAACTACTAATGCAGGTGTGCAGCTCTATCACAAACCACAGCACACCATGCTTGGTCAGACAGTTTCTAGTTCACAAGGATCATTTCTGTGATGACCTCCATTAAACTGGTTTGTGGAATGTTTCATCTTTTCACAGCTTGGACATATCTTATAAATTACAGGACTCAGGACCTGTATATCATCGTAAAGGCTTCCCTGTAGGAGGAGGTTTGAAACAAATCTCTTCAGTGCAATGGAGATAATTTTATGATCAAGACCATCAGCATGTGGTAGACTCCTTAAAATAACATTATGACTTTCAAGTTTTTCCTTTGGTTTTGCCTTGTAGCATTTCCCCAGAGTTGTTTGCCCAATGCCAAACTGCTATGCTTTACAAGGGCCTCACGTTGCCCCTCGAGAGGTGGAGTATAGTGCTCCTGCTGTATATGCAACTAACCTCTGCTGAGAAAGCTCTGGTTTTGAGTTTAAAAAACCCCTACTGTCTCTATGAACAACTAAAAATAAAAATCTCTCTCCCTCTCGCATCACTCCTCAGAGGAAAAAAATACTTCAGAGTTTTCCCATGCAAACTCCCTATAATTAATGGAGTTGGTCCCAAATGGCTAGAAATCTTTTTTAGTATTTTGGATATGTTCTTTTTTCTTTTGCTTAGAAGCTGTATCATGAGAAAAAATATAACCATGGTCAGGAGTACCAAGATCTGGCAACGCTGGCATTTGCAAGTCAATGTTTCTGTATTGACTGGATGAGGATTTTGGTTATAAGTTTAACATCATGTCGTGCAAACCCAAATAGGATATACGGAACTCTGTGATTTTCTGAAATAAGGTATCCATGTTAAACAAAGCTTGCCATTATATCCATTATATCCAATTAGATATCCATATTGAACAAAGTTTTTATGACATAAAATGCCATCAAATTTTAAGAACCAGCAGCATAGCTTCTTGTATGTGAGAAATGGAAACCAAATCTGTCTAGAAATTTGGGATGTTGACTGAGCAACACTCATTGTTACACCAAGGAATAAAAAAATATGATGGGATAAGAGAAGAAATGGAAATTAGATTAGAAAATCTGCCTGTTACCTTTCATGTTTCTACACTGTCATCCACCATGACATTCAGGTGCTATATCAACAGTATGACACATGTGAAAGATTGTCATTTCAGCAAAGATTGCTATTTTTAAATATCTGAAGCTATTTTTAGTTTGTCACACTGATGTAAATCTGGAATAGCCATGCTGATTTTTCTGGATTTACTTCAAATTCACACCTGCATTTCCCTATGAGCAGGTGCGAATGCTTCTTTTGAAGAGAACTCCTCTCAAGTCCAGTCTTTGGCTACACCTTGTGCAAAGCGGCTTTCATGAGAAAGCTCATAGCACGTAAACGAAAAAGCTGAACGTTTGTTGTATGGCCTGGTGTGTGCAGAAGCTCCCTGCTCTCAGAATAACAGCCTGTGGTACTCTTGTTAAGTGACTACCAGTGCCAAGGATCGTGACGGGTCTGTGGAGTGCAAACTAATTATCTCCAACAATTGTGTCTGCTTATTTCTTGCATGAATGGATAACATCTTCAGTGGAGCTGGTCACATATCATCGCTCAGGTTTAAGGGCCGTTGATTGGACGGTGGATATTTTGTGACTATTCATAAAGAGGAAGAGTGAAAATATGGCCCGTTTCAAATTTTATAACTGCATCTGCAGTTCTAGGGTAATTACCTACTAAATACACTCTGAAATCTCTTCTAGATGCAGCAGATGAAAAGTGCAAAATGTGGAGGATACAGAATAAAGAAATGTCTCAATGTTTACAGATGATTTGGGCACTTCTTCCCATAATTAAAGCAGCTGTCTGTCAGCCACTATAAGGGTCTAGTCATACAAAATGCTGAGTAACTCCTACAGTTAATTTTGTACCCTCCATTTCCAGACAGTTCAATAGAGCCCAATTCTGTAAGGTACTGCGCCATCTTGGGACAAGCTGACTCCACACAAACTCAAAGGAGCCTTCTAGAAATAAGTCAGAAGTTTCTGGGCAGTGAGCACGGTCCTGATCCCCAGATGTAGATAGGTACACACTGAGCACAGGATTGTGGGCAGGAACTGAAGCAGTGCTTTTTTTCCTTTCAAAAGGGAAGGTTTGATATAGAACTAGATATTTATCAGTTACCCTATGTCTAAAAGAAAAGGTAGCTGGTAGCTAGTATCTGTGAAATACAGGGGGGTACTGAGGACAGGAAAGAGGGAGAGTTAAGCAGTTATCTTTGTGGCAAGAAATGGGAACTGCAGTCCAGGAAACCTGGGAGCTAAGGGGTTTTGCATAGGTATATCCACATACATTTGTCTGCTTACTGAGGCACTCCCTTTGGAGTGATGGCTAGAACTGAGAAACAGAGTGACCGGGGTGAAAAAAGCACTGGTGTTAATGAGGTATCACATCTAAAAAGCCTAAACAAAGCAGAAAGATGGCAGGTCTTCCTATCATCTGGCATAAACTCCTGCTAGGAAAATATGGACTAATTATTTGACTTCCGTTTTTGGTTTTGTGTTAAAATCTATACATCTAAGAGCAATTTCATAGCTTTCCTAGGATGTATTACTGAAGTCACTCTCCTTGAGATCATCAAGACTTGGCCTAGAAGGCTGCTGTTAGTAGGAAATAATTAATGTGAGTAGCAGGTTATTTGGGAAAAAGGGGGAAAGAAAAAAAGCTTCTGCCACTGCTGACTTAATTTTAAAAGAGTAAAGTGCTTCAGTGAGCATTTCAACACTTTAAATCTCCCTGTTTCAAACACCCATTTCTCTCATCTCTCCCTTCCTTCTGTGTTTTTGCATGACAGCTCCCAAAAGCACTGCCACTGCACTACATCTTATGAAGGACATTTCTCAAAGTGTCTGCCTGTCTTTCCTTCTTTCATAGTAAAGTCACTCTTCTTTGGAGCTGCTGCTCTCCTGGAAGGAGAAACCAGATTGTTTGAAATAAGAACTCCTGATTGTGCTGGAGCCTGGGCTCCTCTGTGAACACCAAGATGCTCTGAACTAGGCAAACATCTGGATGCTGGGACACTGTCTGGGTTTGGCTAGTCCTGACTGCCAGCTGCTTTGGAGTCCCCCTGGTTTCTCCCTCTTCTCTTGCATGTCTGGAAAAGTATTTAGACATTTTCTGAGCATAGACTGCTTTCTTTTCCTTGCACAGGTCCCTGATTCTGTGAGTGGCATTGATGAACAGTGCTGCCTACCCTCCTAGCTGGAGGACTCTCAGTGATGACATGCCATGAGGGAAGGGGAGCACTGAAAGGCCTGAAGCTTTGGAGCTCAGTGAAAAAAATAAAAAGAATGGAGAGGAAAAGCATCAGGATTTTTCTTTCTCCCACAGAACAAGCTGCTTATCAGAGCACCATTATTTTGCTGGACCCTTCCTACTGCCTCTGAAAATGATCTCTCTGATTCAGGCTCACAGGCAATGATTCATCTGTATCTGAAGCTGCTCTTTAGGTTAGACCTTGGGACATAAAAGAGAAGCAAAGCAGAAAGGCAGTTTACATTTCCCTGGAGGAAGTCTTGAAACTTCCTGCTGCTTTGATGCTGTTTGATAAGTGGCCTCATGTAGCTTTTGCTCTCTCCATCTCTCGTCCACCTGTGGCTTTAGTGCTGCCTCTCCCATTGGAGCTGATGGCCAATGGCAACGCAATAAATGGGCTCTGTGCAGTGCATGATCCCTTCTGCATATGGAGAAGGAGCCTGGCTACAAAAGGTTGCTATTCAAGTACAACAGTGACCCTGCCTAATGGGACAGGCACTCAAACCCAAGACAGCTCAAAAAACAGACTACTAGGAGTTCATCTGAAAAGAATATGACTTCTTTGAATTCTCTCTGTATAAGAAACTACCAAGAGCAAAGTTGTAAAATGTCTAAAAAAATGCCAAATTGTGTTGAACTGAAAGAAATATGAAGATGACTCTAAATGATTAGTACAATTTGTAAATACACAATAGTTCAAATATATTGTAAATATGCAACATAAATACACAAATGTATATGGGGGCCCAAGCTGCCTGTTTCAGGACATTATAAATGACAGTTGTGACAGTCAGTGTTGTTACCGCTGAGAAGCTGCAGGAATTCTTTATGCTAACATTTACACCTGTGTCAAAGGTTGTATTGTTTCAACGACCATATGCTCCTTATTCAGAGAGAAGTGCGATTCACAGGCTTAATGATGCCAAAAAGGTATAGCCATTTTAGGAGCTTAAGATTTCTAATTTTTTCATCAGGAAAGAAGTTAATTATTGGATAGTGTCAAGGAAATAATCTCGGTCAAAGCTGGCAACTCGGACTCTTGGCATTTTGCATAGTGTTTGTCAGGAAAATACAAATTTTATTAGGAAAAAAATCTGATGGATGTGAAATTTTCCAAATTGGAACATATTTCTCTTTCCCAATGTCCTCTTATGTGACTTGTGGGAAATCAGTCACTGTGCTTCAATGACCCAATCTGTATGGTGAGCAAAATAATACAGACCTTGAGCTTAGATACAAGAAATTATCTTGACTCTGATCTCTTAATTGGACACCTAATTTCCCACTGAAATCTATCTGCAGCATCTCAACAAGTCTCATATTCAGAATGAGCCACCCTCCTGTCTTCTAAATACTGAGGGTTTGTTTTAAAGACATATCAAGCTAGGTATTTAATTCCACTAATTCTGAAAACTGCAGCCACTATTTTCATTGTGCAAAATGAGAAACTGAAGCAAAGTGGCTGGCTGACTTGTCAAAGGTCACAGACAAAGTAAGCAGCAGAGTCAGAAGTCTGATTTTGAGTCCCTGGTTGAAAACACAAGATAAAAATACTTATCTTGGGTATGATTTAACAATGGCTTGGAAAAAGAGATTTACTAGGGAAAAAAAAAAAAAAAAAAGAAAAAAGTCCAGATATTGCACAAGCACTTGAGATCCCAGGTCCTCGAAATACCTTACTGAATGAGGAGATGAGGGTGAAATGTGAAAGATATTTATGTAGCTTGCTAAGGGTAAAACAAAGAAAGAAAAAAGAGGGGAAAAAAGATTGATTAGGAAAGTCAGTGAGCTTGACATAAGAGTTAGGACTTGTGAAATGGATTAAAGATTAGCTTGGAAATTGATAGGACACAGGGGATGTCAGTGAAAGACAACAGTTAAGAGTTGTTAGGAAAAGGCAGCAAGCTGAGGACCACACTTACCTTTACCTTGGGTATAAGTGATCCAAAGAAGCATGCCATTTCAAACTGCTGAAATTTGCAGATAACTGGCAAGTATGAGGACAGTGGGGGAAACTTGAGAAACTCGGGAGAGAATGCAGGCCCAGATTTCTAATTCTTCAGACTATTTGGGTTTGCTGTGGCACACACAAATTCAGGGTCACCTGAGATATGCACCTGTGTTCAAGGGTGTTTCGAAATAAAGAACACAGAGAAATTCATCACGTGTTGGTAGCAGTTCTGTAATGTTAAAAGCAGTTCTGCATTTTTATAACACTTCTCATATAAATAGATTAAAAAAATGTTTCCTAAGTTTTTTCTAAACTGCATTTACTTCCCTCCTGGGTGAGGTATAGTGACTGTCTGCAACAGGGAGCAGGCAAGTGTTTGGAAAAATTGTCTGCATCTGAACAGAAATGAGAATTTATGTCTTATAATGGCACATGTCGGAAGCGTGACACTAGAAAAGACATATTTTATGGAAAGCACCTCAGGTCAACTAGTGATTAAGCCATGAAGAGTATAAGCCATCTGAAAATAAGGGAGACTCCTTCTCAGTGTACTCTTCTTGGGATAGTAGTAACACAGTTAAAATCAGGTAATTCACAAGTAGGGCTGCATCCAGACCAGACTGTCTAGGCGGGGGTGCTTGTGATCTCTAGTATCATACTGAGAAACTGGGCTAGGGTGGGATGAAAGGGGAGAACTCTGCCACAAAGTTTTTCATGTTTTCTCTTCAGTAGTATACCCAGCCCAACAGGACTGCGCTTCTGCCCTTTGCTGAAAGCACAGAATGACAGCGTAGCTCCGTCCAAGTGTATGTTGTAATTTTGTAAGTGCTTTCTTATGTGTGTATTTGTTCTCAGTAGTGTAGCTCTTTCATCCAGTGCCACTGCTGTCTTGGTATTCTGTGCACATTTAAAAGCCAGTCCAATTTAAATGTACCCCTGTTGTGATACCTCTCTTTCTCGAATTCATCTTGAGTGTGTGGGAAGGAATCATTGCAGCTTTTTGTTTTTAAATGGAATCTGATCTCTGTCAAGATCTCTGCTCAGGGCTTTCCATTAACAGCTTTTAGTTTACTAATCACTTCTTCTCTTGAGCTTCAGGCATTAACCATTTATGTAATCAACCATAATACCTGGATAGGATCTTTTACATGTTAGATTGCTATTGTTTGCTAAGAGTGAAAAAATTGAGCTTGTTTAAGTGGATGTCTGATGAGAGGATAAATTGTTAGCAAAGGAAGTAAAAACAGCCATGCTGTAACATAACCACAGCCCATTTAGACTTTGACAGCAGCTGGAGCTGAATGCTTCATCAGAAGATGTAAAATTTCCTTAGTATAAATAATTGTATCTCTTTATGTCAGAAGATTTCTTCCTTATCCAAACTTATGCTCATTTTATGCCAGGAAGCTTGAATACTAATAACCTTAATGTTCTTTGCAGTAACATTAATTAGGCTAACGTTTTCCATCTACAAAATCAAAACCAACACAGTACAGAACTTTACAATTTTAATAAGAAAATCAAACAGCCGGTGGGATACCGAGTCTCACTCCAATGCAAAACCCAATTGGCAGGATTTTTGTGATTAGCACATAGCCAGCTCTCAGCAAGCTGTTTTGATTTATTTAGGTGGTGGAGTAACAACTTCTGCAGAAATGTTAGAGGTGCTCCTTTGCCCAGCTTGCTTGTGGCTACCATGGGTTTTTAGGTCAGGATATTTGAACTTTGCTGATACATCGTTTCCCTGTTGAACCAGCATGTATGTCTCTGTACTAACTATTGCACTCTGAAGTTTGGGTGTAGACACACCAAAATGGCTGTTCATGGAGGCAGCTTGCTTCCAGCAATAGTCCCTTCCAGTGCTAGTTTTACTGGGTCCTGTTGCCCCAGTGTGATGTTCCTGAGAGGTCTCCGCAGCTTGCTGCTCGTTGATAGAGAGTCTGGGAGCCATCTCAGGGACGGTCCATAGATAACTGGCAGATGTTATGCCCAAGCTCAGATGCCTCCCTGCACTTCAGACACCACTGTGTTTAGGGCCAATGCTGAGGCAGGACTAACATGTCTGCCTGGACTCACGCTTCCTTGGTGTGGAAGCTGGTATTTCTGTATTGTGTCCCAGGACACATCCCCTAGCATTGGGATTTTCCCATTGCCCAGAAAATGGAGAGCCACAGAGCCATATGGGATACTTTACAGGTAGGGAAAAGAACAGAGGCCAGAAGTTATCTTTAAGACTTCAACAGTTATCTTTAAGTCTTCAGGTCTTCTTCTCAGACTTGCTGCCTACCTCTAGAGGTCCCTGAGCAGTATTTCCCTCTGTGCAGTATTTCAGCCTCCTGTGTTGGCTGCTAAGAGACACAGAGAACTGTTCAGTAAGTCCTCAGGCATCAAGTGCCTCCATTTTGAGCACAACATACTCTAGGTACTTAAAAAAATGTTCAGAATGCTGGTTTTTACATCAGTTTTACAAGAAACTGGTGAAAGTTTCCAGCCAGGACAAATAGACTACTGGCTCCTGTTTAAGCTCCCCTGGAACTTGGAGAGGCAGAAGCATCTAAACACAGATGTTTTCTGATGTGGCTGAAACACTCATGCATCGTATAGAAGGGCAATATTTACTGTTATTTTAACACAGATCACTAGGTGCAAAATCTTTTGTAAGTCAGTAACAGGATGACAGCAATTACAATGCATCAAAGCTTATAGAGGCTAGAATAATCCAACACTGATGTCTAGGCTGACCCAGTGAAAAAAATCCTAAGACTGGAATTTTAGCATGTGACAAACTTTCAACATGTAAGCAATTTTAATTAAGGGATGGAATGCAGTACATGCTTACATGTAGAGGGTGTTTTTCTGGCCTGGGACCTAATATTTAAAGATTCCAGATATCTAGCTGCTCGGTGCAAGATCAGTAACTGAGACATTAAGAGATTAAGAGTAAAATTTTCAAAGTGATGAGAGCTCACCCAACTTTTCTCCTTATGAGATGTCTGAGAATTTTACTGCTGCATTTGTCAGTGCCAAAATACTTTTGAAACCTCCCTGCATTGACTTAAATGCACTCAGCAGGTGCAGAGCACCATGAAGTATTGTGTTTTTGTCCTCTGCTTGACCTGTGCATGTTCTCTGTCTCTCAGAGCACGTGCTCCCTTGGGTCATACGATGTCAAATACATTCCAAAGGATATAGATAAAACAGTCTCTTCTACATGGATTAAACACCTTTTTCTTCCCTCTTTCACCCCGTCCAAAATTTTAGATAGCAATCAGAAAGGATCCAGACGTACTTTAAGGGGGATTCTTTTCATGTGTGCAAAATAGGACAAGGTAGATATTGGATGTGATTTCGAATAGAGGTCACTGAAAAATGGTGGCAGCGAACTGAGAAATGAGATTATTAATTAAATGAGAAATAAAAAAGGAGAGAGAGGAAAGAATTGTTTAATAGAGCACACATGTGCTGATGCTGTGCTTTATCCAGTAAAAATGAATAGATCCTTTGGAACCATAGCAATCCATGGCAGATAAATATAGACTTTCAACAATTTAAAAATTGATTATTATTTACCTACAGCAATAACAAAGAATAAAGGCTATGGAACCATGTAGTCTGTCTGTGGGAGTCTGAGTGCATTAAAAGCTCATGCACCAGTATACTCAGTCTGCAAAGCTGAAGACACTGTTTTCCTGTGAAATACAATTGCTGCTGGCACGACCTCAGGACTTTTGCATTTCTTCACATATTCCCAGCCAAACAAGGCAAGACCTCATCAATACTGAGATGCAACAGAAAAGAGGGGGCTAATAAAGTGTATTCCATCTCGACCCATCTGGAGACTGGTGGAGCAGAGCTCAGACCAGCTACTTCCTAGGAACTGCTCAGAAACAGCAGTCTTTTCCAGCTTTAGTTGCCCCATGTTTATGCAGAGTTCAGTGTTATATTAGGGGCACCTGAGCTAGCCTGAACCATAGAGCAGTGCTGCTGGAAGTCAGACATGATCCTGAATCAATGTACAACTCAAAGCCTTCCTGCTTCATGAGCAGGACAACATATGTTTTTTCACTGCAAGTTTGCTTCCGTTCTGAAGTGAAACCTGGTCTTTGCAAATCTCTTCACTGAAAAGCATCATCACAGCCTGTGTTTGGCAATATCTACACTGCACTAGACTGAATGTTACATGCCTTTGGGCCTTGGCTGCAGAGAAGTTTGGTGTTTGCCCTGTTTTGCTGGTTCTTGTGGGACCTGCTGGTAGAAGGGAAGGGACACTGCCTTCTCTGACCGTGCACAGAGCAGATGTTCCCAAAGTGCACATGGGGAAGGGAGGTGAGAGAGGCAAGAACAGGGAAGGAGGAAGGATGCAGACATTTAGTAAAATACCAAGGCTTTTCCAGTGTATCAATGACTGAGATATCGCTGAGAGGACCAGGGAGCAGAGACATAGCCAGGCAGAGCTCAAAGCCTTAGTTGGCTTGGGGTCCTGCCCTATTCCTTGACTAAGATAGGAAGGATTTGTACAGAAGAGCACCCAAGCAAAAATAGTCAGGCTGTACAACAGCCCGTCACCTCCCTGTGGCCACCTGGCTCTCAAACCTGGTAAGAAGTACTGCAGAGTAGATGCAGTGGCCCAGCGAAGCCAGAAATATTCCTTTGCTTGGCCACTTCACCAAGCATATTGAAATTATTGCCATTAGCAGCAGACCAGACCTTGACAAAACAGCATTCAAGCTAGCAGAAGGGCAGAGGCCCCTTGGGGTGCTGCTTCCTTCCACTGCAGAGCTGGGAGGTGAGAGCTTGCTCCTACTAGACAGCTGGAAGAGTGACTGAAGGATTTTAGCTCACAGCGCTTTGTGAAAGCAAAACCTGTAATGCCTTGTGACTATCAAAACTGTGCTATCAGTCAATGAAACATTGAACACCTCATGGTCCTAGAGATAACAAAAGGGGAAAAAAGGGAATGTGATTTTATATTTTTGTGGACCTTACCCCAGATTGTTGAATTTGCTGCTATAATACTCTTGCCCTAACAAAGGTTTAAACCAGATCAGGGATTTTCATTCTAATTTGTCAAATTCTTCTTGCAGAGTTTATTCAATTATTTTGCCCATCAATTAAGAAGATTTATGACTATGTTTTCTATTATGTGATCATGTTTGTCAAGTAAATTATTCATTACTTTTCCCTCAGCCAGCAAATTATTTGTGAACCATCATTTTCCCTTTTGTTTTTCAACCTGCTTAGACTTCTAAAATGGTGACAGAATGTATATGTTTGACGAATGTGGATTGTTCTTCCTCATAACTCTGTAAAATCCCCAAATACACTTTTTATAGGCTCTAGGATTTATGGTTAAGTCCAGCTGAACTTAGTAATGGATGCATCTAAGACCCCAGCTTTAGTCTAAGTTATGAGCACGTATTATGTTCTGCAGAGATGAAGTATACTTTGACGTTAGGTGGCGTATGATAGTTCAATAAAAGGTAGTCTAGCCTTAAACATAAAGATTTGAAATACCATTGGAGAAAGAGTGAACCTTAACTCTCAAACTTGCATAATGATCACCCTAATACCAGGCCACCGGCCCAATTTTCATTTGATGGCTCCCTTCTAGGGAGTCTTAGAGCACTGAATAACAGAGACTGAAAGATACGTTCACCTGCAATACTGTGGTAGTTAAGGTGATCTTGATGATTTTCAGTGTCCTGATTTAAGTTGCTGCCTCAGTAAGTGGTAGAGGATCTGTCTTGTAGTTGAATATCTACAAGATACATGAGCATCTACAAGATACAGCTACAAGACAAATATCATTGCCTAGGATGCCTTTAATACAATTGCTGATCTACTTTGCAGAACTCAGCAGTGGAAGGTAAAAGGGGCAATAACTTGGTCAATAATACAGCCAGGGTTTGGGTGAGGCATACAGAAACTTAAAATAATGGGTGTTGTTATCACCCATGTGATGTTAGGTATTGGCCTCCTGTTAGGTCCTAGGGGACAAGTGCTTGGCTTGCACAGAATATGGTGATCATCAGCTCTTAACTGTTGGCAGGCTAAATGGAGGGGCCACACAGAGTGATGGTGATAAGTCTGATTTGCCCTTGACATTGATGTGAACTGTGCTGAGCCCTCAGGTGGTGGTTGGGTGCTAACCTGCTGACGACAGGGAGAAAAAGTGGCCTGGTACGAGTAAGTCAGAAAAGAAGCAAAAAGAAAATGGCTGGAATCAGTCATGCCTATTCTGCACTTGATCTATGCATAAAGCAAGTCTCAAGCCCCAAACATTTTCAATAATTTAGCTGTTTCTATTGGTTTTGCTACAGGTATTGTTTTTCTGTTCCTTCATGGTGATGTTTTACAGTGGGCTGAGTCTGTTTTTATCCTCTACTGTTATGGAGTTTATCTCATCTCCAGTGCTCATATGAGAATGTTAAAAGAGTATGACATGGGTGTGTATGTGGAAATGATCTGTAATCTTTAGCCTGCAACAGCAGAACTCTCTTATCTCAGGACGAGGGAGGAGGGAATGAAATTGGATTTCTTGCTCCTCATGATAGTTTCTTTAGCTGCACTGTGGTAGCCCCATCAGGTGTGATACAGCACAGGTAACCTAAGCTGCTTTTCTAATTGGGGGCAGCTGCCAGTTTCTCTTCACAACTGAGCAATGTGAAAACGGTATGTATGCACTTTCCTTTTTGGTTTATCGTTTTCTGACTCACCTTATGTAAAGTTTTCTCAATATTTGTGCCTTGAACAAACCCCAAGCAATTAAGAAAACAAAGCAGGCAGTTCTTTACAGGAACAATCCAAAGAGGTTTACTGCAATTGTGACCTTAGATTTTGGCTGGAGAGATAGACCAAAAGCAGATGATATCTTTGAAAATGACTGACAGTGAATTAACCATGTACAGTGTGTCTTGAAAGTGCTGTAATGCATAACAGAGACTGTGTTAACTCAAACTCTCAATAACACATACAGTGCATTGGCATAATAGGAACAATTAGATATTTGTAGAGGTGGAGCATGAGACAGAGAAGCTGCAGCCTGTAAATCTGCTTGTTGGCGGCAGCCCTCACCCTGGTGTAATCCACGGAGTTATTCTCCTTTCTGCGTCTTGAGGCAGTGTCTTTTGGGGCATGTAACTGTGAGGAATGAAGAAAGTGCAGCTCAGCCTAGACTTATGTCCTAAACTAACCTATTGCTTCCCTTCTTGCCTTCTCAAATCATCCCTGCTTTCACTTGGGTGAGATGATAGTGAATCCTTTGGCTTACCCCTTCTGTCCCATGCGATTTATTGAGAGTGAGAGCCTTTCACCTTTTTTTACTGCTCTTTTGTGTTGCTATAGCAATGGTGAGGCCAATCCATGTTGTCTGGTTAAATGTACTTTTAATTACTTTTAAAAATGTGCTTAAAAATATACAGTGAATGTTAATAATATAGTTATGTTACACCACATGTAGAAAATCTGATCTTCAACTAACCAGTTGAAGCTGGTGATTTAGCTTTTGGCACTCCACCTTTTGGGCTGTGACAAGCTAATTGCTTGGGGTAAACACTTGTGTTCAGCTGAAACCATGGGTAAATAGGCACATAGGATTGGAAAGATAAGCCTGTACCATTGCATTCAGTGCCTCACAATCGCAGGTGATTGTACGATAGACATTTAGCCCAGAGTGATGCACAGAGCAGCTGTATCACATGACATTTTAGAAAAACACTCAGAATGTACTCCAAAATCCTCCAACAAAGTTAAAACCTTCATGTACAGAGTGCTATTAGGAAGAGAGCAGAGATAGGGATATTGCTAATGTTCCGTATTTCCATGATTATCCTACCCTACAGAGCACAGGGAAAGCATATGGCATGGCAATGAAATGTAGTGTTAAAGGCCTCTGGGAGAACATTTTAGTGGCAACTGCTTTGGTTTTTTTTCCACATATGAAGAGTGGAATATGAGTTGGAATAGGGGGAGTAGTTTCATCTTCTGACAAGACACTGAAGAGACTGACAGTGGACCTGTACACTCAGTCTGATATCCAATATTTTTCCTAACACTGAATTGTGGAAAGGGACAGAAAAGAGCTGCAAAATTCGTTTGGAAGTAGGAGAAAACATCCTGCAGTGAAAAAGCTACAGAGTCAGCATGTTTGGATTATTGAAAAAGCTTTAGAGAAAGCTTGGAAAGAGTGAATATCTTCCTAAGGAGAAAATACCAGATGCCAAAAGGGACTTTTATTTAGCAGAGAGAAGACTTAAGACCAGGCACATTCAAATTGGAAATAAAACAGATTATTAAGATTGAAGACAGACTAATCAGACACAAAGAGAGTCTCCATCAAGTCTTCAGATGAGGACTGGCACTTTTCTAGAGAAGCTGTTCTAGGCTTGCACAAGCTGATGGGCAAAAAGCGGCAGCAGATGGGGGAATTTGCAACATTTTATATACAGATATACCTACACTATGTTTACATGCTCCCATAAGCATACACACATACACACACATGTATAAGGCAGAAGTGATGACTTATTTGGTCTTTCTGGCTTTAGACTGTATGAACTCAAGGCAGTGGTCTATGTGGCAGTATTGAGGTTATGTTGTTTATGAACATTTTACAGAAGACTTCTTAAAATAAGAAGGGTAGAAACCAATTATAATTTTTGTTACTAAAGCTCTGTTAGATTCTAAAGCAATTATAAGAGAATTTCAATCTTGAATATAAGTGTATAGTGGTTTACTCTGATATGTGAGGGAAACATGGTTTCCAGTAACGGAGCAACAACAGCAATTAAACCTTACAGTGCACAAAATGTTTGTAAACAAGATAAAGGATGTGTTTCGGTTGCAAGGGTCTTTATATGCCATTAGTGAAGTCTGCTTGAATTTTGAAGTTTAACATAACCACTTTTTCTTGGAGGATATATGAAAAACAATTTTTAACCAATGGACTAAATCATATTAAGTAAAAGAAATAACTGAACAGTGGATATAGTGTACAAATCATAGAATGATAGAATGGTTTGAATTGGAAGGGACATTAAAGAACATCTACTTCCAACCCCTCTTCCACTAGACCAGGTTGCTCCAAGCCCCATCCAACCTGGCCTTGAACACTTCCAGGGAGGGGGCATCCACAGCTTCTCTGGGCAACCTGTTCCAGTGCTTCACCACCCTCACAGTGAAGAACTTCTTCCTTATATCTGATCTAAATCTACCCTCTTTCAGTTTAAAGCTATTAATCCCTGTCCTATCACTACATGTGTATGTAAGTCTCATACTCTGGAAACAAAAATGTTCAGAGAAATGTTTTCTAAAGAAAATAAATTTTACATCTCTTCTTCATCTTGTTGCTAATACCTGTAGTTAGAACTATAAGAATTATGAAAAGTTTGGCTTTGTGAGAAGTTTTGTTTGATTTATTATTTGTTATAAATAAATAAACCACATTTTAAAAAGTGATAAACTTCGTTTCTGCAAAGTGTTATTTCTCTGGCTTGACCATGTCCAAGTTTATTAACTGAAATGAAATAAAAATGTTAAACTTACTTTATTCTGCAGAACTACTGTTTCTTATGATAATTTAATATTTTTTATGCTTTCCAAGGCTTTAGCAGTGTTAATATTGAATAATTCTTAGGGTGTGGTGATATTATAATGTAAAAGTGAAGTTAACCAGTCTAAAAAGGTTTGATGTGAAAGCATACAGCATCTGTTATAATAATGTAATAACTTTTGTTTTACCATTTAGAGGAAGTGACCTAATTAATGAGCCATTTTAAGTGGCTTGCCAGCTTGCAGCCTGATTGTGCTTTCCCATGGTGCTAGCTGCAGCCTTGGCAGCGGTGCAGGAGATGATGTGGCTCCATGCTCTGCTCCTGTGGGACGCGTAACTCCCCTGGCAGGGCAGCACTCCCAGGTAAGGGTTGGGACTGCTAAAAAGGAAGACCCATTTATGACCCCCCCTCAGAATCCCCAGCGTAAAAAAGATGTGTAAAGACACAGAGGGTACCTGTCTACGTTAAAATGAGCTAACATGATGGCTGCAAGCAGCTAATGCTGTATTGAACAGTGCTAATTTGATGCGTGTGACATGAGCTATTTAATTTGCATTGAGTCATTGCCTTGCAGCTGCATCCTAACTCCTAAAAACAATGGGCGTCTAATAAATCACAGGAACTAAAGTGACAGGTAAATCTGGTGGCTACCTTAGAATTTGCAGTACACCCTAATCCTAGCAAAACAATTCTGAAGCAGGCTGAATAATTAACAGTGAACAATTTTGAGGTACATTTCATCTGTCTATCAGTTCATTAATAGTCTATCAAAAGCTTGGGAGCTTTTTAGACATGTCTTTTATTACCAATTATTTCCTGAATCTTTTCTCTCAGTAATTCTTGATCTGTCATAGTAGGCAAAGATGAGATTGTAGATCCTTTGATGATCAATTCAGGAGTAATAAAAATATATGTGTATTAAAGTAAAGTATACCTTTAATGATGAAGCTCTTCCTGGATAAATCTCTGGCCTCCTCTGAATTGTGTTACTCTACTTTACATTCATTTTGGAATAAGTGCATCTGCTTAATAAAAGTTAACAAAAAATGAATATGACATATTTCTCTAGGACTAAAGCATATGGACAGAATCTGTGGATCACAGATTTGGGTCTAGACCTGATTCTGATGTTTTCTAACTGCAAGAATGCATGAACGCCCATTTTTTTAATGCCACTGCTTCTTCATGTCAGATGAGAACAGTGATGACACTGGCCTCTTTTCTCAAACACGTTGAAATTTTCAAGTGGATTTCACCCTTTGTGATTTGTCCCTGTAGCTGATGCTTCACATCATAATCTCTGGGACCGAACTATATGAACTGGATCCATTCTTTTTTGATGGCAGACCTTCATTGCTACTGTTTGTTATCATTTCTTGGTGTGGCTGAGCCCAAGTTTGTAAACTGGAGCTGATACCAAGCTTGTCTGTTCAACCAGATTTCTATTTTGTGAGTTTCATGGAAATATGAAGGACTGACTTGGATAGAAAAATATACTTTGTGTACATCAGTGTTTATAGGTTTTTGGAAGGGCTTGAGATCTTTTGATTATAACTGCTCCAAGAGGATAATGACAGCAAAGTTACACTTCTGACAAAGTCATTGTTCAGCAAAATGGGTTTTTGGCTAAGGTTTGTCTACCTCAAAAGCAGAAAACAAGACTTGAACACCTGGGTCCGGTTTCCTCAAAAGACATTCAAAAAGATTGTTCTGTCTGTGGGGTTGTTAAGTGTAATCAGATCAGACAATATCTGACCTGCAGTTGCTTGAGAATACTTTTACAGAGCTGTTATCTTACTGAAAAATATTTATTCATCAAAATATTCTTTAAGAAAAGACTGTTTGACAAAGTCAAAGCTAAACCAAGAGGGCTGAGAAAGTCTTTATAAGCCTTTAGCTATTTGGGAGATGTGACTTGGTGAAACTCAGCTGACTTGCAGTGGACAGGGCCCTGTGTCACAAACATAATGCCTGTAAACATTTGTTCACTGCTTGACTAGGAGCATGAGTGTAGTTGATGTGGAACCTCTGGGCTGTGGAAATTGAAGGGTATGGTCCCCTCTCTACAGGCCCCAGAGAGTGGGCTGGGGGCAAGGGGAGAGGGACCCTGGAACCAGCACAGCCTGTGCTGCTATGCTTATATTAAGAGTAAACAGAAAATTTGGGTCTCCAGGGTTATTACTCTGATACCATTCACTGACATTAAATTCAATTAAATAAGAGAAAAAAAACCCACAAACTTAAGTTGTTAAACCTTCACCACCTTAGTGCAATTTCTCTTGACCATTGTCATGTATTTTAATATAGTTCTGCCACACTTACTCTTCTGCTTTTTCATTATAAACAGTCACAGTTCAGCAATGATCTCACACTTAGCCCTTTTTACCTCTCCCCCACCACACATTCCCCCTCTTCTTTCCTATTTTCTCCTGCTATCCTATTTTAATAAATAAACCAGCAGACAAAATGTTGTTCTTAATTGGACAGGACGTTAATATCTTCTGATGCAAATTAGCACTTCTGAATGTCTCAGTGCAAGTCACTCCAGCCCAGCATCAAACTGGGCTGTGGAGACTCCTGTTGCCAAGCAGTGTTGTTGCTAGGCATTACTCGGTGAGAGGTACCACGCTCAGGAGAGAGCTCTGTGTGTGTGTGTGTGTGTGTGTGTGTGCACGGGCGCGTGTGTATGGATATATCTGTGCACTCGTGGCTGTGCACTTGGGGTATTGCTATGGCTCATGACCATGTGCCTGGGTGTCTCTGCACATGTCCACAGCTCAGCTGCATGGCCAACTTTTGGGTCCCAGTTCACTCTCTATGCTGTGCAAGACAAACACATGATTTAAATTAGGTGAATACTAATAACCTGGCAAGGCTGAGCAACCCTGAAACAGTGAGCTGTGGTTGTGCTTCATCACAAAAATTTTGTCCCATATAGACTTGATGCCCCTCATGCTTTCACCAGTCCAGAGAAATCTGATGTTAGACAGTGTCACGTGCCAATTCTAGCTGCATATATGTAGACAAGTGTCTATACTTGAAAGCAAACAAAAAACCAAACACCCCCCCACCACCTCCCTATTACAGTGCTAAAGTGCATTGTCTTTGGCTGAACTGTGAGACGAGATCCAGACAAAAACATCTATTAACATTCTGAAGGCGCATTTGTTAACCGCAGAACTATTTAACTCAGTGCCTTGTCTAAATTCTGCTTATACAAATTACATTGTTTCCCTAATCACCTCGGGTACTTCACAAGGAAGACTTCCTACTTTTCTGCACCAAACTGTCAGGTATTACTTTACTTAGAAAAACTTCACACCGAACTTGCTTTGCTTTGGAAGATGTTTGGGCTAAATGGCCTTTATTTAAAACTGCTCCAGTGAGCCTACCTGTGGGCCTTATGGTGCCAGGACCCTTGTTTCTTTCTTAGATCATATTTGATATGGTGGAAAACTTGTGAGAATAGCTTGTGTTTTTCTAGCACTTGAAGTACATTCAGACTGAATTTAGTCATTAACCTGAACCCCAGGCTTGCCAATATCTAATATGGAGGTGCAGATGGACAGCTCATTCCAACATTCACAGGGCTGTTATGTTAAACAGGGGCTGACGTGCTGGGGGGGCGGGGTGTGTGTGTCAAGGCAGATCTGTTTATACAGTTTGCAATATGCATCATTGCCCTCTACCTTGGATCCCTTGGCTTCAGGCAGGGGTGAGGTGTTCTCTTTCTACTTGTGTTTGCTGACTTATGCAAACTTAACTAAGATTCTTGAGTTATTAAGTTAATTTCAACATAAATGTCCTGATTTCTAGGTGTGACAGAAAAGGACTTAACTGCAAGGTTCAAGCAAACGACTTGAACTTCACTCGCAGACTTAACTGCAAGGTTCAAGCAAACAACTTATTTGAACTTCACTTACAGACTTAACACGCCACTATTGCAGGTTTTACAGATACAATGGAGGAATGCACTATTGCAATTTTTTAAGGCAGGAGTAGTACATTATTACAACCACAAGTGACTCACTGACAACCACAAACGCATTTACAAACTTAAAGCATAAACAATATTCGCTTACCCCTCCAGGTAAGGGCTCTCAATCCCAGGGAAGTTACCTTGACCGGCATCCAGATCAAGGGGGAGGAAGCAGGGGGAAGGGTTTCCTTCGCAAGCCAACTGCACGGTTAGAGAAGTGACCCCCCCCCCCAATTCCAACCTGAATCTTAGAATTTTTGTCCCCTGACTTGTGGAATGGTGTGTATGACTATGTCGGAGTAGATTATGATATATGCCTAAATGGATCATGTATATCTGAGTGGAGTTTCCCCTTATCTTTCCTTCATTGGTCTGTGATTGTTTGAATACACAAGGTTGTCATTTGAAATTGAAGCTGAAACCCTCTGGTTTTGGTTGGTTTTTTTTACCTTGCTTCCTCAGCAACTGGATAGTGGTTGGATTGAGACTCAGGGCATACTATTTGTTAAGGGATTCCAAGACTCAGTTCGGGTTTTGGTTCTTTGAATGGTGCAGCCACTGCCCTGTTTACTTTAGGATTTATCAGACAACCCAGGGCTAAGCTGTCTACACAGCTCCCCATGAGTCATCTCTGCAGAGAGACGGGGCCTCAAGGCAACCCAAGGCTGGGTCACTTTTGTAACCCCCCATGAGTCCCCTGTGTGCACTAGACATGGTGAAACTCGTTTGTGAACTATGAGCCGGACAATCCACACACTAGGTAAGAAACTCAAGCACCAAGGCAGACCCCGCAGTGATTAGCTTATATTTAGCAGAATGCTGAAGTCTCTCTTGCTTGAGGGACATACAAACCCAGACTCCCAGCACGTGCATCACTGAACTGTAGACTACACAGGGGAAGATGTTTTCTATCCTTCATTTTGAAACAGAACTACTGTGGAGCAAAGAGTGCATAGGGTTACAAGGCCAATTTCTTTGAGGCCACTGAAGTAGTGGTGAGAGGACCTGATCTCCAATTCCTGGCCTAGAGATGTCTCTTACATCAAATAGTTGCTGGATAAAATACAGAACAATTCAAGGAGTAAAGACCAGATGACAGACAACAGGTCAGCAACAAAACCACTTCAACACCTTCCTAAACATGGGAATCATCAGACATCTATGCAAAAGTCAGGCACCACAAGTGGCATTTTGGCATTTAAAACGCTAGCTTTGGAGTATGGGCTGGATGAGCAGACAGGGAGGTGCATTGAAAACTGGCTGAACGGCTGGGCCCAGAGGGTGGTGATCAGTGGCACAAAGTCTAGTTGGAGGCCAGTGACTAGTAGTGAACCCTAGGGGTTCAATACTGGGTCCAGTCCTATTCAACATCTTCATGAATGATGTGGATGATGGGTCAGTGTACCCTCAGCAAGTTTGCTGATGACACAGAACTGGGATGAGTGGCAGATGCACCAGAGGATGATGCTGCCACCTGGACAGACCTCAACAGGCTGGAGAAATGGGCCAACAGGAACCTCATGAAGCTCAACACGAAGTGCAAAGTCCTGCACCGGCGGAGGAACAGCCCCAGGTACCAGTATCTGCTGGGGGCCAACCAGCTGGAAAGCAGCTTTGCAGAGAAGGACCTGGGGTCATGTGGGACACCAAGTTGAACATCAGCCAGCAATGTGCCCTTGCTGCAAAGAAGGCTAATGGTATCCTGGGCTGCATTAGCAGGAGTGTTGCCTGCAGGCTGCGGGCAGTGATCCTTCTTCCCCTCCGCTCAGCACTGGTAAAGGCACACCTGGAGTATTGGGTCCAGCTCTAGGCTCCCCAGACATGAACATACTAGAGAAAGTCCAGCAAAGGGCCACAAAGATGATGAAGGGACTGGAGCATCTCTCCTATGAGGAAAGGCTGAAAGAGAGCTGGGACTGCTCAGCCTGGAGAAGAGAAGGCTTGGGGGATCTTACAATGTACATAAATACCTGAAGCGAGGGTGTAAAGAAGATGCAGCCATGCTCTTTTCAGTGACAGGACAGGACAAGCCAGTGGCCACTCATCTGAATTCAGACCATACTTGTCAGACTGGGCTCTGTAGGGTGTTTTAAGGTGTTTAGGTGTGGGAGATCCTAGGCTATGCATGTCAGGCTCAGGAAGAACCTATAGATATTGTGGCACCGAGGCCAGCCAAGATTGCAGAACATCAGCTCTGCTGTAAAGGGAAATTCAACTTCACAGCAAGTGGCTGGCTTGGATTCCACACACACACCCTCCCACACACACCTATGCTCTTGGTTAGAGGCACCTGTTTTATACACCTGACAACTTAAAGAAAATCTGTGCTAAATGAGCTCAAAAGTCTCGTACTGGGCTTTAAGGGCACAGCTGACATTCCTGCAGAAAAGTATATTCTGGGCTAAGACCCCAGATTTCCTTTCCTCCCAACCTCAACTACTTTACCGATGAGATGATTCAGCCTCTAACCCATTTGTCACTATCTATTCCTACCTAAACAACCTTATAGCAAAAGTTTTGTGCTAATTCCTGGCAGCAAGTGCTGAGATCTGAGTGCTGACAATGCTTTTAAGGGATAGCCCAGCTACACAGGTGTATCAAGATGTCTTTGGAGATTTATCTTGCATACGGAAAATAGGATAGGCTGGGAATCTGGCCTGACCCATTTAGGGAATGGAAAAGAATTTGTGATTGAGAGATGCACATACAGGGATATAAGCATAGTTCTGTATTTTAATGCGAATGAGTAAACAGTCAGCACTATAATAATCTCTAAGGCATTTGATCCCAATAAACCATCTTAATCCTTAGGGCTATTCTGGCAGTAAGAGATAACTGCACAGAAGCAGAAATGTTCTTAGCATAAAACTCACATATCTATGTTTACTGTGCGTGTTAGATGGTTTCAGACTCTCCTCCCCTCCTTCCCAACACTGATGAGCACTTCATCTGTACAGTCTGTCAGCTCCCTACTTCACTAATAAAAGCTTTTTAATTTGGATTTTTATTGTTGCCAGCAAGGGTCAAGACAAAAGGAAAATCAAACCATAGAGAAATGCTTGGGACTGATGCTTCCCTAGTGGCATGCCCTCTGCTTCAATAATGTTTCACTACAGATAAAATATTCTTTTCTTTTTTAGTAGCCATATATGTGGTCCTGTGCTTTGTGGGAGAATGCATTTCCACATCTCTGCACTTAAAAAGGCTCTGAGCTAAATGCTTTTGTGGCTATTGTCTCCTGGTTGCTGCATTGTCTTCATTGTTGTCTGCATTGCAGACAAAGGGCTATGGCTCAAAAATGCAGAGGCAGTGAAATGCTAGAAGTTATTTAATTAATTGTTATGACTAAAGACTGAATGATGCTTATGACTTGGTGAGGGCAAGACCACAACCTACCTCCAAAACCAGGTAGTGCCGCTGCAGGTTATGTCACCACATCACGTTTGCAGCCAAAGACTTCAGTTAAAGCAGACCATTGCTGAACTATAGCCCACCTGCTAGTGAAGGCACAGGGCTGTGATTTTTCTTTTTTTTCTTTTTTTTTTTTTTTTTAATAATCTTCAAGCTAGCACTTGGTCCTCTGCTATTGGAGTCCTGGCACCTAAAGACACTTCAGCCCTGTCTGGTTTCTCCTGAGGATACTACACTGATGCTTTGCCGTCAGTGCAGAAATGTAGTACCTGCTGCTGCAGGTCTTGTGCTAGTGCTCTTCTGGCCTAAACTGTGAGGCAGAAATGAAACTGGGACTATTACTTATAGCTTAGAAATCTCCTGAATAAAGATGAAAATTTAGGTTTTAGGAAAAATCCATGGGTTTTTTCCATTCATCAGTTAGTTTGCAAAATCTATTATTGGTTAGGTGAGTACCAGGTTTTGACTCAGCTCAAGGTTGCTTGCTATGTAAGTTGAATCCAATTTTTTTTTTTCCCCCACAAATGACAATATTGCTTGGGGTAAGACTCTTTAGCACAAATGTTGCCACATAATGGCATTAAAATAATACACCTGAATTTGTGTTGTAGAATCTAGTTATGCATTTATATTTTGAGTACTTCAAGGCCTGGACCTGGGATTTGAGTTCCCCTCACAGTTATGCAAGTGGCAGTGTTGAACATGACAGCAAAAGCATTAACCTGATTGGGAACTGCTCTAAGTGGGGCAAAACAACCATTTTGCATCTGTGTTTCACATTTAGGCATAGCTTTAAATTGCTTTTTGAAACAAGCATCTCTAGTTCTGCTTCATATTGTTTGACAAGGGCTTTTAAGACTTTTAGCTTAGACAAAGCTATGAGAGATAATTGCACAGGTAGCACTGTAACAAATGGCCCTTAGCATATGGGATACATTATGTCATACTATTGGTTGGGAAGTTGTGGAGGAAAGTATGGAACCTTTAATTTATGTGAGGAAATCCAGGCATGGGATTGCAGTTGGCTTCAGAACTGCACATACTTTTCCTTTACATCTTTTGGTGGTGACTTTGTTCTGTAGTCATTGCATTGCTGAGATTCATTAAAATGCTGCTGCAATGCACTCTGAAATCAGTGGCAAAGCATTTCTTGACTTAAGTGGTAAGTGCTCAAGCTGCAACATATCTTAGTGATAAACAGTAAAGTATTATGATGTCTGGTATATTCATTCTGTATGTGGATGTTTAGTGCAACAGCCCAGTATGTGTATGTTAAATGCACCAGTCTAGTTGACGAACTGGGCTTACATTTGTCCAGATACATGGGATATGCAATTTATTTTTGTTCCATTGTTCAAATAAAATGGGTCAATGAGAAAGCAATAATATGAAGTGCAATCAGGTAAGAAAAATAAGAATTTTAAATCTATTTATGGGTCCCTTTCTGTAGAAGAAATCTTGACATTATGGTCACTGAAAATGAGTCCTGTTTTTGAGGGCCCAGAAATCTCAGGAGAACTGAGAAGCCTAGGCTTTTAAGAGTTTATTATACACTCAATCCTTGTGTTAGCAAGGCTTTGAGGGAGTAGAAACAGCCCTCCAAAAAATTCCCTTGTTACCAAGTAAGCTTTTACAATGCATACCATCATTATTTTTCTTCATGATCATAATGTGGCTAATATTTTAAAAAATTAGTGAACACTAATTTAAAAAGCAAAAAGCAAAACTTGCAGCAGTTTATGGAATGGGAGCACTCTCTGTTTACTGTCAGGGAAGCTTTGCCATCAGCTTCAAAGGAAGTCGTAGTAGGTTCTGAATGTTTGTAATAGTTATAACCCAATTTATCCAGATAACAAGATCTTTGTTAGCTAAAATCTTGGCAGCACTGGCAGCACTATGCACTTCAGTGCAGACTGTGAAAGATAACATCAACTTCAACTCCCATTGACCCAGGAGTCGAAGGGCTGTAGTATGGCATTTAGTCTTACTTCTTATAATTAGATGTAATAAAATTGTGTTGTCATTGATGTTATCATAATTGGTATAAAAAGTTGTTTATACAAAATGTTACAGATGCAGGCTGTGATTTTCTGCAAGAGTTCACAGTCAGTGTAGCTAGACACTGGCAGACCAGAAGTTGTTTTGGATGTTCAAATGCATGCATGTGCCTATGTCTTTACCAGTATGTATAAAACCAGGACATCTTAAACAAACAGTTGATAACCTAATACTTTCCATTTTAAAATGGTTCTTTCTTAGTCTAAAAGGGTTTTATTGTCTTTTTAGAAGCTCCTGTATTTCCACCATTTGATCTAAGTTTTTGAATTCTGACAGCCAGCTCTTGATTTGGAGAAGCTAAAGTTAATGGGAGGACTGGATGTATTCTACCTCTGGCAGCACCACAGTGTACTTCGGAGGCATGAGTAAAGAGTGGGGGACTCCAGAAGCTTTGAGGGCTAATCTTGTTACAACCATGGATTTTTCTATATAACCACAGGCAAGTCTCTTCGTCTTAGTTTCCATCCTTGCACAGGGGAGATATTAGTATCAGCTCACAACGGAACTATGGATATAAATTAACATTTGTGACTCAGGGAGAAGGCAGAAAGGAATAATCATCAAACGTATGATGCGGAAGTAGTGGCAGAGATCAAATACTTAGAGAGTTCCAATAGACTTACTGAAAGAGTGTCCTGGTCCTCGTGCCTGGGTGAGGTTGGGATTCTGGGGGAGAAAAGAGTGGTGCAAGTAAAAATCTAGCTCATAATGCATGTGGAGAAAAGGGCTTGATTCAAGTTACAAAAATACTCTTAGCTTTGGCACAGCTTAACTCGTGCATTCTTGGCTTTGGAAATCAAAATCCTGTTCTTCACCTGCTGCTTTACTGGGTGCATGGCTATGCGCTGCATGCAGGCTCTGTCTCTCCCTCTTCATTTGCTCTTATAAATAGCCCTTGGAAACTGTTCCTCAGAAGGGGGTTCCTCATCACCCTGCGAATGATTCTTCCATTTACCACTTTACCCACTCTACTAAAGACTTGCTGTTACCACCGCTTGGTAGTACTTACTGAAAATTACTGGGCCAAGCTATAAGACTGAGAACTGTGAAGACTATCATCTGAACCAAAGTCATCATTCAAATACCATTACTGATGGTTTTCAGAGCCTTCACTTTTCCCATTTCCACTTTTGTTTTCATGGTGTGATTCAGTCCTGTTTTGTGGTACAGTGTTTTAACACTTTATGTAACTACTCTTGAAATCCAAATGCTCTCTGAGTGAATTTTTTCATGGTGTTCCAAAGGCTTTGGCAGCATTATTAAATATATCTATATTTTTTGTAAAATATTTTCCAGTGAGTTTAATTTTCCATGTGTGCCCGCCAAAGCTGTTAGGCATAGTGCCCAGCTTACAAGCCTTTGAAGAAAAGTGTGCCCAAGGTTTTACCAGCTGCGTCCTTAGGATTTTGCTGACTCCATGTGGACATTGCCCCTTGGTTGTCTTCTGTGAAGAGGCAAACAAGAGATGCATGGAGTGGTAGATGAAAACTCTTGCTGAGTGGCTTTAAGCTGTGCTTGGTGGTAGTACAGGTTTGTTCCTCTGTTGGATTTGTACAAGATATGGAACCATGTGCAACTTTTTTTTTTTTTTTTGTCTGCTTCAGTTGAATTTAAGGGAACAACATGCTCATGCAGCTCCATCCTAGTATATTGAAATGGACTTCTCTCCAGGTAATTTACAGCAGACCTGAACTATCTCTCATTTTGACTCCCACCCTGAAGGCAGCTGAGTTCTGTAAACTTCATGTAAGGGAGAAAGAGCGGAATGTTGTCCACCACTTGCCTACACCATTTGGTACTGCAAAAGCCCAAGCAATTAACACTAGCTAATTAACTTTATCTGACTATTACACTGAAATGGACTCAGTTTTTAAAGGTATTTATGTAGCTGATTTCCCCTCTTTCAGTAAGAATTAGCCACCTTAATACCTTTAAAAACTAAGCCCTTTTTCAGCTATATGCAGTCCAACATAATCTCTTGCGTGTGTGTGTGTGTGCTCTGTTCCTCCCTCTTGCAAGCCATGTGCCCAAATTATAAACATCGAATCCCTGCAGACCAACCATTTACTGAAGGTTTACCTTGAATGGCACCATATTTGCTGGTCTGTGAAAGGCAGCATGAACAGGGTCTCCAGAGAAAGGGGATTATGAGGACGATTTGGGGACAGACAGGAGATACTGCACTGTGCAACGTGTATGGTCTGACGAGAAACCAGAGTGCTATATGTAAGGCAGTGTTTTACCAAATTGAAGAAGAGGTTGTAATTTTGTTTCTTAACCCAACAAATGTTGCTACCGTAGGGAAACTTTCTCCAATAAGGAGTAAGAGTCAGTCAAGACCTCACACCCCAACCTCCTACATTTATCATGACACCCCTGGTTGCAATACTTCATTACCACCTTGGCAAATGTGCTCTCAGAGCCCATCCAGGGTCCCATCCAGGGAGCCGAACAGCAGGCAATAATAGTCTTTCTTCTCGTGCTGGTGTCTCTGCTCAGCCAAGAAGATACTGTGATGCTGACAGCTGGAAGGCAAGTTGTGTTGCTTTTCTGTCTCTTTGTCACCGCTTGTATGTGGGGAAGGAAAGCTAATGATTTGTTCTACCATATGAGAAACATCTTCTAGGGAGCCAGTGCCAACCTTGGCAGCTAGGGACGATGTATGGTAAAATGGGAACAGCTGCATGTAACTGTCTGTATGTGGTCATAGGGCACCTGACAGGACTTCGTGATCTTGCATGCCCCTTCCAGACTGGCAGCTTTAAAAACTGCATCTCCATAAAAGTAACATGCTTAGCTTTGGCTTTAAGTGTCAAGTCACATCCATTAATTATAATTCATGTGTCTTTGCCTTCCTTGGGAGTCATCACCACCTTATGACTGAAGATACTTCCACTATGGAATTGGGGGGGGGGGGGGGGATATTTGTTTTTTAATCATTATCACAAAACTGTCTGATCAATATTTTCTCACTTCTTGGGGCAAAAAAGCAGCCAGGCACAGCAACTGCAGAGGTGATCAGCATCTCTGTTCTCCCTCCCAGCCCAGAGGCATGGACAGAAGTATCTGGAAAAGGAACCAGCATCAAAGCTGCTTCTCACTAGTCCTTTCCTGCAACATGAGGACTGGGAAGACTAGAGCCCATCAGTGCTCAGATCTTCATGATGTGTCTCAGCACTTGTAAGGAGCCTCTGCAACTGTGCAATAAGCAGAGATGTGCTGAACAGTTTTGGGAAGAGTAGAACTAGGCATCCAAGACAGGGATCTTCAAGAAGTGATACAATAAGTGGGATGTTGCTTACCAGTACAAAATGCTGAGAAGAGGAGCAAGTGCCAAGCCCTGGTCCTTGAAAAGAGCTATATCCCTAGCTCAGAGATGGTGGTAAGGCAATTGTGTCTGCTCCACATTTTGCAGATACTGGAGTGAGTCCAGCAAAGGGCCATGAAGATGAATAAGAGATTGCAGCACCTGTTGTACAAGTAGAGGCTGAAAGAGCTGGGACTGCTCAGCCTGGAGAACTGAAGGCTTATGGGGAATCTTATCAATATATATAAACACCTGAAGGAAGGTTGTAAAGGGAGGGAGCCAGGCTCTTCTCAGTGCTACCCAGAAAAAGGGTAAGAGGGAACAGGAACAAATTAAGAAATGTTAAATTTCATCTGTCCACAATAAAAATTGTTTACAATGAGGGTGGTCACACTAGAACAGGTTGCCCAGAGAGGCTGTGGAGTTTACATGTGGAGATATTCAAAACCTGACTGGACACAATCCTGGGCAACTTTCTGTAGCTGACCCTGCTTTGGGGAGGTAGTGCTTGGACTAGATGATCTCCAGAGGTCCCTTTCAACCTCAACAATTCTATGATTCAGTGATCAGCCAAAGACACACAATAAACCCAAGTCTTTCAGACAACAATGAAATCTCCTTTCTGACACTTTCATTTAGCCTAAGGAATAAAATGGGCATTAGGT
Source organism: Aquila spilogaster (assembly GCA_024606505.1). Lineage (NCBI taxonomy): Eukaryota > Metazoa > Chordata > Aves > Accipitriformes > Accipitridae > Aquila > Aquila spilogaster. Next base: position 30,797,005 of record JANHGO010000042.1, read on the forward strand.
GACAGAGAAAATGAAAAAAAGAGTGACTATAGGCAGAGGGTTAGGGTAAATCAGTTGAAATTTCTTGCTTCATGTAATTTTTCATAATGATATGAAGTATAACAGGTTTTGAGAAAAGCACTGAGAAAAAAAATGCTTTTCTCAGAATGCCAACTGCTTGGTGATAAGGCAATTTTCTGCAATATTAAAAGAGGCAATTAAGTTCAGACCTACATCTACGTGCCAGCTGACTGCTCCTGTACTGGGAATATTAGGCACCAGTCATCACTGAGGAATTTCATAATTTTGGGGAAGAAATGAGTGGAGTTTAGACCAGAACCTGTGGTTTTGATACTTGTGAGGATCTGTAAGGCGTTAGAACATGATTCACGAAAGAACTGAAAACAGTAAAATTTAAAAAACCCTCACATGTACATACACATACATATTCTCACCCATGCAAACACGTGAGCAAAAACAATGAAGAAAAATCACAGGGAATACCTGAACAATCAGTTTATCCTGAGTCTAATTTGGCTGTAAATGAAACCATGCCTGTTTAACTCAGAAGAGGCTGCTGCTGCCCCTCCTGCTCTCTAGCTCTCTCTAGGTGCCCGTTTCTGTATTTGAGGATGCACAGT
>JANHGO010000042.1:30811991-30852070 GCA_024606505.1 Aquila spilogaster
ACAGAACTCTAACATTGACAATCTCACAAACCCTAAGCTGCAACTTCTTCAACATGCAAGTTACAAAAAATTAATAATTATAGTATTAATATTTACATTTTCATTAAATGTTCTCAAATTATAAAAGCAGTTTAAACTTTGCCCTACTAAAAATAGCAGTAAAAATACATAAACTAATAATAATAGTAATAATAATAATAACCAGAGAATAAAACAAAACAAAAAAACAAACAAGGAAACAAGTATTATGCATTGGAATTGGAACAACTTCATCTGTAGCTACCCACAGCTTCCTTCTTTGAAGAATCACATCTCCGAAGTCCATCATATCGATATCAGTACTCTCAATAATTTAAGACAATCATTTCTTGAGCACATCAAATCACTGTTTCAAATGTAATGACTGTGTTGGCACACCCCTTCCCCACTCTCAATTTAGAAAGCTTTTGCATTCAGATTCTCTGGAGAATCTCAAAAATACAGCTGTGGGATTCTGACAGTGAAGTAGTTCCTTATTTAAAGAGGGAATTAGAGGGAAAAATTGCAGAAAACAATTCATAACTCTTTGTTTTTGTTTTTCATTATTAGATTAGAACAAACCAAATCTAAGATAGATAGAAATTCAACCATTGAAAAGAAATACATCAAAATATAACTATGTAGAGATATACTAAAAAAAAAAGCAAAAATGAAAAAGCACTTTGTTCCCAGTAAGAAGGGAGATAAGAACAATTGTGGGGGTTTAAAATTTTATTTTTAAAGAAAAAAGTATTCCACACACTTTCAAAGATGAATGAACCAGATGCACACATCGAAAAGGAACAGACAAAGCAGTCTAGGGGCACTTTCATCATTTGAATATTTATTTTTCCTTAAGAATTTGATTCGTTACCCTTCCCTCCCTCTCTCATTTAAATTTGCTTTCAGTTGTTGGCCAAAACCCCACCACCCTCCAATGTTGCTTTTTTTTTTAATACATCTTTTATTTATCATCACTTCTTTTTAAAATAAACATGGAGAGGAAAGAAAAGAAAAAAAAAAAAGGACGTGCAGTCTGGATGTACGTCATAAATAGACATAGAAAAAGATAGAAGAAATAGGCTGAGATCGACAAATGGGTTATATAATAGCTTAATTTTACTGTAGGATGTTAATAATAATGCATGCTTAAAGTAAGTTGCATTTAGGGAAAGTAGAAAAACAGAACAGCAAGCAAGGAGTGGGGTGGGTGAAGGAGAGAGGTTGGCAGGTGGGGGGATCATTCCATGCCTCTCCAGAAAGGGCAAAGCACATTCCAGCGGGTTCTCTGAATTTCTAGGAGAGGTCAGAAGGGGAAAAGGGTGAGGAGAGGTCTTAAACTATACTGGGACATACTTTTCATCCTGTGATCTTGTATTTGGATAAAATGCATACAACACAGAAGAACTCCAGCCTCCCAGTTTGGGACCTAATTATCTAGTGTATTCCCAAAATGAGTGGTTATTTTTTCTCCTAGATGAGGCTTATTCTTCTAAATGCAATTCACCTTGAGTAAAGGGAGAAGAATTAATTCTTATTGATATACTCTACTGTGCTGGAAAAGGTGATTGTTGTAGTGAGTATTTGTTCATGGTGGTGAGCAGTTATTCAGACATGCTGTCCATGGCTACTATTGGGAGCCTGCTGCTGCTAATAGGATATCAGGATCTAGGTCAACTGAGCCACTTACTGAGGTAGGTATCAGTTCGGTATGAACTATCTGAAGGAAAAAATATGTAATTGGTGTAAGTGACAACTCAAAATTGCAAACAATACAGTTAGTAGTATTTCGTACTAAGTCCATATGATTTTGGGTGGACAAACCTTCCAAAGTTACCATTAAGACTACCAGTTGCTCCCATGATACAAGAGGATTTACAGTTCAAGAAGATATTGCTACCCAGTCCTATCTGACTCTTACTTGAACTCAATGTCCCAGATGGGTCCTCAAGTTCCTTTCAGTTCCCCCATCTGATGTCCATATTTTCTTTGTATGAAAATGATCATCATGAGAGCAGAGTCTGTCTAAAAAGAAACTCATGGTCCCAGGAAAACAGTCTGTTTTTCTTGATATTTTGGGAAAAGCCAAACATTTGGACTCTGTTCATGCTGAATCTCTTCAGGCAATAGGAAAAATGGGCCGAAAGCTCTGTATGCACTCTAGGTTTCCACCAGAAATGCCATTGTGACCTCTCCATTATCAGTCCTAAAGGCCATGCTACCAACAGTCAGTGGAAGTGGGTGGCTATCTTGAGCTTGAAATATCTGGAAAGAAGGGGCTATCTACCCTGTAAATATGGTCAGTGTTACTTTTCTATAAACACAGTAGTAACAAACAGGTAGGATGTCTTGGTACCTATTAACATGAGGGACAATAGCACCTTTAAAGCAGATGAGAGATCAGTATTAATTCTGACGAAAGTGAAATAAGTATAAATAACACAAAAATTAAATAGCCCCATTACTGAAAGTGTCCATTGTCCAGTTCTGAGAGGAACTGTATGAGAAGACCCTTAATTCCTACTTTGGAAGTGCTGAGTTTGTGCTGAATGCCAGCACAGCTGGAATGTACTATGCCTGTGCTGAAAGACTGCACTGGAACTATCTACTACATCCTCTGGTAAGCATGTTAAGAAGGGAAGGAGTTCAACCAAAGAAGAGAAAACCTGGTCAGGGTAGTCTCAGGGACAGAACATGCAGGTTATAGGAAGCAAAACATTGGACTACATAAGATACTTTTGGGGATTCATTTGTGCATCAGAAAAGACTGGCAATACCAACCTCGGTGGGGATTTTTATTCGGTCAGATTTCAAAGTTAGTGTCCCTGGACACCACTTCCTACCAGGATTCTCAGCCTCTGGTTTAATTGTACTTAGGAAGTTTCACAAAGAGGCATTTAAGCTTTGAATTTTAATCAGTATTTGTCATGACTTGCAGCTGGATTTTCAGAACAGTGAAATATCCCCCTTCAGCGTATTAGAACTGAGTGCCTTCTCTTTGACGCAAAACAGACTGTAAGGCATAGGGTACGGTTGCCAACTGTGCAGACTATGTCAGGCCACTTAAATAACTACTTATGCCCTATCTGATGATAAATGCCTAACTCATTGCATGAGGGACTGAAAAAGCCTTCTACTGCCTAAAAGATCAAAAGAAGTAAAGAACCACAATTGGAGCCAGAGACACTTAAAGAGATGACAAGATTCTGAAAAGGAAATCTTTATGTTTGTTAGGCTCAAAAGAGGTTTTGAACAAAGTTAAGCAATTTTTTCCCACTTAGTCAATACACAGATGCTTGAACAGAAACAGGGTGTTTTGGAAAATGTGGGTCCAGCATTTACTGCTGAACATAGAAGAAAATGTCTTAAGTCCTTTCAAAACTCTAGCTCTTAACAGTCAAAAGTAGATGTTCTAATTTGAAAACTGGGTGCCAAATGTTCCCACGTGAAGCCACACAGACAATATTTTATTACTTAACATCTAACAAATTATTCCTCAGAAAACAAAGATTAAGAAGTATAACCATTGCAGCCTTTTTGTATTTTCAGACTTTGAAGAGTTACAGGTCCCATATAAGGAGTGGACCAAGATAGCAGAATTTTTCAAATGAAAAATTCCACATTCAAAAAAGGAAGGAATTTCTGCAACAAGTTCATTGTTCAGATTTAATTACACAATTATGTTTTCTCACATTTTGTTCTCATGCTGCATTTCCAAAAGCTGCTGGTGAAGGTAATGAATATCACCCTGTGTGTTACACAGCAAGACTACAGATGGTAAATTAGGATCTAGGGCTGCATTACTGTCTCTGGGTTCAGGCTAATGTCTGAGACTGTCACTCTAGTCCTCAGGCTCCATCCAGCTGTTGGTTCGTCCCTTACCTAACACACTGAATAATGTGGATTATCTGAGTTCTGTGCACTGCAACACAACTCTATCAGTATATTTTGTTATTAACAAGCACGAGCACCAGATGCTTCTTCTTACCTAGTTGTCCAGCAACACTGTCAATGCCCAGCATTCTCTACTGGCCTATGAGCACAAAATAATATAATCAAAAGTCCCTCCTTATTTGGGATATTTTTCTCTCCATATTTTTATATGCAAAAATTGCGAAACTAGGTTGAGGAACATGCATTTCACCACAGTATAACCAGGTCTTCCTAACTGCTGTTACCTTTGTCAGTTTGCTTTCTGTATCAGGCAGCACCCTCTTGGGGTCATTTAGAGCCATATGCTTGAGCAAGGATACTAATGACATACCTCTAAGTAGCTGATACTACAAAAATATCAGTGAGAAGAAACAGAATTTTCTCTGAACTGTAAAGTGTTCATTTTTTTCTGTAAAAAGTTTACCTACAAAATAGCAAAAGGGGCATTGTTAGCTATGCATCTGCTTTTAACTTCAGGATGTATTGGCAACATTTTCTCCTCTGGCTAGAATGTAGCAGAAATATATGTTAAATAGTTAAGAGGAAAAAAAGCCCTGCAAAAATCTGCAGTTCAGGCACACGTCTGCACACCAAGGAAGAGAAGAATCTCCCCAATTTTCAATTATTTCTCCATAAAAGAAATACATACACAAACACAGACTAAGAGACTGGTTAAGAACAAACTATGGCTATTTAAAAAAAAAAAAAGTCAATACTTGTTGTATCATTTCCCTTTTACCAGCCATTTGTACTTGCAAAAACCTCCTTCACTCTAAGCCTATGGGCACAGATGAAGGTAGAGAAATAAGAAAGGTAATGTGTGTTATGAAAATGCTACACAGGCACCACTGACAAAGTGCCACACACCATCCTGTTTGGTTTTGTGTGAAAGAATTAATTAATGGGGTGTCTTATATAGCAATGAGGATCTAGAAATCTATCAAATATATAAACACAAGTATCAGAAGCTAAGGAAATCAGAGGGCTAAACTGCCACAGCTCTTTGAGGCAAATAATTTTTCAGGTGTTTATTGTAAGCTTATTATCTTTTCACATTCTGACCCGAAGAGTATTTTGATGCTTCCAGAGCTAAGAAGCTCATCCAGTATCACTGGCCTGAATGCATTTTTCCTGTTCAACTCTACTCAATCTTCTCTGCTCCTTCTCGTCTGCTCCTATGCCTTCTTCTCCACTCAGAAGGATCTGATACATTTTTTTGAAAGACTGAAGACTGACATTTGTAATCAGCCCAGGTACACTTTATTTATGTAAAGCTAAACTTATTTAGTTCTGAAAGTTAGTCACGAGGGAAGAAGTCTTTCTAAATCCTGAGGGATTTTACAATCACAAACGTGATCCTCATACTAACAAATTCAGTAGCAGAACACTGTCCAGTAATCTGACCGAGAATTCATTGTCTACTGCTTAAATCCATGTAGCAAATGTTTCCTGTGTATTTATGGCATCCTAAAATGACCATATGTTTTTGCTTACCTACAGACAGAAAGCAGCACAGGAATCTCAGTGTCTCTTCCCTTCTTCAGTGTACACAACTACAAAGCATCAGCTAAAAATGCATGTCATTGGTTTGCCAGAATGCTAGTGAATATTGCATGTCTACCAATTTCTTTCCTTATAGTTATAGCCCAAGAAATATTAAACTGTCATGCAATTTAATACTATCTTTTAGAACTTATCCAGGAAACAAATCAAGGCAACTCTCAAGTATGCTGCCTAAGGGATTGCTAGGCACATTTATATATGAAATTTATGTCTTAAAAAACTTACAAAAGATACGGATATATTTAAGAAATTAGGAAGTACTTAGACTTAGGACTGATCTGAAAGCCCAAAGAGACCTGAAATGCATGTCTGTGTATGTGTGGGGATATGCCATACTGAAATATTTTATGCAAACAGAACATACTTAGCTAGAATAAAAATATTTTCTTATGTGCAGCTAATTTGTAACCACATAAAGACCTAGATACTTCAGAAATGCTGTTTTGTAGCCAAACTTACTGTTGACTGTACATTATCCTCTGTGGGTGTTGCATACAGAAGTTTACCAATATTATTTATTCCAACCACCCTCTCAATTTATACATAATTACTCATAAATGTACTTTAGTATTTGGTTCCTTAACACAAAGTCAATTCATGAACTTCAGAAGAACAGGAAACATTTTCAGTGCAATATTTTTACTCACTTGTATTCTATTCATCCCTCCACTAACGTACACATGTTATACTTCCAACTTCTATAGCTTGTCCAGCTGTAAGTGACTCAGTGACTCCCTTGCTTTGTGTGAGGAATATCCGAAACGTAGAAGACTCACTGTTAGAAATCTCTCTTACAAAATAGTTTCTCTTACAAACTATTTAAACTCTTCCAATGGTGAAGTAGTGATCCTACTTCTGTCTTCAAGATCCCCTCTTATTTTAGTATTCCCTGATCCTCTTACAGACATAAATCAATGCTAAGAACATCCTGCATTTGCAGTTTGTTTGCAGAGATAGCTACTGTGTTTTTGTTTGGAGCTGTTTAAAAAACAACAACAAAGGAAAGCAAAACCAGAGAAAAACGTCTACTTCTTGAATGGCTCAATAGTTCAGGATCATCTCAGACATTATTATCCTCTTTTGGCAAAGCAGTCATATCTTATTCCTGAGAATACATCAGAAATGATTACTATAGACTTTTAAAAAGTACCTTTAACAATGTACACACTGGACTAAGGAAATGTGCATTACAAGCTGTAGAAGAAAATGGGGACATAATGAATGAGGATAAATTCAGCTATCAGAAATGGCAACAAATTCCATCTAAAGACAACACACTATTTCCTTGGAAATGATATCAAATCAAATATTGCAATAGCTGAGACGAAACATTGAACCAGGAGTCCATTTAGCATTGTGAACATTAGTCCCCATTTAAATCCAGAGCAAGGAGAATTTACATTGTGATGGCTGGGGAGTTCGCTCCAATAGGCTTTGAACAAGATTCATTCACATATACCTTCAGAACTAAACTTACTTCTTTCATTAATCAGTGCTACAGAAAAGGGCACATTATGAATCGTCTGCAAATTGTCTTCTATTGAGTTTGAGCACTCTTACACCCACTGTTAGGGCAAGTGGGGTGTAACAATTTAGGTCTCAAATGACCTATTTAAAATCATGGAGAAAAACTGATAAATCAGGGACTCAAAAGCACTTTTTACAAGGGATTGGTCCAGTGGTACAGACCTGATCATAAAGTCACTCTGCTTTGGGTTTTGGATGTCAAAGTATGTTCTTTCTGCTGTGGGTTGTCTTGGAGTAATGCTATTTCCATATCAAAACTGAAAAAAAAAATCAAGCCCCAAACTGCATTTTTATGCAAAATGCTATCAGGGAATTGACTAGGCTGGACAAAACACTGAAGAATGCTGAGAAAAATGTCTAAGTGCCAGCTTCTGAAATTACAATGAATTAGAGAAGAGGTATCAAAAAATTCTGACCAGCTGTTTTCCTCAATGGGACTCCAGAATCAAAGATAAGCCCTTCAGTCTCATCCTCAATTAAGTACAGGTCAAAATGTTCCTCATAATAAATACAAGGATTGTCCCACAGCCATGCTGAAAAGGCTAAACTGAATTTTCCATTATCAGTAAAATGAGGTGATACTGGGTACACTAAGTCTCTATATAAAATTTCATTACCTGTGGAGGAAAAACGTTATCTTACTGTTATTCTGAGACTGTTACTGATGAGATGATCACTACCAACCAGACTGTTCAAAGGTTCTACCAAATACCAGTGGAAATCAGTAGAAAATCTAGGTAGAATTGCTGATATTAAGTAGAAATTAATGAAGCCAAAACTCTTCCTCCAACAATCTAAAGAAGGGAACATCAACCTTCTGAGCAGTATGTTAGGTGTTGTTCCCTCACATCAGTTCATAGAATGTGAGATGCTCTTTCCTTTTGATTGTACTAATGTTTAAAATCACCAGAATCCCCTTGAGACCTCAAGTAGGAGTATTTGGAGACATAATGGCAATGATTAATAATCCATGCTTTGAAGTCAGTTTCACTAGGCAGTGCTTGTCATCACATCAAAATACAATGGAGCTAACTAATGTATGAAGCATCTAGCTCTGAAACACTGCAGGGGAGCCCTTTGTAAAGCAGCTTTCAACGTGAGCTAGTTCTGTCTATCATCTGGAAAAGACAAGAGGGGATACTACCGTGATCCAGGCATTTGGGGATGGAATTTTGGCAGGATTTTTTGTTTGTTTGTTTTTACGGGTAAGTTTAGTACTAGCTGGGAAGTACAGGAGCATAATGGGAGAGTGTCGTTTTTGCAGATTTCTTTTTGAAAGTTCAGGATTACAGTGGTGAAAGGCTGCTGCAGGCAAGTTTGAATCCTCTTTTTCAACACAGTGAATGACTGAAATAAACTCTACAGTGATTCAGGAGCCAAAGCTTTAAGCTGTTTATCAGAGATTGCATTATAGGAAGAAAGTGGCTGTGAAGTGTGTTTGCTTTGTTTGCACAACAGATTGGATTAGAAGAGAAATATGTCACTGCAAAAGTTAACCTTATTTAATATTGATGATAATGATTGTACTCGGGCACACTTCAGAAGGACAGTAAAGCTAAAATGTTCATGAATAAAGCTGAGGAGCTGGACACCACAGACACGAAGGTCTTTATGAACAAAAATACAGTATGATTGACTTCTGCTGCTGATTAATTCTACTCACTGGTAAGCTAGGTGGGTTGACGTCCTCTCTCCCTTATCTGCACACCATGATAAGATAAAATATATCCCACTCTCACAAATGTTTAATTGTTTTCTTTCTAACTAGAAAAACTTTCGTTTTTTTCTTCTTGTTGTTGTTGTTGTTTTTTAATAGAGCAGTTAATATTCCTAGGCTGCTGCTGGTCAGATTGCTGTTGAATCAGTATTTAAAGGGATACACAGTCATACACCTGATAGTATTCTCCATGTGACTGCTCACTGTGTTGCCTGAAATATTTACATTTCAATTTTAAGGTCATTGTTAGAAAATCAGCTAAACGAGGACTGCATAGCTATTAACTGTCATGTCTCAGCTTCATAGTTCCATGATTCACAGGAGCATAACAATCATGAATACCTGTGAAATGAAAGTTAACTGCAAGTCAAGTCTAATAGGATGGAATGTTAATTAATAGAAGCTAAAAAAACCTTATCATATTCAGCTTTCCTCTACTATGAAGTAAGATATTTTACTGTTAGATTTTAATAGGAAAGTCTATTACTTTCTCATAGACTAATTTCCTTTATCTATATGAGGTGCAAAATGTTCTCGTACAGAACTTTTTTTTTGTTTTGCTGATGAATTTCTAATTCTTATTCATATTCTTATTCCAAGTGATGGTATTCAGCACAATGAGAACAGAGATAGAATGGGAAATACTATGTTTAATATTATAACAAACACTTTATTTGAGCAATTCTGCTATTGGCAAAACCTACAAATTTAAACTTTGTGAATGAATTAAAAAGCTATTTTTAATAAAACAGCACTGTTCAGAAGTTAGACGAGAAGTTTCACAATGTAAAAGACTCGTTATAAACACTTGGGCATGCCTAGCTCCTTCTCTGCCTTTTGAAAAAGGATGCTCAACATGGACAGGCATATGGACCAACAGTATGCAGGAGAGCTGGCAGACTTACCAGTCATTCCCAGTGCCTAAACAATGCATAGTACACTTTAATTGTAAATATAAGTGGCTTATTTTTACTACCTTCCATTGTATTGAGTTATTCATCAAAATGGAAGCATGACAGAAGCCAAATACTCAACTGCTTGATTTTAATGACAAGTTAAACAGATGCATGCAGAAGACACTTTCCTTCTCAATATTTAGTTATTTCAGGTGCCTCATTCCTGAATATGTGAATGGCCCATGTTTTGAGAATTTTGTCTTTGTCTTTTTATTGGCTAATTACTCCATGCAAGAAACTCCGAGCTTCCATTGCCACATTGCAACTCCATCCCATTTTCATATTATTACCTTATTTAAATCTCAGGTAATTTAGTCGTGGTAACATCAGCAAAAAAATAGGGAGAAAGGGAACTAATGGGCAACTGAAATATGTAACTACAAAGAATGGGAAGAATTCAGCACAGAAGTACTAAGCTTTGGAATAAGATGAAAGCTGCATGTGCTCTGTCTTCATAGAGAGGGAGGAAGGGAGAGAGTGCACAGGGTTAACTGAAAAAGAACTTCATTTCTGCTCTTTGACAGCTTTACCTTTCCCTTAGAAAAAAAGCATTCCACTTTGAAAACTCTGCCATGGGGTTCCATGCTTATTATTATATCTCAGTGGACGCATTTTCAACTTAAAGTATTTGATCTATTTCCAGCTTTAATGATACTCTTCATACCAACTCTGCCAACTCAGTTTGGGATCTAAGTGTCAAGTTCAGGTCTCTCATCATCACCCCTCATAACTAACGACTATAGGTCAAAGTGTGCTCTCAACAGCCTTGGAGCTACCCTATTGCCTTCAGTGGTTTTAAAGAAATGCTACTTACTGAACTTGCAAATTGGATGTGTGTAAATGACTCCACCAAAGAAGTGAGAAACAGACTGGAACCTAAACTCAATCCTGGTGCCCCTTGTACTCTGCAGGGACCAGAAGGATACAAAACCACTAAAGCCAGTGGACCAGACTCTAAAAGCAAACATACATGTCAGTGAAGAAGAGAAAAGACTGTAATTGTTTGCTTATCTGCAGCACTCAGGTATAGCCACAAGTGAAATTACTCCTTTTGCTTTAACAAATATGGATTTTTGTAATGAAAAGAATAATTTTGTTCAGAAGTATTTCCTCCTCTTTGCAAATGCAATCTTTCTTTTAACCTCAGTAATAAATTTTCTCCTCCATCATCTGTTACACAGCCTACAAATCCTCTTCTCCATGCATCTGTCAAACTCTCTCCGTGTACCTCTCAACTAAAGCTTGTTAGTGAATCACCAAAGAAAGCACCCTTCTAAATTCTCCGATTTCAGTAATTATAAAGTGGTGACAACTTTATCCTCCTTTACTAAAGGTCTATTTTGATTTTCAGTAACTGCAAAATATATTCAGTCTGAGATAAACAGTGCAACTGTACTAACAGTGCATTTCTGGTTAAACACAAATACCAGCCATTCCGGGTGGAGTTGTCTGCCAGATCTGACCAAGGCAATTCAAAACATTATCAAGTGCAGAAATGAAAAGGGAAGTTGCAGTGGCTTACTTCAAAGATAGAGCATACTTCCTAAAAAAGCAGGATTCATCTCCGCTCTCTTTCAGAACATTAATAAGTACAATATAGAGGTACCAACTGGGCTCAAAAAAATTAGATGAAAGTCAGAAGCTGCCTGGTCTCAGAAAATCAACAAGCATGTCCTATATATTAAAACTATGTAGAATAAAATAAAGTTTTGTAATGAAGTACAGTAAAAATGTAGATAATATGCACCTCATGAAAACAAGCTGAAGTAGTCAACAACTGAACTTTGAAATGCTTTGGCTAAAGCCTTTCCTGTGTGTTACACAATATAGAAATAGTTTATTTTCATACTGTGATTTGAATCTGGATAATCCTGTATAGTGATTTTTTTTCCCCACAAATACCTATAGCAACTCAGATAAATACTTTCTACTTTCATTAATCCCTGTAAAAACTGAATGTACTCAGCATTTCACAAGATTAGGCTGCCAAATTTTCCAGCCATGTAGCTAATGTAATTAGTGACTATGCATGCATGTGCATACATACAGGAATTTACACACAATTTTTTTTACCACAAAAATATCTAATTTGCATCCAGATTCTGAACTGCTATGGAGATCCAAATGCTGACTACTTCATTTTCCACAACAAAATCAACATGACTTTCATAATCACTCCAGACAGAAGACTTGGACAAGATTTTCAAACAAGTAGGGAATGCAGTGAAAAATGTCTGCTCTTGGTATTTTATACTTATTATCTAACTTAATCTCTCTGGAATCCTTCTGCAGACAGATTTTTTTAATGCATGAAATGAATTTCACAATTCATTTCTTCTGATCTGATATTCAGGTCTGGTAAACTATCCTACATCTGGAACTTAAGGGACTCACCTGCTACAGTTTTACTCTGATAATAATGCTTCTATGCATTGTTGCCAACTTACATTGGCGTTAAGGTAGAGCAAGTGTATAATTTCTTACAGTAGGCTCATAGACCTGAAATAAGACATGCAGTCCATCTCCTAGGGACCAGTACAAGATATTATCAGCACTCTGTTTTGGTAGCTATTTGCTAGAAATATCTGAAATCTGTCACCACATTCTGAAACTGAAGAATGATTCCTTTTTTTAATATCTATGCTTATATACGTGTGAATACATATATGTTTATAAATACATATCTATGCACAACTATATACATACATATGTATACATACACATGTATATTTCCCTTAATTCTTATTCCCAGCCTCTTTCCCAGAGCTCCAGTCAGAGATGCAGAGCTCAGATTTCTTGGATTTTATAAAAGGAAAGTGAATTTATCATCCCTTAATCCTCCGTTGCAGAGAATCTCTTTCCTCCACGCCAGCCTCTATGTTTATTAAGCTTTCTAACTATTTCTGAACTCAGGCTGTATAAGCAGAGGCTTCACTGTAATGGAGCAGAGAGATAACAGTGCCTCTTTACATGGCTTTGTCACTGCTACCTCTGAAATGATGTGTACAGCTCTATGCATTTCATTACCAGAAAAGAACAGCACAAGACAAAAGAAAAGAGAAAACAGATAAAGAAGTGCTGTTCAACAAGGAACAATGATCACTGCTCTAAGCTCATGTCTGAAATCTTTAACTTCACTGTAGCTAGCTCATTTGTCTTATTCTTCATTTGCTTAAATCTCATTTGTATAAGAAAATTAATGTAATTTGACATACCACAGTAAAAGCTGTCATTGCCCTAACATGACTGGATCCCCAGAAAAATGACCTCCTGGAGTGTATATCTGCCAGAAGGTTTAAGAAATCTGTAGGATCAAACTGCAACCTTTGTTTAAAAGTGAAGGAGAGATTAACTGAGGTTTGAATGCGAAAGAAGAATTAAGACTCCAAGGTCTTATTTCAAGTCCTGTCATTCATACAGTCCTTAAGGGCCTGGTCCATAAAAGGATTAACTATCTCTTGTCAGCGTAAAAATCTAAAATTTAGACTTCTGAAGCAAGTGCTCAGCTGCACTAATATTCACAAAGCTCCTCTCACATGCTGGATAAAATATGGTAATAAAGCTACAAAATTGGACATTCAGCATGCAGCCATTTCTGGGATCCAGCTGCTGAAATACTTCTTAAATAAATATGTGTAGATGGCATCAAAAATCAAATCCCCAAAGATACAAGAAAGAAAATGGCTTTTATAGGAATTTTAAGGCAAAAGCAGTAGGTACCAACACCCATTGATATTCCATTACAAACCTAGGCCTTCACAAAATGTGTTTTTAAAAGATGTACAGATACCTGTTGCCTCATCTGGTTCTCAGTTCCTTAATTAATGAGTATTAGTAGAAGTTAAGAAAATTTGATATAGAAAAAGAAACAAAACTGCTCAAGTTGCTTAGGACACTGTAAACATTTCTATGTGAAGATAGTTTTCTCACACCAGGAACTTCAAGCCAGGCAGCTCATAAGAATTTCTTAACTATATGAACTAGCAGCTTGTATTTAGACAATTGTCACCTACAAGACAGGCCAACAGAAAACTTGTAACTTGCCACGAGGAAGGAAAGGTCACCTTAGAGGAAGAGGAAAAAATTCCCAGAAGAATAAATGAGGTACAGATGACCAAGACTCATTTTTCCTAAGCTAACATTTTGTTTGTCATAGAAAGCACTACCTGAACCCACATTCTTCAGCAGATAAGTGTTTAAATATCTGGAAAGAAAGCAGGAAAACAAGCTACATTTCCAGGTTTCCCCACTTGTCAGGTATGGAGGAAGCGTTACTGTGAACAAGCGAGCTAGACACACAAACGACTATTTTAATCTTTAAACAACCCTGCTATTAGAATAGAGGTGCTCCAGGCATAACATTTGCAGTTTGTTTTACCAGCTGTTTCTAAAAATACTGCCTTAGTGAAGGAGACTTTTTTTTCTCTCTCTCCAAAATCATTTTTGTTTGCTTTCCTTTCCAAGGGAAAAATTATAGATATGGAAAACAACATATGCTGGAAAGATCACACAGCTTCAGGGATGGACTTTTACCATCGCTATTCAAAATATGACAAGCTATGAATGAAACAACTGAAGATGCTAAAATATACTGGCCCGACTACTTTGATAAATTTAATCAAAGGCTTTATTCTTCTAAAACAGTTGGTAGAGAACAAGTGACAGATGTTTCCTATGGGGAAGACTGTGCTTTAATATTCTAGAGAACTTAACAAGGGAGAAAGGAAGCTGAAAAACTGAAAATAATTTGTAAAAAACATCCTAAGTTAGTCAGTGGTGAAGGTTATTTGTCATATTTTAGACATGAAAGAGACAAGTGTACGGAAATCCCCACACAATCTGTATGACTATAAAACTTCAGAAGTATTTGTAGGATACTGGATACCACTGGATACTCAGCAGTGAAGTGACTGTGCCCTGATACATGTGGGTGTATACATGTTGTGAAAAAAATTCATGAAAGAAAGGCATTAAAGACTTGGAAATCTACACCATAGTTACTGAGTTAGAAAAACAAAAGCTCCTTGCATTGTTTCCACTTAGTTATGGGTAGTTATTTCACTATACTCTGTTTATTTTCCAGTTTACTCACAATTCTGAAAATCATAGAAAGAATGTGTTGTACAGCAATATACATATACGGATATCTTTTGTGAATTGTTTGGAGATTAAAAAGACAAAGAAGTTTCTTTTGCAGTGAGATACTTTGTTTGAATGTGATTTTATTTTTAAAAATTTCTTTAAAAAATAGATTTTAAATTTTAAATTTTTAATTAATTTAATTTTATTGAATTTTTAATTTTAGGAGTCACAACATTTTCCTCATTTGAATTCAGTGGAAACTAGATCATGGTTGCACAGTACTTTGCCAACACCCAATCTTCATGATCCAACAAAAAAATGAATTAGGGAAATGCTTTTTTAACTACTCTTCCAGTCTCTGTATTCCATTTGGGTTTTCATGATACGTTTAAGTGCAGAAGTAAAGGGCTTCAGGGAAACCCAACAACCTCTCAGTTATCAGAAGCCAAAGCTCAAAAGTCATTGATCCTTTCATGCTCAGAACTCACTCTCTCTATTGCTGTGTTGCACAGGTCATGGTGTTTTGTTCATGGGAAGGCTACACAGCAAAGCACAACCTTCAGCCACTGGAATAAGAATAAACCTGATAGTAGGCCCAACCCATTGTCCAAAAAAAAAGGACTTCTTTTTTCTTCTGATACCAGTCCAAACTAATTACTGAGCTATTTTTTGCTTTTTTTGTGTGTGTGTCAGATGTAAAATTTAGGAAGCCCTTAAGATTTTAGTACTGAAAATCAGTAGTCACTAAAACTAGTATTTAAAATTACTCATACTCATTTCAATACAAGGAGAAAAAAAAAGAATTATTGACATCCATTAGGAAGCACATGCATATCACAAAAAATATTAAGATCACAATTGCTTTGCATGTCTTTTCTCTGGCAAAGACAGAACCATTCCCCTTTTTAAATGCTTCTGTCATTCACTATTTCATATTGACACAGACTGAAACTAGTGAAGGCACAAAAGTTTTGGAACTTTCTTGTTGCTCAAATAGAAGCTAATTTTGAGATTTTGTATGCTTGGCTGTAAAACAGTTGTAGTTCCTATCGAATGCCAAAAGAGGAGCTGATGATCCTTATAACACCACCCCAGGGAACCAAATAGCTTCAGATTTCCTGAAACTCAGCAGAAGTCCTAAAAGAAATCCTTCTGTATGAAACATTTATAAGCTTTTAGTAGCGTATTTATTAACGCAGTTTAAAATGTAGAATAAAATATTTTGTCAAATTAGTGGATATTTGAGAGTCTATTTTTTTTTCTTCTTTTTTGCTTCAATCCCTGGTTTCAAGACTGACATGATCTTTGTCTTCTATTCCTCACATGATCTTTAAGATAAGTATTAGCACTTTGCATCACTCAAGAACTGGGACTCTCAACTGTTTACAGATGAGATAAAGCACTGATTTCTAGCTCTTGTGATTACTAAATTGGAAATGAAACAGAGAGGCAGAATGAAGACAAGGGAATAAGCCTTTTGATCTAATTGTAAGCTTGTGATCTACTTGGGTTAAAAATGGAACTAGAATAGTTTTCCTGCTCTGCTGAGATATCATTCCAGCTCTTGTTGTTCACGTGAACATCAGTACTACAGGGCTTCTAATACAAAAGGCACCTTCAGTTCTAGGCATGATGACCAGAAGAAATACATAATAAAAGCCTTAAGGCAAAACTTTATCTCTGCCTATAGTATCAGTAAATGCTCAGTATGTTTTCTTTTTAACAGAATGCTTCCCTAATTTCCTAAAATATTCACAAATATTCTTTGTCTTCTAGAAACCAGATAGCTCCTTCTTGTCTAAAGCTAACGAATCAGTTGCTATGGACATATAAGGGTCTAATACACATACATTTGCCTTTGAGCAAAATCTCTTCCTGAGTCACGCGCTACCTTTTCTCTTTCACTGAATGTGTCATTGCCTATTTTTTCTTTCTTCCCAATATATTTTATGAAGCTGAAAATCAAAGCTAACAGGGACAAAAAGCAAGTCCCAGCAGGTTGAAAATATCATATCTTAGTATTTTAGACATGTGTCAGCTTGATAACATAGGCACAGCACTAGAAGGACTGCCAGAATGTGACAGTGCACATGGCTTTGAGTTTAGAGAACACGCTTATAAAAAAGTCTGGAAGGCAGCAAGGGCAAGGTAGCCAGACTGTGGGTTTGATTCTGATCTCCCGATCTTAGATAGAAAAGCAGAGACACTTAGATCAGCTAAATCAGACTGGAGAGACTGTGAAGTTTTTGAAGCAAATTTCTGATCAGGATGCAAGCTCAAATATGGAAGTTCTGAAAGAAAAGATCTGTATACTGTATAGTCTACTCATGACATTAATTTATGTAGCCTGAACACGGTTCATTCAAATTGTAATTTCTAGAGGGAAAAAGTGATATTTATTAAAAATGATACCATGCTGACAATCCCTGATGTGGATATATTTGACTTCTGTATTTCTCGCTTGCTTCCCTCTGCATTTAATTTCAGAGAATTCCTGTCATTTTTGTAGGTTTTAATCTATTTCATTAAAATACATAGTAATGTCATTTACCATAGCAACTGAGGATAGTAATAAAAACCTTAACAATGACCTTGTTTGCTTGTACATTCTTGGTAGTTAGCATTACAGTATCATTTTTCTGTATTGCATAGCAATCTGTACCTGGATATCAAAGTTCATTAAAATATTAATTACTTCTCCCTCATTCCCTTCATCTCTACTGCATTTAGCTGAGCGTTTCATTTACTCTGTCTTGCAAGTAGGCAAATGAGGAACGTCAAGGCAAAACCAGAGAAGAAACCAACAGCTGAGGGGAGAGGCATACCAGAGTTGAGGCTTTTTGTCATGGGCTTTAACACCGCAACCCCCAGCCTTCCCCCTTGCGCAGTAACAAATGGCACAGGGGGTGAAGCCAGCAGCCTGCTCAGAAACAGAAGACAAAATACAAATTATTTCAAAGGCCTCTATAGGCTCAGTGGCATAAAAGAGAGCACAAGAGGACCTGCAGCAGCAACACCTGCACTGGAGGAGCCTGTGGCTCTCTGCAGGCAGTACAGTGTCTACATCAAGCAAATAGAAGCAACCCTTCAGAGGGGCACTGCAGCTCACCTACAGCCCAGAGGTCAGCATCCTGATGATGGTAATCTTCATTAACTCACCACAATGCTCAGATGGAAAGGTTGCTCTGACCTCGTGATTCAGGAGGACTAAAACTCAGATTGTGATGCACCAATAACACCTGCCACTTGAGCTAAACTTAAATTTCTTTAACCATTAGGGTTTAGGAAGCCCAGTTGGACTGCTCTGGTCCTTCTGACAGAGGGCAGCATAATAAGAAATAATTCCATGTTGGAGATATGAACATATCCTATCACTTCCATCTTCTGCTAACTCTCTTATTAAATAAGCAAGCTTTATAATGTGAGGAAAGTTCACAAATTTTGTCATCTCATCCCTCCTGCAGAACAAACAAATTAATGTAAAATCAAATGAAATTTTAGCTAGGCAAAAGGTACATGCGAGTATGCTTTCTGTGATGCCCTGCACATTACCTGCAAGCGTTCTGGATGCTTCTTCCCCCACTGAGCTCATGTCCATCCCAACCCTATCTGATGTATCCTAACATCCTAACATTACTGCAGGAACAGAATTAAGGATACTGGGGAATGCACCATTGTACAAGCTAAAGGATGCTTTTTTTCTAAAAAGAGTTCGAAGTCTAAGCAGACACCTGAAAACTCAGCTTTTTTTTTCTTCTGCCTTACACATTGCCACACATTTATGATGCTCCTGGCAGAAGACACGCCAGATGTCTTTCCAAAATTGTATTCAGCTTACACACACTAACAGCAGCATGGCAGTTTTTATCAGCATTGGTATGGAGGAGATACCACAGAGTGACAAAGGAGAGGCTGAGCCTGTAAAGATACACCATTTTTAGAATCTTAAGTACATCCTACACTTTTGTATCCTAACTACAAGTGAATTATGAATGACAGATTTTAGAAATACATTTACAATTATATTCCATTCCCAAGATTGCCTTTTATAAAAAGATCTACATACTTTCATTTAACATATAGCTTGCACCATGCAGAGGACTTCCAGGCACCTCAAGCGCAGATAACAGTTCTTACCCTAAATTCCCTGAAAAACTGGTCATGTATAAAAAGTTACTTTAGTCTTTTGCCATTAAACCTTTTATAAGAGTGAAATGGTAAGTGTTTGAAAACCTTCCAGCTGCAAATTTCAACATTCTTAGGTGAATGAAGGTGAATGAACACCTTGCGATGTCCATCCCGATACCTTGGGTCAGTTTTTCACAGCCTCATTCAAAGCTTGTGCCCCTTTGTGGACTCCCTGGGAAGGTTGGGAGGAAAGGAAGGAAAAGGGAAGGGGGAGAGGAACAATAGAGTGCCAGGGAGTTGAACACCAGCGTACAAACAGAGAACAGAATCACATAACAACACTGGACCAATGGACTTCAAGACACACTGACAAGACAGATGGACACAGACAAGACATAAGATTGCTACTAAGAAATTGAAAAAAAAGAGCAAAAAACCCACAAAATAAAGTAGATATACAACATTGAGGCTGCAAGAAGCAGCCAATGGTATTGGCATAACTCTTCCAAAAAGAAGAAATTAGAATATAACTGAAAATGAAAATTAAAACGATATCCCCCTAAATCACACGCTATGGACTTGCTTGGTTAGCCTGAATGCGTAGCTCTGATGAAACGAGATGGTGTCATCACAGCCCATGCATGGATTAATGAAGGCCATGGTTAGTTAAACCAGCTAAACTACAGCATGCCACAAAAATGATCTTGCACTGACCCAGAAATAAAAGATACAACAGATATTCTGCATTGCAATAAAATTCTTTTTATGCCATCTGCAGTTTGTAGGGCTTTTTTGTTGTTAGAGGAATTTGTCCAGGGAGAATGTAGGGACAAGGGAATTCTGTTTTTTTCTTCTGGATACTTTTCCTCAGAACTCAATTTAAAAAAAAAAAAAAAGGAAAAAGAGGGGGAAAGGAAAAGACAGGATAGAGATTTTCAGAAGTTTTAAAAAAGGCAGTGAGAAAAGAATAGAAAGAAAGGAGGGGTAGGAACCTTCATTCTTTCGCACACAACTTTCTCGGGATGTCTAAAAATGTGGATTTCTTAAGGATGGCAAGAAAAGATTTTGTTGCCTTTATTAGTTTGCAGATCTATATCTCTTTCTTGAGATGATCAAAACATTATTTTGTTGGAAGAACTCCAAAAGTATAAATTGAATTGTATAGCAATGATTTTAAAAATTAAATAATAGCAGTATGGCACCATTAAGAGCCAAAAAAATGGGAAAGAAATACAAAAGAAACTAAAATATCAATCACCAAAAATTCATGCGGCACAAGATGAGGTGAAACGACAGAAAATGTTCTTCAAATATATACAATGCATATATCCATCTATATATACATGGAGTATGTGTGTATATACTGATGGATATACCTGTATAATTTTTTTATTTTCCCTGCCCCACCCTACCCACGGCTAATTGGTAGATGAAACTATTGATTAAAAGTAAACAAATAAATAAAAGGAAGAAAGAAAAAGCTCCAACAAAAAAGAAATTTACGTGCTTTGTTCATCAAGAAGTAACAATATCATGCATCTGTCCACGCCAGCGGATGCCAGGGTTAGATGAAGGCATGAATTTCTGTGTAAACATGTGATTGGATGATAGGGGCTACTGCTGATATTGGTCATTTAGTACTTTAGTATATACATATATATGTATGTGTATATATATATACACACACTGTATATAGTGCATATATAGATAAAATATCTTCATAGGTAAGGCCTTTGGAGTGTACAAACGAATAAAGACCAATATGCTGAAAACCAAACTCAATACAAATTCCTAACGTAGAAAGAAAATAAAACTTCCTGTAAATTGTCTGCATAATTGATTAGTAAAACCTGTTCATTTTTTTAATTTTTTTTTTTTTTCTGGCCATAAGGATGTAGCTAGGAAATTCCACCAAACACGTGTTGCTATTACACACTGGCAAGTGCCACGGGGCAAACACCCTCCTTCGGGCTGGTATGGCATGCAGTCTGGAAGATGAAAAGGTTACTTCTCAGCACGCTCTGAGACATGCACCCAATTTTAAAGGGCATTCCTTGTTTACAGCATGAAAAATGAAACAGAACTCCTTCTGCTTCACACATGGAGAGACTAGGGATAGCAGAGCACTGGACTGGGAGACAGTATTTCTCCAAAGAGAGCAGTGAAAATTCCCAGGGTGCTTCAAGAAGCTTAATACAGATGATGGAGGACAGGACTCAAATTAGCACATCTCCTGGCCTCTTCAGTTGAGGTTTCTCCACTTTCAATATAGAACTTTATGTACTATATAGGCTTCCTGCAGACTCTTGGAAGAGAGATTCTACTTGTTTTCTGCAAATAAATCTGTGATCCTGGATGTCTGCAGGTACCTGATTCCCCAGCTTACGTGAGTGGGAGCTTGATCATTCTAACCCATAAATCAGTAGCCTGAAGTAGGTGGGTGCAGGCCAATAAATTATTGATAGACACCATACCTGAAGGATGTGCATCTCTTGAGTATAGGTATATGCTACACAACACTGCGTAACTTCCAGTACAAAGAACTGTACTTTTTGGCCCACTATAATGCTATGCGCAGTATCTCATGGGAAAGCTTCCTCAACTGCCAGCATTATTATGTATACAACCTTCTGGGAAATAAAATACACAGAATAAATTTATCTGGTGAGAAAATATTCACATAGGAAATCATCAGGCAGATAGGAGGGAGAAGCTGGCAACAAGATCAGAGAAGAGATGCAGCCTGCACCAGGCCAGGCATCTGGGTTTAAGGGCTACCCTTACAAATCCTTTGTTCTCTGACAACTGCCTAGCGAACAAACCACTGTCACAGAGCTGTGTTCAAAAGTGCAAACTCAGCACCCTGGCCTCAGCTTTGAAAAATCTGAAATTTGATCCTCAGATCTCTCTGGAATAGGCCATAACAGAGTTCTGTACTCCTACCAGAGAAAAACACCGTGTTTCTGGCACAGAAACCAGAAAGATTTCAAACATGTTTTGGGACATGGAGGACTGCTCTTGACCGTAAATAAATGTTTCTTTAAGGTAGATGAACAGTTGCGTGTCCTTTGTATCCTTTACAGTAAGTCATCCTGATAGATCTCAAGATTTAAGGATATCTAGTCTTGTCTGTGATAAGATGAATATCACACATTTTTTATCCCTGAAACTGCAATGACTTCTTCATTATGTAAAAGAAAGAAGGTTTTTGGATTCATTGCTATCATTGCCACCACTTAGAATAATTCCTCATGTGCACATGTGCTTAAAGGGGATGCCTGCAAGCTGCATCAGGACAAGACTCCTGTTGCAGCTCCAGGTCTACAGAAAACCCACCAGAAACCAATTCTGGAAGCAGGGCACAGGCTGTAACCAGCCTGCTACAGTGAGTGTGTTGAGACAGCCAGGGAAATCCAGAGGGGAGAGGAGTGAAGAAATTACCTCTACTCTATCTTACTTTAAAGAGATGCAAGTATGAAGAATTGTATCGTATGTTTATTGTGATTCACGGCTTGGATTCAACAGACAATCAGAGTTAAGTGGCAATAAGATCTAGCAAATGATTCCCATAAGATATTTAGCCTCAAAGAGAGCATGTTTTTATGCCTTATGAACTATCTTTGAGGGTATTGAAACCAAACTCTTCAAATGGACTCTGTAGGGTGCCATCTCTGATCTAGGACCGAGTCCAAAGTAATATATTTAGAACTTTGGATTTTATTCTTACTCATATGAATTCTGAACATTTTCGATTTGCAGGGTGGCATCTCAGCTGCCCTTGTCTTGGTTATAGCACAGCAGGTTCACAGTGATGTATCTCATATCTCACAGCTGCAGCACTGAGTTCAGTAACCTTTGCATTACTGGACCATAGCACTGAGGGTGATGGAAGGCCAAGTCCTGGTGTCTGGCAGAAACTCAAGAGCTTTTAAACTACACATTATCAGAGCAACAAAGAGGGGCCTGTGCTGGGTTGAGTCATTTCATTTTCAATTTGCTGCAAAAGCCATCAGGCAAGCCAGAAGGCAGTGTAAAATACACTGACCTGTCAACTGAACAGGAGGAAGCAACTTCAAATGGGCCCAATTAAAAAAACAACAGCAACGAACTCTCACACTAGAAAATACAGGCAAAATGATCTGGTTCTTTTCTTTGCTGATTGTATATATATTTAACCAGCAGACCTTGGCATATGGCCAGAATCTTGACTTGGCTGGTGAAGTGAAAAGGCAAACGTTAACTACTCAGCCAAGGCAGCACCACTGGATTTTTATAAGCTGGCTCAGATTGCTTTAGTGCTCCCCTGTGGCAGAGGCTGTGAGAATGCTTCATTACCGGGTGCACTGCAGACACAGTTCTGCAATCCCTGCATGCGGTGGGAATGGTGAGAAAAAGACATTCAAAGAAACCTAAATGAAGCGCATCACAAACCTGTCACTGTTCCTTCTCATCGTGATGGAATGAGCTAAATTTGCACTTTTAGAGGCAAAAGGGGCCTCCATGTCCCTCTGCCTTCTGGCAGTTTTTACACTAGTGCCTCTGAGAACTGGGATCCTCAAAATCTGGAAGTGTAAATCTCATCAGCAAGGACCATCTGGGAGAATGTTTTTTACGTACAATCAGGTTAACTTTTATTCTCAGTGCTACAGCAAATCCCGAGAATAAATTCATAACCCAGTGGCTCATGAGGACCAAGCATCCAGTGGAAGAGAAACAGAATGTAGTAAAAGAATATCCAGTAGCTTAGGAGAGTATCTTCAACAGATTTCCAGTGTATCATATTATTTTACATGGCAGATATTCAGATGTCTGTAGACACTTACAGCTGCCGACTGTGACGCGTAGCAGGATTTCTAAACTCAAGTCATTTTGTAAATCCAGTTTGTACCTGTTTGTGGCATTAGATATCAGACTGTGTCAAGAGTGAGGTATTTTTAGTATGGAAAACTTGTCACCCTGAAATTTCATGCTAAACATCCTGTTTTATCACATTTTTCCTCAAACTTTGATTTTTCCACTGACTGCATATGCTGAAAATATTATTATTGTAATTTATAGCTATTGAAGTAACTGTTATTTCTGTGTTGAAATGTGTTGAAAAACAACCAAAATACATGATGGGAGTCTGATGAAGAACTCATTTCCTCCTTTAATTTAATGATAATCACTGTGCTGGTATTTCACGACTGCCTTTATTTATAATTCTGGTACCAACACTATGCTTTACAATCCAGTAATATTTGGACTACTCTTTTGCCAAGTGAGGAGTTAAAAACTCACAGAGATTTGTAAAAAAAAAAGAGGAGATGGAATTAGACTGAGGTGTCTGCTAGCACCAGTCACTGTGTACTGCCTTGCCTGTTGAGAGTTTGAAGGCTGCTGCATGGTGGAAGTTCCCAGCTACAAGGCATCACCAATCTCAAGTTACTGCAGGACCAAGTTCTACCAAAAAATGCAGGCATAGCATGACAAATTGAACAGAAATATGAAAGCACTAGCCTTGGGTGAATTTCAGTGTTATTCTTGTATTAATCAAATGGCTTCAGGAAATTAGGGACAGAACATTTATAATGCATTCTGGGGATTTTTTTTTAAAGCAAAAATATAAAAATCCCAAATAAATAATAAAACAAAGCAAAACAAACAAAACAACAAAACAAAAAACCTAAGCTATTTATATGTTTCAATTTTAAGGACATAAGATTCTAACCAAACTCCCTCTTTTTTTAAAATGTACACAGAAATTCGATGATGTCTGTTCTCTATTATAGAATGCTTAACTCATGGCAAGCCTCAAAAAAGACGACTTGAAAAAGCCTGTAAGAAATAAAATAGACTGCAGTTGCCTGCTGGATATCACATCATATATATCACCAGAAAGAATAGCCATCAATTTATCAAAATGTATCTGAAAGGGAAGAAGTTGAGTCAGTTCCATATGGCCAGTCCTTCTGACTCTTTAATTGATACATTTTGAAGCATCATTGCAGATAACATGGCAAGAATTACTACTAATTTTGTTATGTTGGAACAATATTTTGATGCTCCTCAATTTCTTTGGGCTCACAGAAAACAAAATTAGTATAAATGTATTACCGTGTTAACTGCATTTTAAATCCCATGGACAAATGTATCCTTGCACAGTCCAACTTCAGTACAATTAATGAAGACTAAACAACATTAATATACCAGTATTGTTTCATTTTTGTTTTCCTGCTCTGTTTTTCAAACATTAACTCCCCCACACTTTATAAATCTTTATTATTTGCCACGTGCCAGGTTGATTTTTTTTGATTTCCCACTGTGTCAGTGAAGTGACTGCTACAAACATGTAAACTATCAATTAGCTAGCATCACTTTTGAGAAGTACAGCTTTCTATGCAAACAACTTTATATTAACCAAACAGTGATGAAATATCTTTGCTTTGCTGTTGCCAAGTCCATGGGATCCGATGCTTGGCTGTATAATTTTAATTTTATACACAGTGTATATATACATAAGGATATATATATATACACATATACACACACATATATATACATATATAATAATATATGTATACATTCACACACATATAAGTATATGTATGCATTGTTTTTTGCAAATTAAATCAGAAAGCAAGCAAAAGAAGACTGACCTGACTTACCTGTACTGGGTTCACAGTCAATGAAGTCTTCATCATCGCTAGAACATTCAGCGGACGAAACAATGTCATCTGTTGTCTGGCATGCAAAGGGCAGGAACAGAAGAAAAAGAACAGAGAAGAGAGATATCAGATGCTTGCAAGTCAAGAGGTTCTTTTAGAGGTGGCTAAGTACCCTATAAATAATGTTTCAGAATAGTTAACTTCTAAAATATTTAATTTGCACCAAGAACTCCAGCTATGCCAATGTAGCATGGAGCTGGATTCCCCTGTTGGAGGACTTGTGTTGCTGAATATTTCAGGTGGGCACAGGTGCGGCCTGCTGTGTGGTTCCAGCTGGCAATGGGTGGCACTGTGCTGCTGAGCACAGCAGGGCAGTGGGCCTGACACCTGCTTGGTTGGCACACTGCCCCAGCAGTCAGCAGTGGGCCTGTCTGGAGCACACTGGGCTCCTCGATAAGCACCAGAGCCACGTGGGGCCTGCCAGAAGGCACCCACTGACAGCCGGGACAGATGAGGCATGCCCAGGCTGAGTATGCTTCCTGCAAAGACAAACGTACAAGGCAGACACAGATAATACTCATCACCCTGGCAGCTAACAGAGCTCTGCTGTGTTGTAAATGCATCACTCTCAGGCAGAGGTACTTTCTGCTCTGCTGATGCACCCCCTGGGATGGGAATCCTTTACATTTCCCCAGCTAGAACATGTTTGTTGCATTGTAAAGAACTGCTGCACATTTCAGGTATGCCCAACCAACTTGCAGCCCGACCTGCCTGCCTGCCAGTGACCTGGGACAAGCATGCCTGCGACTGGGCTGATTGGCTGCTGAGCCAAACCGTGACTGTTCATGGCCCTAACAAGCCTCATGACATTTATTTGCATTTCCAGATGGTGATATTTTTCTATTTTCTTTCTTTCTTTTTTCTCCTTTTTTTTTTTTTTTGGTAATTTTGATGTTGCGGCTGGTCTAATTAATGAGCAGCATGCTCTGCAGCATGTTAGAGAGAAGTGTACTAGTGCCTCCTCCCAGCAGCATCTCCTGCCTCTAATTGCTGCAATTAGTTGAATTAGTAAAGCAGACCATTAGGGAGAGAAGCTGTGGCAGCCTCTGGACACAGGTTGTAATGTTCCTGAAAACAGCACAAAATTATCCCAGCTCAGCAGTATCAGCTCAGACCACAGTTTCTGCTGGAATTGTCTCCCTTTACACCTTCTCCTTCAGAAAGCTGCGTATCCTTCTGAGCAGCAGGATTGGTGGGATGCTTCCTGGAAAAGAACAGCCAAAATGTTCCTCACCAGGCAGGGAGCATGGCTTAAGTCACAGCCCCTCAAGAGCATGGTGGCTGTACTGCAGTACATTGTATCTCAGTGCTCCAGGTTAATGATCCTGAGGATCTCGCACCATGAAAAGCTTTTACATCCTTACTCCAGAAAAAGACTCTTCAGATTTAAATAAGGTCTTCTTTCCAATCACATGCCTGCTATGCTGCCTTCAAAATGCTGTGTGTCCCTTCTTTTCTTTACAAAACAAAGTGTTCTGAGGTCCCAATATTTTCTTCAGCCTCCTGTGGTCCTAATGCTAACAAGTTCCTCACTGTCCTGTACCAGAAGTACTTCATTTCCTCTTCTTTTTAGGAAAAAAAAAAGAAGAAAGAAAAATGGAAAAAAATGGAATTGAGCAGTCAGCCAGAATGCTCACATCCAACCTGACGTTCCTTCCCTCTTGATTTCAGTGACTTAAGAGTGAGACAAGAAACAAAATTATGATTGTTCAACTGTAAATGAAAATTACAAAAACAGAGTATCTGTAAAACAGAACCTTAAAATAAGGGAATCCCTGTCATATGTATTACACACTACCTGCTCTTGCACCAGCATTGCTGTACAGCAGTGTTTTGTAGGACACAATCTTGCAGTAATCTCATGCTTAAATACTTCCATGGGGAGGCAAGATTAAAGGGAATAGAAGGTGGCAGGTACAAAGTAATTTCCTGCCTTACGTGTTAAGATCATTTTTTGGCAGCTTCTCTCAGTCACAGAAAATGGAGGAATGCTGCTGAAATCCTGGTGCTGAATTCTCTCTTAAAATGAACTCACTCTAAAAGTTTCTCTCCTCAGAAAGAGGTCAAGAAAAGAGGAATGCACAAAATAAAAAATTACCTTCCATAATTCTGGCTCCATCACAAATATTTTATGAAGCTTTATTAGTCCCAAAGAACAAAATAATTTCTAAAAACAGGAATCACATTCTCCACCAGTAAAATGCAGCCATCTCTGAGTAGAAAGATATCAGTTTTTAATTTAACACTGTAAATTACTTTAGAATCATAAGTCAACAAAACAGTACTGCAAGAAATTTTTTAAGGAATTGAAATGTAGCTAGTGAAACTGCAGGTGTCTAAAACACTTGTGTTAAGGAGTATTAAGGACAGCACTCTGAATAAAGAATGTTCTCCATTACCACTAGAAGACCTCGCTTAGACAGTACTAAGTCTCTAGCAATGCTTTCCTGATTTCCAGGTTGTATTTAGAGCATGTGGGTTTTGCCCTTAGTTGAAGATCTGACAATTCACATACAGAATTTCATAGAATAGCAATGATTTGCTTGAAGTAGGAAACGAACATAAAAATTTTAACAATGTGTCATTGTCACTTACCAATTGCTATGCCTATCCACTTACCCACTTTACTTGCTTGTATCTAAGGACTTCATGCAATATTAACTTGAAATCAGATCCAATTGAATTGACAATTTGATTCAGTATTTGTAAAGAATAGAGAGTTCCTTTATAACCGTTTCCCTACCCCCCTCTTCATTATTAGAGCCATCATATCAAACCAGAAAGGTAGAAGTATCAGAAAAAACTGAGATTATATTTCTTCACAAAATGAAACATTTTTTTTTCAAACTGAAGAACTCCTTGTGATCACCCAGCGATGGGTGATAAAGGTTTAGATGTATTTTGAAAATGACTGGGCAAATTAAGGTTAAAAATACCCATTCACAGCTGCTAAATGCACCACATTTTGCTTGGAAAGTCCCTGTACCACAGACATTGAAGATCAAATAAGAATTCACTGCCTGTACTAGTCTGTTTGGGACTCTGTCCCCAAGAACCACATGGCCAGAGTCAGAAGCAAGGAACTGAGTGAGGTGAGCCTTTGGGACATCCCTCCTACTGACATGTGACAGATTCTGTCCACTGGGGACTTTATAGACATAGGACATTATATTATATATAGGGCACAGAATTTTGAAACTAACATGAGGTCTAAGCAGGACTAGAGGGAACGGCCTCAAGTTGAACCAGAAGAGATTCAAACTGGACATCAGGAAAAACAACTTCTCTGAAAGAGTGGTCAGACACTGAAACAGGCTGTCCAGGGAGGTGGTGGAGTCACCGACCCAGGAGGTGTTCAAGTAACATTTCGATGTTGTACTGAGGGACATGGTTTAGTGGGAAATATTGGTGATAGGTGGACGGTTGGACTGGATGATCTTAGAGGTCTTTTCCAACCTCAGTGATTCTATGATTCTATGAATAGAGAAAAGCACAGCCAGACTGAAACAAAATGTCAGTGTGTAATATGCACATCTAACAACTTTGACCTGTATCTGTACTTTTTTGCAACTAGTTCCACACTCGATTCCATCAATTAATCTCTGTCCTTACCTCCCCACCTCCATTGCATGCTATTTCCCCTGATATTCCAGTTTTCTTGCTCTGTGACTACTGTTTGGGCCATGCTACTGATTACATATGTATAAATATGAGGTTTGGAAAAAGAGAAAACTCTCTAAAAGTGGTGTTAGACTTAAGATCATTAATGAGATCTCTAGAAATCATGGAAGAGATAAATATGCTAGTCTGTCTTACCACTTCCTATCTTGTATTTTTTATCTCTGAATTTCATCACAATTCATCAGTAACAGATTTTATGTTCTCATCACATATTGGTTTTCCTTGCACCTTTTGCTCAGATACCAACATCTGAGTCATCCCAAAGGAAAAAAGCTACTTTGAGAAGCAGCAGAAAATTCCTGACCACAGAAACAGAGATGAGGAAATCTCCAGGACACTGTAACTTCTTGTAACTGCAAACAGTACCATTTCAAAGATAATTTTCACTTGGTGATTATTAAATTTCTTCCTCCACAAGATAGGGCACGCTAGTGAGCAGCAACCCCAGAAATCTCTCAACTACCATTTAGTCTCGTCAGAGAAAGTTCTCAGTGAGGCAATAAGCAAAACCAGCTATTCCATTTCTGGTTCCCTCTCACAATTTTGAAAGTGAACTGATTACACGCATCCATTGGTCCAATGCTAGATAAATGGTTTTATTCTTTATTGTCTGTCCAGTAATCTGAAGATGGTAAATGGTAACCATTCTTATGTACAGGCAACATGATAGTAAAGAAAGTTCCCTGTGTGCTATGATGGAAACAATGTGTTTTCATTGGAAAGGACACGAGAAAATATTTTCCAATTTCATATGTTAACTAAATTCTATATTAAAAATAATAATTCACAGTATAGTATCTTAAAATATGTATTTCATTTTTTTTTTCAAATCCCAGCTTTGAAATTACTTGGTCCTGTATTAAGGGCCATAAAACTAAAGATAGGTATTATAATAACTTTCAATAAAATCTCTCTCTGGCAGGAACTCTTTTTATTCCTTCCTTTGAAAGATTTTTTATAGCATTTATATTATTATTTTTCCTCTCCCTCTCTCTGGCGTTTAATGAAATTGCTTTGGAATAAAACCGGGGTAGGAGAAAGTGCTAAACTCTGAGACTACCCTTGAGGATTTATGAGCATATTTACCTTCAAATTCTTTCAATTTCACTTCAATTGGTTCTCCATTCCTTTCAATGAATTATTAGTGCTGTAATCACCTCCTCCTAATTTTTCATTCTAAGGGTCTCTTCAATCATGGTGATAGTTCTACATCTTTGTTCATTAAATGGTACATACTGCTGCGGGATGTAAAGTGTAGGGGAAGTTGAGATGGCATGACAAGACCTGTTCAAGATGACTGCAGTGTCGTTCAATCCTTCCAAATGCTCAAAGCCCCAATTTATGTGTCAGATCCAAAACCTTTGCTCCTTTGTTCTCTACAAAATGGCAGGTGCTGAATCTTCCCTTTTCCCAACTACAAAGTTTGTTTGACACCTTGCTCTTAGGGTGCACCATTATGTGAGAAAGATTAGGCATACTGGGTAAAATAAGCCCTGTCATAGAACAGCTTTATGAAATTATAAATAACACACCCAAAAATGATGGGGTTCTCACTTCTACTGGGAGAGAAATGACAAGGACCCATAAATTCAAACCCTGCAGACAAATTCTTCCAGAAGTACATACTTGGCTGTTGCTTCAGTCTGTAAAGTAGGATTCAATTTTCCTAGTTGCCTTTTGCTTGAAACTTCTACACACTACTTCCACTTCATTGCCACTGTTTGAAAAGTGACACTTAATGCTTTGTTGCAAGAGAATTGTAAATCTCTTTGCCACCAAGGAATCACAATTTACAATACTTCTTGAGATATGACCACCATAAAATGCCAGGTAGAAATACCTTCCCAACACCAGGGAAATACAGTTGTATTTTTGAGCAGTACATTTGCATTTCACACCTACAATGTATAGAGGTGAAATTCAGCAATTTTTTCTTAAATCTGACCACTTGAATCCCTTTTCTACTCCCATACTGCCTTATTTCCTAAATATTTGAAACCTATTATTGAATATGTACAAAGTATTATCTTCTGTGCATAACAGCATACAGTGTAAATGCTCCTCTGTTCTGTTTTCTAGAAACCAAGACATCCTGGCAAAGAACAATCTCAAGATATTTTCTGCCATCCCAATGCAAGATAGCAGAGGAAATGTTTGTCTCATTAGGTCTAATATCTAGCTCTAATATTAAACATTTTCTACTTTGATAACTGGACTTTTCAAAGCACTTGTATTCTGTTCACGCTGCTTCAATTAAGAGGGAATCCTTCATCCATCTTTTTTACATCTTATATTTATTGTTTGCTTTCTACGTAATCCTTACTTGCAAAATACCCTGGAGTTCATTACAGTAGACCTAAGAGACTCAGCCTAGACAAATTAAAGCTACTACATACAGATAGGGAAAACATTAGAAATCTTACTCAAATCATAATGAAGTATTATAAAAGCATCTGTAATTTATGGCTGTGTAAACTGTTAAAGTCCTGGATTTCTTATTGGTAGCTAGAAGGTATCAATCCTCTCCAACTCATTAGCACTGGATAGTACAATGTACTTTCATATATGACACAGTCACATATGTGCACGCCGTTTGTATTCCACTCACCCCTCCCCAAGATGGTGCTAAGGTCATGTCTACCTCCGTAGAAGCAATGCATTAAATAACATGAAACTAGTAATTTTTCTCCATGTAGCTCTTCTGAAGTGAAAACAAAAAGAAGAGGACCAAATCCTTCATTGGTTTAAACTGGCATTGATTTCAACTGATCTAAGACAATTTACACCACTACACTCATTACACTTGATTTTGTACAATTCAATGCCAAAAGACTCAGAGTAATTAGAGGCAACTCAGAGAAGAGCCACTGAAAAGATGAACTGGGGATATGTATGCATAAGACAAGCTTAGCAGAACTAAACATCTGACCTTGACTTAACAAGGACTACAGGTGTTTACAAGGGTGTAATAAAAATCAGGAAGGAAGACGAGCTATTTAGGGTGAAAAAGTAGTTAAGCCGAAAAAAATCTAAGATGACTTTCAACAACAAAAATCTGAATGGTAATATTTACTAAGTGTGGAGAAGTCTCCCCAACAAAACATAAGAAAACCAACAGCACTGAGAGTAAGCAATCATCCAAGACATTCAGATATGAATACCATCAGTGCGTATGCTCTAGTAGGGAAGAGTTTGCCTCATCTCTCTTTAGTCCAACCTAATCCAATCTAAATCAATTTGTTATCACTATGTAACAGAAACACATTGTTACACATTCATTGTGATTCTGAAGCAGGTAGAAAAGCTACCTAGCACAGCTTTCAGCTAGCTGCACACAGAGAAAGAAAATGCCCCTGCTCTAGACCTGTTCAGACCATGGGAACAAATCCATCCTCACATTCTCAGGATTCTGTTTGGCTGGGAGCTGGTAGGTAACAAGCAAGCACATACTTGCTCAACAATAACCTGGCAAAAGTGCATTGATTGTGTGATCCTGTCTGGACATAAAAGCCGATATGACTACATTACATCACTAAGTAGGGATTATGAGAGTTACTCCTTAACAAAAATCAGCCATTTGACCATTACTGCAGCAGACAAGAGATCAAGTAACTAGTCAGTTAAATGAAAGAAAGCAAAAAATAATCCCCCCAGTTGTGTCTCAATTCAGAATCATGAGTGGTCATGGTTAAAAAAAACCTTGAAAGCTGAATTATTCTGTTGAAAACTGGAAGCCTATCTCAACAGAATCAATCATTCATTAAGACTGTAAATCCAGACTCTTTTTGACCAGTTTTGATGGCAAATTTCAGGGGCTTTGTTCTGTCCCTAAGCTGTGCAAAGATGATGGGAAAAATCATGTTTCTGACTTTTGTCTCTATCTGCTGGTAGTGGAAAGGGTGATGGTGTTGTGAGGGGTGTGAGCAGAGAGAGAAAGAGATGAGAGGGCAAACAGATGACAAAGAGAAGTGAGGAAGATTCACCCATCTCTTGTTATAGGCACCCTGACAGGGGAAAGAGAAGTATTTAACCACAGCAGCTTAACCTAACTTCAATGTACCTTCCCAAAAGCTGAAGGAATGTAATGCAATGTGGTGTTCTGTTGATAAGCAAATCCTTCTAAATCCTTTCAGTTTATTTCTTGGCCTGAAGAAATTACTTACCATTTAGAAGCTAAATAAAGGAATGAAATTTCATCTCCAGGAATCTAGATTGGATGTTAATTGATTACATATGCACATAGTCACTTGCTTTCCTTCCATCTTGATGTGGTAAGGATCAACTGGCAAATCTTTTCCAAACTATACAGAGTAACTCTTAAGATTTGAAAGATTTCTGAACTGGACCATAGAATGTAAATTCTTGGCTTAGATACAAAAGATACAGTATTGTCATGAGACAACAGTCTTTGTTCCTTCTTATCAACCTATTTCTCCTTCCCACATTCATTTGCCGACTTCCAAAGAAGTACCTTGGAGATGAAAGTTGTGTCACTGAAATCACTACCTGAGTATAGTGCTTCTCAGAGTAATGACACAGAAAGTATTATCACACTGAGTGTCCTTTTTGTTATTTGATACACATTATTCCCCTTTCCTATTATATTTTTATTTCTTATTGAAACAAATTGAAATACAAACTCTCAGCCTTCTGTTTTAAGCATAGCACTGGTTATGTAGAAGGTGGTAATGCAGGTGAAAATTCCAGAAGAAAGGTACACTAGGTGTATCAGCTCTGACTAAATTAACTAAATAGCTTAGTCATTGAAACTAAGATACCATAGCTGAACACAAAATTCCCACTCTGAAATCAGTGAGAACTGCTGAAAGTGCAGAAGTGCTGAAATTCAAGCACTGCTCTGGAGTTTTGGAGTTTCTGAAAATCACCTCAATGTAAACAGTGTTGTTTCTCAATGCTTGTCCAGAAATTTTCAAAAGAAAGACATTCACAAAAGCTGAATAAAGATATTCAGACATATGTAGGTGAAAAGCAGCCTATTGTCAGAATTCAGCATCCTGCCAGCATGGACCTTAGCCCCTGATACACACAGTCTGATGTATTAACTTGAACTGCCACAGAAATAATTTTATTAATATATTGGGCTATGATCTACACTATCTGGAGAACAAACACATTATCTACTCCACCAGCAGAAGGGCAGGGCAGACATGTGGGGAGCAATAACTTCTTAAATTGCCCCAGCCCAAATTGCCAAGGACGCTGAATCTAAACCCTCGTGCTGCTTGATTTTATATTCCTGATACTGTCATAAATTCACTATCTGACATCAGGAAAATTGCCTCCTTTCCTCACACGTTTATATTGCTATAAAATGGGGAGAAAACAATTTCTCTGCTTACTTGGTGTACAACCAAAATTTTAGTAAACATTTTACATTCTCAAAGCAAAGTCTAAGCAGAGAAAAATCCTTTACATTTAACAGAGGGAAGCCAGTGTTTCAGCAAGTGAGACTCCAATGATCTGAGATGAATCAGCTGCCCTTTGAAGACTCAGCCTCTAGTAAGAGTAAATGGGTTTTCTTTGCGTGCTAGCTTGCACTTAATAACTGTGTCAGAAGAATATTTTTCATTTACACTTTGCTCCTTTGCTGAAAATCAATATGTCGTTTGCTGGCATTTTCTCCTGGATATCTTTATTTAGCTTGTCTTTTCTTCCTTGGAGGGGAGGCAGTTATATTTGATTTTGTTCTGTTATTGATTGGATCACTCTGAGCAAGAAATAAATAACTAAGTACATCACAGTAGCTTTAATGACAATCTCTTAAGCCTCAGAATCTGCCCACCGCATTGCACACCCCCCTAACACATGATTTAAAATAAACAAAAACTGTAAAGTGAGATTATTGTGTAGCAAAAACAAAGCAGCAGCAACATATGCTATTTAACTGCCATTTCTATTTATGTGCTCATTAATAAAACCACATAAGTCCTGTTACTATTTTTAAAGCAGTACTCATTGCCGTATTGCTCAGCGTTGGGATCTTACCATCCCTTATAAATGAGGCTTAATGAGAAATTGGATATGGGAGACCTTCTTCTAGCAGACATCTTACATGCTGGAAAATCTTAGTGTGGTCACACATCTGTCACTCGTGGCAATTGACAGTAGGGCCTAAAAGACTGCAAGAGCCCCATCCAGGGTAACCCATCCAGGTAGAGAAACAGATGCTGTGTCCTGGCTGCTCTGAAAGTCCAGGCAGGCCCATAGCATCCCTCCCTGTAGAAACCAGACATGATGGATAAGCCACAGCAGGAGATGAAATTTATAGGAGATGCATTACTAATGTTTAGAAAATTAAAGGCATCTGAATACTGCTTATAAGATGTGGCCTGGAGTTTTGTTTAAACAGAAACTGAGTAAGTACTTTCATCCTTTATGTTTTTTTTCTGTAAACTTCAATTTAGCATTCCTAGCCTTGTACTGTACCATGATCCAGTGACCCCACCCACCAGCAGCTCCTGCACCCCATTGCAGACCCAGCTTCATTGGGCTGAGGGTGCACAGTAATCTCTGCCATTTGTTTAAATTTGGGGTGTTCTCCTCCTCCCCAGCCTCTCTTTTAACTTCTGCTGCTCTCTATTATATGGGCCACAGAAATCCAGCATATGTAGTGGTAAATTCATAAAGGAGAAAAAAACCTGTTCTGTAGTCCAAACTCTGGCACTTAAATTCAAATGTGACAGAGTATGTTATCCGTAAAGTAACAGTGAACATAATCACTATGAATAAATGTGCCTTAAAACAGCTTTGGCAATTACTGTAAGTACCTCTGAGTCCAATAAGATAAGCATCTATCTTTGAATATTCACATTAATGCACTAGACTGCTCTTTCCAGGCAAATTTTCCTCTTTCTCTCCAAACATTAACACATGCTTAGAAAATAGCATTTAAATGCTGTTACTCACAGGATACACACATTTGCTCACAAGGGAAAGGAGGTCGCCACACACATTTAAACACAGAATAAATGTAACGCAGAATAAATAAATGCAGAATAAGACCTTGCTCAGTAGGTACATATCAGCATCTAGAATTGTTCCCTGAATAACATGATATATACAGAACAGTTATCAAAGGAATATAGACACTAAGCACCTTTGGAGAAGCAAGTAAACAGTACCCCCATTTTAAAAAGACCATAAATAGTTTTAGACTATAAACAATAAGAAGTTTCATAAACACAAAGAAGGTCACAAAGAAGACTGAGCAGAATGTAGATTTCCTAGGATCAGTGACATCCTCTCAACCTGAAGTCCATCCTTCTTTTTCTAATATAGGATATAAGCGACTGACAGTAGCTAGTGTAGAAACACTTGCACACATAACAGAAAGTATGTAATACTGTTAACCTGTTAACATACTAAGATATTAACATTATCAAGGTGAATTCTAATAAAAATGAAGTTAACTGGCTCCAGACATTATTCCATCCGGGAACACCTTTGCCAAATATCTGATGCTTAAAGTTAACGTTTTCCTGGCATTAGCACTTTCTTTCTTGATGACATGGAACTAGACTTTACTGCAGAGATAGGGACTGACTTCACACCACAAGTTAATAAAAATCAGACAACAAATAAGTAGATAAATAATGCAAATCAGTGCTGCCACCAACAGAAAATGCAGGGGAAAACTTAGGGAAGTTAGAGGCAGATGTGATTTTTTACTGAGATTCTAAATACTGGAACCCACAACCTACTGAAAGATGAATGATTGAACAGACGTGGTATTTCTACTAAAACTTACGGCTAGTTCTCAAAAACATACTGTTTAGTCACCAGATAAACTGATTTAAAAAAAAAAAAGAATCAGAAAGTTTGTTTCAGCTCTACACAGTACTTCATCAAACATATACCCATCAGCTTAAATATATTTGATCAAGTATTGATGCAGGCAGACAAACTTTAACATCTGAGACGTAACATATGTCTCTGGGATCCCATTAAATTTGAACTGAATGTCACTTAAATGCCACATCAAGTGCTACAAGCTGCAAATGGATCTCATGCAAGAAAATTCTGCAGTGGGTAGGCAGACCCCCATACACAACAGGCGTGGTGATCACTTATCCCTGCAGGGTTTCTCTGCAGCCCCCGCCTAATCAGAACATTTGCTCTCTGTGATGGATAAGAAGGCCATTTTCCTTGCTTATTCACTTAGCTCTCTACTGAGTTTGATTAACTGTAGTAAAGGCAAATCAATCTTTTGTGTTTGTGTAAAATAATAATAAAAAAAAGGAACAAAGTTAGCTTTAATGGCCCAATAGATGCTCAGTTGGAATGCACTTACTGAGTGAGAGAGCTCAACAAAGGAATTCAGGCAGCTTTAAACAACACTGGGAGCATGCAGAGCTTATCTGTATTTCTACCTGTTTAAAAGAGAAAAAAAATACAACAACCAAAAAAAAACCCCACCGTGTTGATGAAGCTTTCTATGTCTCTGCAAATCTATCAAGGCATCAAACACTGGGAGGTTTTTCTTTCACTCCTGTCAGCCTTCCATGGCCAAAGCTGGAACATGATAGGAAACCAGTATCCAAAGGAACACTACCAGAAGGAAAGGGCACAAAGCTCTAAATCCATGAGAATACTTCCTCTACTGTCAGTAAAGCTGTTTCTAAATTTGGCTTTGTTCTGTTCTGTAACATTTCTGACATCAGTAACCTCTCGTCTGTACCAAAAGAGAGCATGAAATGCACAAGAACAAAATTAAGTTTGTGCGTTAGTGAATTGAAGTCATTTCAAGGTAGCACTGAGAGTCTTTCTCTTGTACAGCCTAGTCATGGTGTTGCATGAAGGAAACTATGCCTGATTTTATGCATTACCCATTTGAAGCCTTTAGTAATATACAGAAATATTCAGTCCTTTTGAACTGATGATAGCCAAGCATTAGCCCACAGGAAACGTCTCTTCAGTCAAAGGAATGTAGAAAACATGACAGCTTAATCAGGACAGGGCCACAGTGTGATGAGATGTGTTCTCCACATACAAAGCACTTCAGTTCCTACACACAGAAACAAATGGGTGTCTGCACAGGATCTTGCTGTTTGGGCCTTTTAACATGGGGGAAAAGGCAGAAAGAATGTTACCACTCTTGTTTTAAGATGAAATTTGACATTCTAACTCTGAAACTGCTACTGCAATAGCTTTAGGATGATGGTATGTCTCTTCCCAGGAAGAAATCAGTTCACTTTTCTTTAAATCATCATTCTTGTATCTTTCAGAGACAAGTCATGGAAGCCTCTGGTATTAAAAGGTGATGCCTTCTGGCTTTTCTACCACTAATTTTCAGACTTAGGTTTTATTCATGCCAGGGAGCTTTAGTGGCATCACAGCCACACTGTATCCAGGTTGGCAGAGCTGCTCCCCTCAGATCTGGCAACAGTGACGAGAAGGGCTTTGCCAGCACAGTTACACCACCTTTGAGCTAAGCTGACAAAAGTTGGCATAGTTATAACCCATTTCAGGCTTCTGACTGGCAGCAGCATGCAAAATCAAAG
This sequence comes from Aquila spilogaster, assembly GCA_024606505.1. Lineage (NCBI taxonomy): Eukaryota > Metazoa > Chordata > Aves > Accipitriformes > Accipitridae > Aquila > Aquila spilogaster. The sequence goes on from JANHGO010000042.1 coordinate 30,850,825, forward strand.
CATGTGCATTTTGGCACTCTGGAACACTGTAGTGGAGTTGGCAGAACTTTGTAGTATAACAATATTACTCTGAAATGCTTCAGATGACAAAACAGTTTTCTAAAAAATCTCTTCATTGCCTCCACAGTTGTTACTAGGCATACAACTGCACTAACAAGAGTTTGGAGTTTGCAAGAAATAGATTGCAGCCAATGGGCTTTTTTTTCCCTTCTTTTTTTTTTTTTTCTTTCTCCTTTTATTCCATTCAGAGATCTCAAGGTCAGAAGGGACCATTATTTTTACCTAGTCCAACCTGCCTTTACAAAGAAGAGCCTGGTGCCAGGACACCTCTGCAACTGATTTGCAATGTCTCTTGACAGGGCAGCAAGCCTGCCAGCTTACTCTTCAGACAAGGAAGATGCACATGCATCTCCTGGAAGTAAATGTTAGTTGCTTTGAGAATATATGGGGGAGAGTGCTGTGTAAAGTGATGTGATTGTACCCAGTTTGTCATACTCTGTAAGCTGAAAGACACACACTCCAAGTGGGTCTCCCATATGGTTGGCATGGTTTTGTGGGCATGATGGTAATGGAGTGATGGCTGGACTAGATGATCTCAGAGGTCTTTTCCAACCTTAATGTTCTATGATTCTATAATATGTAGTACAACAAACTGCTATGTGCAGCTGAGGAAGAAGGAATCTAAGAAATAATTTCTCTTTGATGATTCTGAAATGAAAAAAAATTAAATGAATACTGGAGAAGACTGAATATTCCTACACACCGAGATTCCTGCATAACAAGGAAAAGAACTTCCTGCAATCTCTTCTCACTGGTGAAGAAAACCTGCCATGAAAATCTACAGAAAAAAAACGCAGCAGAACTTAACGCCATTCATCACCAAAGGCAAATGACTCAGAAAAACACCGCTGCCACAGTGAACTACCAGCTCTCAAACCTTGCTTTCAGACAAAGCACAGCTTTTCCAACAGGTGCAGAGAAATGCTCTGTAACCTCTATACCATGCAGCTTTGAATTGCAGCATCTCATAGGTAGTGGAACAAATTGCTTGGCTGGTCCCAGGGTATTCCTTGTACCTAAGTCTCCCACTTACACACAATGTGCAAACGATCGAAACAAATGCTACAATCCGACACCATGGAGTTCTCGACAGCTGTCAAGTCATTAAATTCTATTCACTGGCTTCCCACCTCCTTGCCAACGTATTACATAAATTGCTTTTTAGCTGGCAGCCTTTCCCTTTGCC
>JANHGO010000042.1:30855413-30868811 GCA_024606505.1 Aquila spilogaster
CAGGGGAATCTCTGCTCCGGCGCCTGGAGCACCTCCTCCCCCTCCTTCTTCACTGACCTTGGTGTCTGCAGGGTTGTGTCTCTTACATGTTCTCGCTCCTCTCTACGGCTGCCGTTTCTGTGTGTGTCCCAGCAACTTTTTTCCTTCTTAAATATGTTATCACAGAGGCGCTACCACTATCGCTGATGGGCTCGGCCTTGGCCGGCGGCAGGTCCATCTTAGAGCCGGCTGGTATTGGCTCTGTTGGACATGAGGGACGCTTCCAGCAGCTTCTCACTGAAGCCACCCCTGTAACCTCCCCCTGCTACCAAGGCCTTGCCACACAAACCCAATACACCAGGCCATCCATTTGACCAACTGAATACCAGTAGGCAAATCTTTACAGAAGGAAGAGAAGTCATCGCCCTGAAAGCATATAACCTATACTGTTCTACAACCATAGTTTCTTTAAATCCTGTATAGCATGTGAATGTAAAGGACATAAAGGAAAACACAACTCCTATACAATTCCATTGCCATTGATTTAAAGCAAACATAATTTCTCATCCACTTCAGCAAAAGAGAGAAAAATATACCAGGAGTATTCACTGAAATAAATGAATAATAGACAAATTCAATATTCAATGAAATAAATGGATAATAGACGAATTTGGAAGGGAGACATATACATTTCACAGACTTCACTTACCTCTCTCCCTGTGCTATGATCTGCTTTCTAGCTAGGATCTAAAGAAAAAGTGCTAAAGGAAGACTTTAGTCTCCATCTCCCACTCAGTTTTTCCCACCTTCAGCCCAGAGCTGTCAGAGCCTTCCTGCTCCTAGCGTGCCTCTCCCTCCCTTGCAGTATTACTGAAGCTCATTGGCTTTGGTCTCCTACTTTCAACATTACTCCTGTTTTACTCTTCCACTCCTTCTTCTTTTAGACTCTCAGAAAAGCTGAGTGGCTCTTTAATACCAGCAAAGATACTGATCTTGACTCAAACACAGGCTTTTAAATTTGCAGGGGAAAGATTTTTTTAAATTCCATGTTATCAGAGAACTTACAGCTTATATGTGAAGATACAACAGCTATTACCTGAATTTTAACAATAATGATACTACGTACAGCCTCCAATCAGATCAAGATCCTGTTATTTAGATACTGCAGTATCAACAGGATGAGAGAGACCCTGTTCCAAGTACTGCTGTTTAGGCAAACAAGCAACGTATTTAGTACAGCAGACAAGGGAATAACAGCTCAGTTTTATGATAAATGATGATGCTAAAGCATTAGCTTTTGTTCTATGCTGGAACAACCCCAAATATCCTTTAAAAACCATCTCAGAAAAAGAATTATATCAAAGTATTAGTTTTCAGATAATAATCTTTTTTTTTATTTGCACCTAAATTTAAGACATACCATTCGGTATGTGCACAACAGCAAAGCACCCACAGGACACCTTGGAGGCTGTAGCCCCCAGAAAGGGTTAACCCTGTGAAGAATCCAGGCTTGACATCCATGCTTCTGAATAGTTAAAAGCAGGGGATTTCCTCCTGGATCTCGCTGCATCAGGCGCATCGGAACAAGAACCCACAGCATCTCCTTCCAGGAGCAGTGTCTTGATTGCAACCTGCCGTGTGAGCGAGCCTCTCACCCCCTCCAAAGTACAGAACATACACCATCCTCTATGCCCCCCATCCACTACCATGCAGGTATCTTGCAGAGAGCATGACATGAGCAGAGGGTAATGTGAATGATGGCAGAAAGACAGCTTTAGGAAATACCACCTATAGCCAAGATCACTGAAGGTGTGAAGGAAGTATGGGCAGAACAAGACTGCCTAAACATGGATTCTTTAATCTGGTTAGCCTGGGAGATTTCCAAAGAGGCTAAGAAAGACTGAGTTTAGGGAAGCAGTTAGTGCAGGTTTAGCACTAACTGAGATTCTTAATAATGTACAAAATAACACTGCCAAAGATTATACTCTTATGCTTGCAGGGCCTTCTGACAAGAACAACGTCAGGAGAAAAAAAGAGAGAAAGAGGGAGAACAAAAATGTAATTGCCTGCCTATCAGCTCCACTATCATAATTACTTTCAAACTCTGACATGGGTTGAATCAGATGAACACCAAATCAATTTTTGCAGCCAGCAATCAGTGCATTCTTAGCTCATAAATTAAAATGTCACTGGTAGAGTGAGTACAAAATAATGCCTGTTCCGCTATTTTACACTGCAGAGAGTGCAACTTCCTTCTTTTTCCTTCTGTTCGTGAGTGAGTGTTGCTTGTATGTCCTTAAGCACTGTACAGTACATTACACTCATCTAATTCAAACCAAAGTTTGCACAGCTGGATGCCACACATGAAAACACAAGAAATTATACACTAGCTATGGAGTGGGGTAGTGTCATCCCCCTGGGTATCCAGAGCCCTATTCTAGATGTGGGGAGATGGTGGCAGGAGTTTTTTTCCTGCATCTGCACTTTATGCAGTGTTGGGAATCTGCTGGCTGCACACAGTTTCGGGGGAGGAAATGCCTTAAGGCTCCACTCCACTGTCTCCCCCTTCACCCTTTTCTCACCTGCAGTGAACCTCCTCAGGCTGAAGTGAGTAGAAGGCTCCCCAATACAAGGAAAATTATCACCCCATCCACCCCCCACCCCCCATTTTAACTACTCACTGTTGTGATTTCTTTAAGGACTAAAGTGATCAGATTAAATTGATGAATCAGTACCATATGTTGAAACCTGACCCATCCTAATAAAGTGCTTAACTTCATATTACCTTCCCTGCCTCATTTCTGAGTCTGAGTAGGAATAATTTAGTGGGCCATTCTGTGCCCAGGACCTTACTTATCACTTTTCACTCTCTACTTCACACCACAAACTATGCAGCTGAGAGGCACAGGACCAGGCCAAAGAGTTTACCTCTTTTGTAACTAGAGTTGTCAAGGTACCTCATTCTTTTCTCCTTTTTAGGGTTTTTTGCACTTTATGTGTACTTTAAGTGCATTTTTTTTTTTTTAAGTGCCTTGCCTAATCTTTACCTAATGATTGAGATAATTTGTCCTCATATAATGTGACTAGCCAAGCCCCAAATTCCCTGTTCATGCTCTGACTAGCTCTAAGGTCCTACTTACTTTCCAAAAGATAAAACTTCAAGCACCATCCTCTCCCATCCACCCCAGATGGAATGGAGCTGTGAAGACCAGCACTGGCTGAAATCCTAATTGCTCCAAATTTCTCCTCCAAGATTTCACCTCCAGACACCACTGAACAAGACATCCAGCTCTACTAGCAAATCCAGCTAACGATTTTTAATGCATTTCTGTAACAGCCAATGTTAGTATTGAGAGTTTTGCCTTGAGTGCTATCTTCGAAGAGCTCAGGATTTTTCTTCTGCTCTTTCTAGACTTCAGAAGCTGAGCTACAAACTCATTGAAACCTGAATATAAAATACTTCCTTATTTAGTAAAAATAGAAGTGCCTATCACTTCAACCCAGTGAGCAGCCAGTATATAGGATTTCTGGAGTGTTGCATTTAGGATAAGTCTCCTCTCTTCCTTACAGTTGATTACTTCTCTGGTTCAGAAAGAGAAATTTCACTTTAATTGGAATGGCTGACTCCTAGCCTAATCAGTGGGGTAATTTGGCCTCATATGATATGACTAGCCAAATGAACAAAAGGTCTTATCTTGTATGTTTATCAATGAGTTGTCTGCTACTGTCTGCCACAGGGAGCTCTGCATCTTTTTGCAAGAGCCTCTTGCTCAGCTGCGCTGCCTAAGAGCTGATGATAAATCACAAAGAAGCTCAGCAGAGCTGTGAGAGAGCAGTGCTCTCGTATCTCTATGATATTGTCATTAATACAGTACTAAAATGGCAGTAGGTGCAGACTCATCATGTACACAAATCACAGAATAACAAGAAGGAACCTCTGAAGACGTAAGAGCTAGTACTCAGCTACTTCAGCTCTACACCACATAAAGCCACCATCAAACTTATTCGCTTGGACGTCTTCATCCAGAGGACTCCCCTTTTGGATAGGAACCCACCCCTAACTTCCAGTCACAGCTTATTCATAGTTGGGTACTGGCTGTTGTGGGCCATGCAACCTTTTAAATAAATACTTTGCAAGCCTCCTCTTTGTAAACACGATAGAGTTTCAGAGAGCAATCATACCTCCTTTATTCTTTCAGTATGCAAACTAAAGAACCTAAACTGTAACAAATCTGCTCTCCTAGGACTGACTCCCCATTCACAACTTTGTCCTTCAAAACCTTCTCTGTACCTGTGCCAAGTCCTACCAGTCATTCTGGAACATGAGCAGATACGCTTTGAAACACCACTGAGCAAACTTGGAGGGAGAATTTTTTTAATAAAATACTTTAAAGAACAATCCTGCTGTAGTAAAAAGGTGGGTATATATGTATGAAGAGGTTTAAGAGCTCTTTACTTCCACAAGTAGAGGAATGCAGCTAATTATGTTCTGTCAGATAGAAAACCGGGTTTGCTACCGGTTTTAACTAGGTTGGTATTCAGAGACTACCAAAAAATTTGAAACCAGTTATTAAAGAAAGGATTTCTAGTGGCTTAAATGCAATGAGGTTTAAGGATCAGCCCCACATACTCTTGAATGAATCCAAAGCAGAGCATCTACAAAATGGCTGGAAACAGAAATGTGTGCCTTGCCCGAGCACAGAAGGAAGTAAAGGGATCAAGCTGAGAAAAAAAGGCAGTTACTTTTCAAACTGCCATCTTTTATCTCTGTAGAAACACAAGAACTTGAACTGATAACTGTCTCGATCCGTTATCAGTTATGATAACTACATTACAGAGATGCAATACAAAGTCCTTAGAAATTCCAAACTTAAAAATCAAATATAATGAATAACTGAGAAAGCCCTACTTTCCATTTCAATTCTGCTCTCCTTATCTGCCATGCTAATATTTAGAAAGTAATTATTGCTCTTGATGATTAAACTTTTTTTCCTCCACTTGAAATGACTGATTTTTCTTTTGAAGTCTGCATCACCCTGAAGGGAAAATCCATTTCTCAGCAGATTTTTTTCCTTTTTTCCTAGCAAGTAAAGGGGATTAGAAAAATTAGAAAAGAAGGACAGTAAAAAGAAAAAGGCGGAATAGGAAGAGTGAGCAAGGAAAGACAGGTCTTTTTTTCGATTTGAGGAATGTCTTTAGGAATTCATGAAGAGGAAGAAGTGAAAAATGATGAGCTCATCACGTAGTGTATGGCACCTCATGCTGCAGTCCAGAGTTCCCATATTGAGGTGAATGGGCACTGCTGAGAGCTCATTGCTGGGGTGAGGTTAAGATGAGTTCTGCATCAGCAGGCCAGGCCCATCAGCACTTGGCATCTTCATTGTACCACTTTACACATAAAATTTTTTGCAGAATTATTGCAGCTGGGTTAGTTCTCCAAACTGAGCACAAATGTATCTTCTCCCAGTCTGAGTGGCATGACCAAGTTAACCTGGCCTGGAAGGAATTCACCCTGTAATGATGAAGGGAGGTGGATGAACCTAGATGGTTGTATACTTCGTCGATATAAAAAGTTTAAACTACAGAAGCTTAACTATGATTATATCAGACTCATGCTTTTCCTATAGTATCCTCCGTAATAAAAGGCAAAATAAAGAAAAATTAATATACTATAGGATATACCACAAACAAAATATAGACCTATGTGATTTCTTGTCCCCAAAACTTCTCCTATTAAAGTGATATAATGAGACATTGGGGTTTTTGGTCCTACATTATACTGAAACCACGAGCAAAAATTTCTGAGAATCAAAGCCCACACATAGGAACACACTTATCACCAACTCACCCCCTCCAAAACTCCGGCATCAGTGTATGCAATGATTTGGCTGTCGCTGTATACAATCTCATTACATAATTTGTGAGCATGCCTACATACTGCTGCAATGTAGATCATTACTGGATTCTGCTCTTGCAGAATGGAAAGCATAAGATGTGCACCATTAGAGATGAAACATTCTTTCTCCATAGTCCCTTCTCTGTATGAGGCTGACAACGTGGAAACTAACACTACAAAGCACTCTTCAGTAAGAATGGACAAAATGCCATATGTTGAAGACGTTTCCTTTTTCTCATAAAACCCCAAACCCATCAGTGGTTGTTTCCAGGAAAAAAAAAAGGTGGGAGTTCTTAGAAGATGACATACTGACCATGACTCTCAGCTAAACTCTCCGATAGCCACTGAAGCAGCTACTCAGGCCAGAATATATTTCGCACAAACAAGCTGGAGCAGAGCCAGCTCTAGATGAAGTGATTGGCTTATTTCAGAATATGAAGTGTTTCTTCTTGACAGAAAGACATGCTGACTGTCCTTAAGGAGATGCTACAAAGCGAGCTGAGAAGAAACCTTGATCAGAAGTGACACAAAACATCAGTTTGGGGTTGTACAAAGGATGGCCATTCAATGCCCTTGTATCTGCAAAGTAACTTTCTAAATAGAATCTGAAATAAAATAAAGGTCTTCAGTTGCCAGTGGGGCTAAGCATATGTTTCTTGGACCTGTTGTTAGTGCTTGGTATATCATCAGCAAGTTTTGTCACTGTCGTCTTCTTTATTTTAAACACTCTGCTTTTGAAGTTAATAAAATGACTTGTTTCTCCCTTGTGCTGGACCATTTGCATAATTATAAAGAGGGTTCATGGAAGAGAGTCAATCAGATAATTCCCACATGCAAATTAAAGATCTTTCAATTAACATGGCAGGACGTGTGTGAAAACCATGCTAATGTGGCCGAAGATATCCCTAGTTCAGCTCTTTGCCTGAGTGCCAAGGCATCTCTTTTGTCTCGCTTTGCTTTGCCACTGGTGGCCTCTGTTTAGGGAAGAGAAGGTGGTGGAACAGAGCAAAAAAGGGAGGTTTATTACAGATCTTTATTGCAATGTTACTGGTGGGGTGGGGGAGCATTGCCTTACTCTTAATCTTGTTTCAGGCAAAAGTCAACCTGACTGATGAAACAACTGTGTCTCACCATATCAGGGCAAAACTGTGAGAAGAATCAAATTTCCAGAAAGGACATTCGTTCACAGATCAGTTTGCTTACAGTTCCCTTACTGAAAGATGACTTCTCTCTCCTGTCTTCAGTAATAACGCACACTCTCTTTTCATAAGGCTTTCCTTGCTTCTCCGCATGCAAGTAATGGCCCCACAGAACAGCTTCTGAAGAGCCAATATGAGTAGAAAAGGATTCTGGATACTTGGTAGTACCTTAGGTTATATCTGACAAAAACCAATGAAGTCAGATCTTTAGATTTCATAGATACAAGCTGGTCATCACCTTTAAAATCAGAATTTAATAATTCCATGAGTATAAAGGTACTATACAGTCCTTTATGGAAATATTACATCTTTCCCTTAAGCATGGGAAACATTAAAGACCAGATACCAGAAAAGAGGGATCCTTATTTTCTACCATGGCACCCTGCTAGCTTTCTAATCACTGAATGAATTTTCAAAAGCAGCTCTTTCATAGGAGAACTGGCATGTCTGTGTCTGCCAGCAAAACAAACCAAACTGTTTTATTTTAGGTGCTAACTGCTCCTTACCGCTGAATTGGGACCTGAATTAGGAGTCTGTAAGTCTGGAAATCAAGAGTCCCTATGTGAGCATGTCAGAACTCCCCCATGAAGGTATCTGCTGCTCCAGCATCACTCTGACACCCTCCCTCGGAAGCTGCAATACTCCTAGCAGCTGCTTCTCGGGGAGAAAACTCACTGTTTGACTTACAAAAAAAAAAAAAAAAAAAAAGAAGAAAAAGAGAGAACCTGCTGTTTGCTCTAGGTAACAGTAATTCAGCCGAATATATATTTATTTGGATGATGAAGGAATGTAACATCAGTGACTGTCACAAACTCCAAACTATTTTCAAGAAAACGAGAAAATTGTCTTTGCTGAATGTACTCAAATTGTACTTTTTTTTAACCTCTGACACTCTAACTAATGAATATGACTTTCACAAACAGGAATAATCTCCTGCCAACTAATCGAGAGAATGAACTGGTACTGGCCTTGGTATTAGTATCTCTTTCTCAGTTATATTAATCCCATTACCAGACTACTTGAGCAAATGACAATAATAATGATAATGATGTCTTGGAAAGCTAAAAGATGGATTGGGTATGAGTCCAGCTAGCCCACTGGGAGGTCTTCCTAGTAGTTACTCTGCTTCCTGCTACTGAAGTATCATGGAGCACGACCTAATTTCATGGACTAAGTACAAAACTGCGAATCATGAACACCTATCGTAAGGCCCACTGCTTTTTCCCTGGAGCTCATGACAAGATTCTGCACCATACTGGTGTGGTAGATCTAATCCATCTCTGTCTAATCTCTGCTTTTGGGGCAAATCACTTTCCCATTCATGTCTTAGTGGTCAAAACTTGCAAGGGGATAGTGTTGTGAATGAATCCAGCTGAGACACAAGCCTTAGAGAACTGCAAAGTTTGCAAGGACTGTAGCTCCCACATTGTGGGTATAAATTCCAAATTATTGGAGTTTTCATCCACTTACGAGCATCTAAGAATAAAAAATTACAATAATGAAAAGCCGCTGTGTTTGCATTCCTGTGCCTCTAGATTTGACCAGTTTATAGAGTGGTACAAACTTATCAAAAGTTTTAAATGTTGTTTTTGTGGTAGCCAATAAAAAGCAGGAGATGATTCTCAGCAGGCTATTAGTTTTATAATTGTTATTAATACTAGTTGCTTTATTATGTAGCACTAGCAAAGTAAACTCAAGCTTTTTCAGCACATTTTAGCTTTAACGAAGCAATTACTTGAGTCAAAATCATTTATCAAATTGAGCAACTCCTAGCAAGAATTGTATTTCTGACTTCAAGTCTTTGTTTTTCAAATAGTAAGGCATAATAACTTCTTGAAGAATTAGTAATCAATGTGTCACTCCTGTAAGTAATTATTTTACTTGAAACAAGTAATAAGTCTGTGTTCCCATTTGAGGGCACATGTAATTGTAATGTATTGTTAATTCTGCAGTCTTTTGTATAGAATGAATATTCAACTTTAATAATCACGGGAAACTATCAAACTATCTCTAGTGTATGTTCTCTGTAGAAAAAAGAATGATAGAAGAGTTAGCATACTGAGTATCTTTTTAAATTTCAAACTTCAGAGAAAACCACGATTTATTGAAATGCATTCTGTGTGTGGTGTTTGTGTGCATACTCAGCATGTCCCAAGGTTTTTGTTGTTGTTGTTTTGAAAGAAAACTATAGGCCTACAAGAACTTGGAATCAGATGTGCTTGTTTCTTTATGCTTGTCTCTTCCATTGCATTCACTGTCAGACCAGGAGCATGGCACAAGGCTCTTCTCTGCCTCAGTTTCACTCCCTTTAAAGTGAAGAAAACTAAATCCATCTCAGGGACAGAGAACACTGTCGTCATGAGTTATTGTTTGTTAAGCTCCTTAAGATCAGTAATTAGAAGTCCTTAGTGAAGCACAGAGCATTACTTGTTCTTAAAAAATAATAAACTGAAATATAATAAAACTTTCCAGCTGCAAGATATGTCTTAGGACACATTTATATCACATTAGACTACGAAGTCACATTTTCAAATGAATGAAACATTTTCACATGAAATGAAACAGATATTTGGCACTGTACATGAACACTACACCACGATATGGCACATGAGTTCCATCCCTGGGGGTGTTCAAGAGTTGATGGATGTGGCCCTGAGCAACCTGATATGACTAGACCTGCTTTAAAAAGGCAGCTGATGTAGCTCCTTGTTACAGCACACTTGTAAGAGCCTTCCTGGACTGGCCTGAATATTCCACACTTCACAAGTGTGAACCTTGTATGGACACACAGACAGGACATCAGTGAAACCCTCAGTCTAAACAGCACTTGGCAGCACAGAGGGTGCAGTCGAGCCTGTGCTTTGACCCAGCTCTGGTCCCAAAGATGATTAGACATATTACCTCATGACTGTGCCTCTGCAAAGAAGTCTTGCCTCACAGCTGGACTTCATCTGTGGGTATTGTCCTGTGTTAATGCAGCCAGATGGCCTTTCTACTGCAGCTAGCTGAGGGAACGTGCACAACTGTCCACACCTGACTGTGCAGCACTGCCCATAATGTCTTCTGCCACTACAGAAAAGCACCATTTATCCCAGATTCCGAAAGTACAGGTGCCACTGCTGTGTCTCTGTCATTGCCTCTTGCAGCCCAGTGCTTATAGCACCATGCTGGGGCTTTAATTAACTACTGACAGAAGAGAGAACAGCAGCTACTCAGTCATCAGGAAAGCCTGCGATCACTCATTGTGCACCCTCACCGCAAGTCCAAGATGAAACCAGGTCTCCAAGCTGGACATTTATGCTATTGCTTTTATTTTGTTTGTTTGTTTGTTTGAGGTTTAATGCCTATGCGGTTAATTTGAGGGCGATAAATAGCTTTTTGAGAAAACTAATTTGTACACAGCTGCAATTAATCAGAGTGTGGAGAAGAGTGCACCAGAGCTGAACGCCCCGCTGAAACAGATGGCTGTGCTGCTGCCACACACCCCTGCATTCCTGCGAAGGTTAAGCCAAATTGCAGAGCCCTGGGAATTTCAGCTCGCACACATGCTGGCTCTCCCCACATCAGACCTGCTAGGGAAAAGCTTGAATGATTTTCACCTGGAAGCCTCCTGGGGCTTGCAGCCATTACTTGAGAAGTTTAATAACCACTGGCAGGGGAAAAAAAAAAAAGAAACAAACAATTCACTGAACCTTTCCAACCACACAGCTGAATTTAGCATCTAGTCCTGTTCCTGGCTGTCTTCCTTATACTGGCTGATCCTCAAAACTTTCCCAGTATGAGAGCAAAAAAATATCAGCCAGATGGCAGCTGCTGTTTACAACAAAGCAACCTGAGAAGAATCCATTAGTCTTAGTTGTTTCTACTGGTTTCCATCTGAATGCAATAAGAAGTCAATATTCCCAAAGAAAGAGAAGTTGGGGTGCACAGAGAGAAGTGTAATGTTTTCAAGCTTCAGGATTGCAGGGTGGCTCCCTGCAAACCTTGGGGACTGATCTGCAGCAGTACTGAAGGATGATGTGCTGATTCAAGGAAAGATTGTGAGAGCTGGTGCCAAACAGAACTTCTCTGAAATGAGAAAAATTTCATTCCGTGGCACCCATCATGCTCAAGACACACAATGGCTTGCTTGTAAGATGGTTATTTATTAGGTTATTCACCACTCGCCTGAGCTGCACCCGAGTTACCAGGAAGAGGTTTAGCAATCACTTTAAGAATCTTGTCACGTAAGAAAAACAGGTGAAATCTGGAAAGAGGGTTATGTTTGAAACCTGAACTTCTTTTTAATACATAGATGCTCTTCTACATAATCACTACAAGATGACTAATAACCTTCAGGTATTCCTGCTAAAGTGAGTCTTAAATGCAAAAGAACAGTGATTGTACAAATGCCATAGCTATTATGAGTGATTCTTCAAAGGTCAGAGTAAAAGGTCCTCCCACGTGTGCCATTATATTATGGATGATAGTCGCAAAAGAGACTAGTGTGAGACATACCCAAACCACAAGACCATGTAATCTCTGCTTTAATGTCGTTGATTTCAAAACTGCTAGAATCAATTTTCATGACTTGATTGAGAAACAAAAGGCAACACAGAAGCCAAGTCCTGACTGTATGGGCTTGCTGCAGCCATGGAAAGAGGATTTCACTTTACTCCCCATTTTCCTTTCCTGTGCAAACACACACAGTCCTGCAGCAATGCCTTGAGTAAGGGAAGCACCTCAGCTAGGGAGTAAAAGCAGGTGGCCTGAGGAGTTAAAACCTATCAAGGTTCCTTCAAGTAAATCCACATCAGACAATTACTGTCAGTTTTCTACTACTTTCTTCCTTGCTAACTCTTCAATGGCTTCAATAATTTGCTATTATCTTGCAAAAGAGGGATGAGAAAAAAGACACTCGCAAATGGTTGCTTAAAGATGTAAGCACTGTGGCAGGCACTTGGGGAATTCTAGTAGCAGGGCAGAAAGATATCTGCACAGATCTTTAAGGAGGCTGAACTTGTGAACCTCAGAGTAGAAAGGCTTTTTATGATTCTGCACGAGTTGTGTGTGCTTTTCCTCCTGGCCAGGACCTTGCTTTCCTCAGATGCAAAAAGTAATTACAGTGATGACTCCAATAAACTCACAGAGAGTGTTGTTTCTCTCCTTTACCCAAAGAACATGCAAATGTATTCAACAGGCTATTACCTTTGGTGGTTGTTGCAGGCAAGCAAAAGGATTCACCATTCCAAGATGAATCATAACAGTGGTGAACAAAAGAAAAGCAAGGCCCAGAGTATGGTGACTGACACTTCTGAAGGTAGAGAGATGCAGTTCTGGACTGAGAAGTTGAGAGAATTTCCATGTGGTCAATAACGACTGCACATGCAACATCAGCCAAGAAACCAGAAACCCAAGCAAGAGTTCCCACAACACTTTAGCAATGATAAAAAGCCATGTTATTGCAGACCTTAGAGAACAAAGGCATAGTGTCTTCTGTTATTAAACTTTGCCAAAGACAAAGCTATAGATCAAGTGTAATTTGGTTATTTTAGTCAGAGACAGAAGCTCAGACTTCTAGTTTCTGCTTCTGGCTCTGGTATTAGACTTTACCTTATAGGGCCAGCACTATCATAGCATCTAAGCACCTTTTACGTTTTATCCTCATAACTGATAGTAAAGACTATTAACCTCACTTTCAGGAGGGTAACAAAGGCACCAAAAGGCTAACTATCTTCCCTTGGATCATGTGGGAAATTCATGACAGGAATGAACTGACCCAATTCTCCCAAGACTCGGGTTTTGAATTTTCTTCTTTGCTCAAATCCACTCAAATGGCCATAACCTCAGTCAACTCTGGATATAATTGTATTTTCACCAAGATGGGTAAGAAGACTGAATTTTAAAGCCTTCTGAGTTGTTAGGATGAAAGGCACTACAAAAAGTTCAGTGTACTATAATAATCATTGGCCTCATACCTTGCAGTGGTAAAATGAAATAACATCACTACAGTATATTATTCTTTAGATAAAATGCTCTTATTTCTACTATATTTGTATTTCTGCAGTGTTCGACTCCATAAGACTCAGGCTCTCCTGTTTACCCTCCAAGCTTCATGCCACAGTTAAGAATTGCTCTGTAGCACCTTACAGTGGAAGCTCTGGGTGGCTACCTGTGGCCAGACAGCAAACAGTGGCAATAAAACCAATCTCAAAATTTATTGCTACAATATACTTATTGTTTTCCCTCCTACTGTGCTGAACGGGATTGTCGTGGTTTAACCCCAGCCAGCAACTAAGCACCACGCAGCCGCTCACTCATTCCCCCCCCACCCAGTGGGATGGG
>JANHGO010000042.1:30868911-30926118 GCA_024606505.1 Aquila spilogaster
ATCAGCTCCACTATCATAATTACTTTCAAACTCTGACATGGGTTGAATCAGATGAACACCAAATCAATTTTTGCAGCTAGCAATCAGTGCATTCTTAGCTCATAAATTAAAATGTCACTGGGAGAATGAGTACAAAATAATGCCTGTTTCTCTACTTTACACTGCAGAAAGAGCAACTTCCTTCTTTTTCCTTCTGTTTGATTCAATAGCCCAGTGAATGTTGCTTGTATGTCCTTAAGCACTGTACAGTACATTACACTCATCTAATTCAAAATAGAGTTGGCACAGCTGGATGCCGTACACAAAAACAAAGGAAATTATACACTAGCTATGGAGTGGGGTAAGAGCTACACCCCTGGGTATCCAGAGCCCTATTCTAGATGTGGGTAGATGGCAGCATGAGTGTTTTTTCCTGCATCTGCACTTCATGAAATGTTGGGAATCTGCTGACTGCAGATGGCTGAGGGGGAGGAAATGCCTTAAGGCTCCAATCCACTGTCCTTCCCTTCATCCTACTCTGACCTGCTGTGAACCTCTTCAGGCTGAAGTGAGCAGAAAGCTCTCCAACACAAGGAAAATTCTCACCCAAAATATGAGAAGGTCAGTACCTACTCATTGCTGCAATTTCTTTATGGACTAAAGTGATCAGATTAAACTGAACAATCAATGACATATATATTGAAATCTGACCCCTCCTGATAAAGTGCTTGATTTCATATAATCTTCTGGGTCTTATTTCTGAGTCTGTGCACGAATGATTTCATGAGTCCTTCTGTGCCCCACGCTCTGCCTGTCACTCCCCACTCTCTACTTCAAACCACAGACTGCTGCTGAAGGACACAACACCAGGCTGATGAGTTTACGTTGAATATAACTTGAGTCATCAAATTACTTCTTGTCTTTCCCCATTTTAGGGACTTTTGCACTTTATGAGTACTTTTTTCACTTTAAGTGCATTATTTTCCTAATGATTGAGATAGTTTGACTTCATGCAACATCACTACCCAAGCCCCAAATCCACCCTGATCGGAGTAGCTCTAATGCCGTATTTGCTTTCCAAAAGAGAAAACTTCAAGCACATTCCTCTCCCATCCAGCTGGAGAGCAGGTTTGAAGATCAACACAGGCTCCTTCAAAATTCTCCTCCAAGGTTCCAGCTCCCAGTAATAGCAAACAGGACAGCCAGCTGTACTAGCAAATCCAGCTAATCATGTTTAATGCAGTTTTGTAACAGGCAATGTCAGTACTGAGAGTACTGCCTCAAGTGATATCTTCCAAGAGCTCAGGATTTCTCTCATGCTTTTTCGAGCCTTCTGAAGCTAAGCTATAAACTCACTGAAACCCGAATATAAAATACTTCCCTATTTATTAAAAATAGGAATGACTATTACTTCAACCCAACCAGCAGACAGCATACAGGATTTATGGAGTGATGCATTCAGAAGAAGTCTCCTCTCTTCCTTGCAGTTGATTACTTCTCTAGTTAAGAAGAGAATTTTCACTCTAAGTGAAACAGCTGACTCTTTATCTAATGATTGGGGTAATTTTACTTTGTATGATGGGACTAGCCAAGCGAACAAAAGGTCTTATGCACTAAGTGTATCAATGAGTTGTCTGTAACTTTCTGCTGAGTGCTTCTTATTGCATGAGTCTCTTGCTCGGCTGCACTGCCTGAGAACTGACAACTCATCACCTTGAAGCTTAGCAGAGCTGTGTGACAGCAGGGCTCTATATAGCATCTCTACGATATTAATACAGTTCTAAAATGGCAGTAGGTGCAGAATCCTCACATACACAAATCATAGGAAAACAAGAAGGAACCTCTGAAATCTTAAGAGCTACCACTCAGCTACTTCAGGACAACATTATAAATCTATCAATAATCTCATTCTCTTGGACCCCTTCCTCCAGAGGAATCTCCTTTTGAATAGGAACCCTCTTCTGATTTCTAGCCGCAGCTTATTCACAGCTAGGCAACAGTCATTTCTCCTTGGGCCATGCAATGCTTCAGCTTAAATAAATATTTTCCATACCTTGTCTTTGTAAACATGATACAGTTTCAGAGAGCAATCATATCTCCTTTATTCCTTTAGTCTGCAAAGGAAATAAGCTAAATTCTAACAATTTCTTCTCCTAAAACAGATTTCCCATTCACAACTTCAGTCTAAAAATCCCACTCTGCACAATCCTTGGACATGAGCAGATGTACCTTGAAACAGCACTGAACAAATTCAGAGAGATTTTAAAGAAATATTTTAGAGAACAATCCTGCTGGAGTAAAATGGTGACTATATTTGTGTGAATAAATGATTTAAAAAGTCTTTATTTCTACTGGTAAAGGAATGTGGCTAACTGTATTCTGCCTGACAGGAAGCCTGGTTTGCTACCATTTTTAACTAGGTTGCTAGTCAGAGAATAAAAGGCTCTGTGCTTTGAATGGAATGAGAGTTAAAGCTTAGCTCCACATGCTCTTGAATGAATCCAAAGCAGCACATCTACAAAATGGCTGGAAACAGAAATGTACGCATTGCATAAGCACAGAAAGAAGTAAAGAGATCAAGCTGGAAAAAATAGGCAGTTAATTTTCAAACTGCCATCTTTTATCTCTGAAGAAACACAAGAGACAGAACTGATAACTGTCTTGATAAGTTATCAGTTCTGATAACTGCATTACAGAGATGCAATACAGAGTAAGTCCTTATAAAATCCAAACTTACAAACTAAATATAATGAATAACTGAGAAAGCCTCACTTTCCACTTCAATTCTGCTCTCCTTATCTGCCACACTAATATTTAGAAAGTAATTATTGCTCTTGATGATTAGATTTCTTTTCCTCTCTTGAAATAACTGATTTCTCTTTTGAAGTCTGCATCGCCCTGAAGGGAAAATCCATTTCTCAGCAGACTTTTTTCCTTTTTGCCTTGAAAGTCAAGGGGATTAGAAAAAGTAGAATAAAATGGGAGTGAAAAGAAAGAGGGGGAATAGGAAGAGTGAGCAAGGAAAGAGGTCTTTTTTTCAGGCTCAGAAATGTCCTTAAGAATTCATGAGGAGGAAGACCTGACAAGTGATATGCATCTCATAAGGTATGGCATCCTGGGCTGAAATCCAGAGGTTCCTACATAGAGATGAATGGGCACTGCTAACAGCTTATTGCTGGGATGAGGTTAAAATGAAGTCAGTATGACCAGACCAGGCACATCAGCACTTGGCATCTTCATCGTGTATTACATTTACAGTTTTTAGCAGAACTACTACAGCTGGGTTAGTTCTCCAAAGTGAGAAAAAATACATTTCCTCCGATTGTCTGGCTAGCATGACCAAGTTAACCTGGCCTGGAGGGAAAGGAATTCACACTGTAATGACAAAGGGAGATGGATAAATCTAGATAGTTGTATAATCATGCCAACATAAAAATATTAAATTATGGAACCCTGGTTATGATTATTAGAGACTCATGCTTTTCCTAAGGTATACTTCATAATAAAAGGGAAAGTAAATAAAAACTAATATACTATAGGAGATTCCACAGATGAAATATAGATCTGTGTGACTGTTTGTCCCTGAAACTTTTCCCATTAAAGTGGCATACTAATAAAGTTGTAAATCTCTGAGAATCAAAGCCCACACTTGGGAATGTACTTACCATCAACTTGCCTCTTCCAAAACCCTGAAATCAGTGCATGTGAAGCCTGGCCTTCTAATTTACATGAATGTCATTATATGTAATACAATCACATCGTGTGTGAGCATGCCTTTGCACTGCTGCAAAGCAGATCACTTCTTCATACTGATTTTTCTAGAAAGCTAAGGTGAGCATCAGTGAAGACAAAACAATGTAGAAACTTCAAAACACTATTCAGAAAGAGTGGACAATGTCATATTTCAAACACAGTTCCTTTCTCTCATTAAACACGAAGACCCAAACTCATCAGCAGTTATTTCCAGAAAAAAAAAGAAAAAAGAAAAAAAAGTGAGACTTCCTAGAAGAGGAGAAACTGACTATGGCTCTTAACTAAACTCTCTGACTGCCACTGAAGAAGCTACTTAAGCCAGAATATATTTCACACAAACAGGCTGGAAGAAAGCCAGCCCTGGATGAAGTGATGGGCTTATTTCAGAACATGAAGCATTTCTTCTTGGTAGCAAGCCATGCTGACTTTCACTAGGGAGGTGCTATAAAGAAAGCTATGTAGAAACATTCAGAAGTATGATAAAACACCCCTTTGGGGTTTTATAGTGATTGGCTGTTCACTGCACTTATATGTGCAAAGTAGCTTTGTCAGTGGAATCTAAAACAAAATAAAGGTTTTCAGTTGTTAAAGAGACTAAGCACATATTTCTTGGACCTGTTGTTAGTGCTTGGTATATCATAAGTAACTTTTGTCATTGGTGTCTTCTTTAATTTTAATAAACTGCTTATGAAATTAATAAAATGACTTGTCTCTCCCTTGTGCTGGGCCATTTGCATAATTACAAAGAGGGTTCATGGAAAAGAGTCAATCAGTTAATTCCCGTATGCAGATTAAAGAACTTTAAATTAAAATGGCAGGACTTGTGTGAAAACCATGCTAATGTAGCAGAAGATATCCCCAGCGGCAGTTCAGCCATCTTCGTGTATGCCAGGACATCTCTTTGTCTCACTTCACTCTCCCACTAGTGGCCTCTGTGTGGGTAGGAGAGGGTGATGGAACAGAACAAAAAGGAAGGTTTATTAAAGATCTTTAATACAATGTTACTGTTGGGGTGGGGGAGCACTGCCTTACTTTTAATCATGTTTCAGGCAAAGGTCAACCTGGTTGATGAAACAACTGTGTTTTGCCACATCAGGGCAAAACTGTGAGAACTGGATTTCCTGAAATTCCAGAATCTGATATCCAGAAATATCTTTCTGTCACTGATCATTTTGCTTGGCATTCCTCTACTAAAAGTTGTCCTTTTCTGCCTATCTTCCTTAATAACACACACACTACTTTCATAAGGCTTTCCTTGTTTCTGTACCTTCAAGTAGTGACCCCATAGAACAGCTTCTGAAAAGCAGGTATGAGCAGAAAATTACTCCAGATACTTGGTAGTATCTTAGGTTTTATTTGCTAAAAGCAAAGAATCTTTATCTTTAGATTTCATAAACTGATGATCAACTTCAAAATAAGAATTTTATATTTCCATGAGTACAGAGGTGAAATACACATTGGTCCTTTATGAAAGTACTATATCTTTCCCTGAACTATAGAAAATGCTAAAAACTGTGTACCAGAGGAGAAAGATCCCTACTTTCTGTTGTGGCATCCTGCCAGCTTTCTAACCATGGAATGACTTTCCAGAAGTAACTCTTGCAGAGAAGGAATGGCATTTCTGTGTCTTCTAGCAAAACAAACCAAACTCTCTTCTATTTTAGGTGCTCCTACTTAGCTGTTCCTGAATTTGGACCAAAATCAGGATTCTGTATGTCTGGAAAGTAAGACTCCCCAAGTGAGCACATCACAACTCTCCCTATAATGGCGTTTGCAGCTCCAGCATTGCTCTAACAGCCTCCTTTGCAGCTGCTCCCAGCAGTAGGTAGCCAGTCACTGAGACATACAGATTTACTTAGATGACAATGGGATGTAACACTGTTAAAAAAAATCCCCTCTGATATTTTAAACAAGAGAAAAACATATTTTCTGGATATACTCAAAATGTATTTTCTTTTAACCTGGGATACTCTCAAAAAAAATTAATACAACTTTCAGAAACAGGAATAATCTCTTAACAGCTAATTGAGAGCATGAACTAGTACTCGTCTGGGGATTAGCATCTCTCTCTCAGTTATATTAATCCCATTATCAAACTACCTGAGTAAATAAAAATAATAATCATAAATAAGGTCCTGAAAAGGTTAAAATGGATTGTATATAATCCCTATCAGCCCACTGTGAGGTCTTCCTAGCAGTTCCTCTACTTCCTACTACTGAACTAGCAGGGAACATGACATGATTCCACTAAGCACAAGACTGGGAATCTTGCACAGCTACTGTAAGGCCCAATGCTTTTTTTCCCTGGAGCTCATGGTGAGACTGTGGTGGGATAGACCTATTTTCGTCTCATCTCTGCTTTTAGGGCAAATCATATTA
Organism: Aquila spilogaster; assembly: GCA_024606505.1. Taxonomy (NCBI): domain Eukaryota; kingdom Metazoa; phylum Chordata; class Aves; order Accipitriformes; family Accipitridae; genus Aquila; species Aquila spilogaster. The sequence continues at coordinate 30,875,023 of JANHGO010000042.1, forward strand.
TCATTCACATCTCAATGGTCAAAATTCACAAGGGGATATTTTGGTGGATGAAACTAGTTGAGACATAAACAAAAGAAACCTGCTAAGTTTGCATGGGAGGTTTTCAGCTCCCACATTGTGCATATAGCCTTCAAAGTGTTTGTGTTCTCATCCACATATCAGCACTGAAGAATAAAAAAGTGTAATAATGAAAAGCCACTGTTTGCATTCCAGTGGTTCTGGATCTGGCCGGTTTAAAGAGATCAAAAGTTTAAATTGATCAGAAGTTCTAAATGTTATATTCGTGGTAGCCAATAAAAAGCAGGAGCTCATGCTCAGCAGTCTATTAGCTTTATAATTATTATTAATACTAGTTGCTTTATTATGCGGCATTAGCAAAGTAAACTCAGGCTTTTTCAGCACATTTTTACTTTAACAAAGCAATTACTTGAGTCAAAATCATTTATTAAATTGAGGAACTCCTAGCAAGAATTATATTTCTGACTTGAAGTCTTTGTTTTTCAAATAGTAATGCATAATAACTTCTTGAAGAATTAGTAATCAATGTGTCACTCCTGTAAGTAATTATTTTATTTGAAACAAGTAACAAGTCTGTGTTCCCATTTGAAGGCACATGTAATTGTAATGTATTGTTAATTCTGCAGTCGTTTGTATAGAATGAATATTCAATCTTACTAATCATGAGAAACAAACTATCTCTAGTTTATGTTCTCTTCAGAAAAAGAATAATAAGAGTTAGCATACTGAGTATCTTTTTAGGTTTCAAACTTCTAAGAAAAACGTGTATTGAAATGCACTCTGCGTGCGGTGTTTGTGTGCATTCTCTGCATGTTCTGTTTTTTTCTTGGTGTTTTGAAAGAAAGCTATAGGCCTAGTAGAGCTTGGAATCTGACATGTTTGTTTCTTTATACTTGTCTCTTCCATTGTATTCACTGTCAGATCAGGAGTACAGCATGAGGCTCTTCTCTGCCTCAGTTTCTCTCCCTTTAAAATGATGAAAACTAAATCCATCTTAGGGGAAGAGAATATTGTCGTCATGAGTTATTGTTTGTCAAGCACTTTAAAATCAGTAATAGAAATTCTTAGAGAAGCACAGAGCATTACTTGTTTGTAAGAGATAATAAATTAAGATGACATACAATAAAACTTTCCAGCTGCAAGATATGTCTTAAGATACTTTTATATCACATTAGACCATGAAGTCATATTATCAAATGCATGAAGCAAAACAGATTTATTCCACCACATACCACAGCATGAGGCAGGGCTTCCATCTTGGAGATGTTCAAGACTTGACTGGATGTGGCCCTGAGCAACCTGACATGATTAGTCTTGCTTTAGAAAGACAGCTGGTGTAATTCCTTACTATAGCACACTTTTAAGAGCCTTCCTGGGCTGGCCAGAACATTCAGCTCTTCACAAGTCTGAATCTCACATGAGCAAACAACTGGACAAGACACTGGTGAGAGCCTCAATCCAAGCAGAGTACTTGGCAGCATGGTGCAAACAGCCAAAGCTCTATTTTGAGTCAGCTCTGCTCCCAAAGATGATTATACACACTACTTCATGGCCGTGCCTGTGAAAAGAAGTCTTGCCTCACAGCTGGACTTTTTATGTGGGCATTGTCCTGTGTTAATGCATCCAGGTGGCCTCTCTGCTGCAGCTAGCTCAGGGAGTGTGCACAGCTGTCTGCACCTGGCCGTGTACACTGCCCAGAATGTCTTCTCCCATCACAGAAAAGTGCCATCTATCCCAGGCTCTGAAAGTACAGGTGCCATTGTGTCTCTGTCATCACCTCTTGGAAGCTATGTGCTTCTAGCACCATGCTGGGACTCTAATTAGCTTCTGACAGGAAAGAGAACAGTAGCTACTCAGCAATCAGAAAAGACTGTGATCACTCATGATGCACCATCACCACAAGCTCAAGATGAGACCACCTCACCAAGCTGGACATTTACATTATTGTTCTTATTTTGTCTGTTTGTGTGAATTTTAATGCATATGCTGTTAATTTGAGAGCAATAAATAGCTTTTCAAGAAAACTGGTTTGTACACAGCTGCAATTAATCAGAGTGTGGAGAATAATGCAGCTGAGCCGAACACCCTGCTGAAATAGATGGCTGTGCTGCCACCACACAGCCCTGCATTCCTGTGGAGGTGAAGCCAAATTGCAGAGCCCTGGGAATCTGAGCTTGCACACACACTGACTCTCCCCACATCAGGCCTGCAAGGGAAAAGCTTGAATGATTTTCACCTGGAACCCTCCTGGGGCTTGCAGCCATCACTTGAGAAGTTTAATAACCAGTGGCAGGAAAGAATTAAAAAAAAAAAACACAAAAAACAAATAACAAAAAACACAACGAATGCATGGAACTTTTCCAGCCATGCAGCTGAATTTAGCACCCAGTCCTTCTCCCTGCCTGTCTTTTGCATTCCGCTTGATATCAAAACTGTCCTGGTATGAGAGCAGGAATGACAGCTGCTGTGTACAACAAAGCAACCTGAGAAGTCAGCAGTCCTAGTGGTATGTACTGGTTTCCATCTGAATGCAATAACAAGTTAACTTTCCCAAAGAAAGAGTAATTGGGGTACACAGAGAAAAGTATAATGTTTTCCAGCAGGGGCAGCTCCCTGCAAATCTTGAGGACTGACATACAGCATCAGTGAAAGGTGGTGTGCTGATTCAATTGGAAATTGTGAGGGCTGGTGCCAAGCAGAACTTATTTGCAATGAGAGAAAAAATTCACCGGGGTCCCACAGGGCATACAATGGCTTACAAGAGGGCTATTTATTAAGTTATTGACCACTTGCCTGAAGTGCACCCAGAGTTACCAGAAAGAGGTTTAGCAATCACCTTAAAAATCTTGTGATTTAAGGCAAACTATAGGTGAAATGTGATCATGTTTGTAATCTAAACTTCTTTCAAATACATAGATGCTCCTCTACATAGTCACTAGAAAATGACTAATATCCTTAAGATATTACCACTAAAGTGGATCTTAAATACAAAAGAACAGTGACTGTGCAAATGTCGTATCTATTATGAGTGCTTTTTCAAAGGTCAGAGTAAAAGGTCCTCCTACGTGTACCATTATATTAAGGATGATATTCCCAAAAGAGACAAAAGAGACCAAGTAATCTCTGCTTTAATCTTGATTTCAAAGCTGCTTGCATCAATTTTCATGACTTGATTGAGAACCAAAAGGCAACACAGAAGCCACATCGTGATGGCTTGATGCTGCCATGGGAAGAGGATGTAATTCTGCTCCCCATTTTCCTTTCCTGTGCAATAGCACATGTTCCTGCAGCAATGCCACGAGAAGGGAAACACTTCAGCTGGAGATTAAAAAGAAGGAAGGCTGAGGAGTTAAAACCTATCAAGCTCCCTCATACAAATCCAAATCTGATAACTAGTGCCAGTCTTCCACTATTCTATCCCTTGCTGATTCCTCAACGGCTACAAGATCTTGGCTATTATCTTACAAAGGACTGATAAGAAAAAAGGACATTCATAAATGGTTGCTTGAAGATGTTAGCTCTGCAGCAGACACTCAGGGAATTCTAGTTGCAGGGCAGAAAGATATCTGCATAACTCTTTAAGGAGACTGAACTTGTGAACCTCAGAGCAGAATAGCTTTTATGATTCTTCACAAGTCCTGTGTGCTTTCCCTTATGGCCAGGACCTTGCCCTTCTGAAATGCAAAAAGTAATTACAATGTACGATGATGATTCCAACAAAATCACAGAGATTTTTTTCCACTCCTTTACCCAAAGAGCATGTAAATGTATTTAATAGGTTAGTATCATCAGCAGCTGTTGCAGGCAAGAAAAAGGAGACACCATTCCAACATGAATCATAACAGTTGTGGTGAAAACAAAAGCAAGGCCCAGAGTAAGATGACTGACACTTCTGAAGGTAAAGAAAGAGTTTGAGTTCTGGGCTGTAGGCAATAAAGACTGGCACATGGGACATCAGCTGAGAAACCAGGAGTTTAGCAGGAGTTACCATGACACTTCAGCAGTGATAAAAAGCCATGGTGTTGCAGATCTTACAGAACTAATGCATGCTGTGTTCCGTTATCTAACTTCACCAAGTACAAAGCTATAGATCAAGTGTAATTTAGTTATTTTAGTCAGAGACAGAAGCTCTAATTTCAGGTTTCTGCTCCTGGCTCTGATATTGGACTTTACAGTGCCACCACCACCATTGAACCTGAACATCTTTTATGATTTATCCTCATAACTGATACTGAAGACTATTAACCTCGCTTTCAGAAGGGGAACCAAGGCACCAAGTTTCTATCTTCCCTAAGATCACAAAGGAAATTAATACCAGGAATGAACAGACTCCATTCTTCCAAGACTCAGGTTTTGAATTTTCTTCATTGCTCATATGCGCTTAAATGGTCATAAGTCCAGCTAACTCTAGATAAAATTGTACTTTTTCCAAGATGGGTAAGGAGGCTGAATTTTAAAGCCTTCTGAGTTGCTAGAATAAAGGGCACTACAAAAAATTCACTACACCATACCAATTACTGGCCTCATATCTTGCAATACTGAAACTCAATGATAACAATACTGTATCATACTCTTCTTTAGATAAAATGCTCTTATTATTTTTATTATATTTTTCTGCAGTGCTCAATTCTGCAACCATAAGACTCTCCTTTTTACTTTCCAAGCTCCATGCGACAATTAAGAATCACTCTGTAGCATCTAACAGTAGAAGTTTTGGGTGGATGACTGTGGCCAGATAGCAAGCAGTGGCAATAAAATAAATCTCTAAATTTATTGCTATAACATTCAAGTTTTCTTCACTCCAAGTGCACTGATCAGGTTTATATTTTAGCCAAAGATAAAAAATGAAGAATATACTGCTGGGAGTTGTATACCAGCATTATGAAGCAATCTGATAAATAAAACTACACAATTCAGTGCACGCTGATCAGAAGGACAATGAGAAAGAAATGCAAAGTATAATATTAGGTTAAAAAACAAAAACCTAACAGTGGCCATGCAGATTTCTCACTGCTCACAACAGCTCAGTTGAGGCAGAGCTCAATGCTGAACCTGGGATGCTCCACATTTCTGTGACAGAAGTTCTCTCAAGAGAACTAGAAGAAAAAGAACCCTCCGGCAAAGCTGGCAGGAGCAGTGCTATCTGAGATGTACTTTTACAATAATAGAAGAAGACTGCTGCTACCAGCTTTTTAAACAGTTATGGGGAGCTAGCACGTATCAGCCCAGCAGAACAAATTGCCTCATTAAGAGCTCTTTCCAGTAAAGCAATCATCACCCTCTGCCTACAATTTACATGAGCTCTTCCTATCCACATCAGAGCTGAAAAGGAAATGGTGTGAAAGAGAAAAGCACTGATATGAAATAAAAGTTGCACAGAAGCCCTAAGTCATATTCAAGTGCTTGCTGTTAGGTCAATTCACAAACCCCCAGTACCTCTCTGGTACAAAGACCCCTTTATAGGGCTTACAGTCTTTCTGCATTCTCCTATAAAAGACAAAGATTGAGATTTTCTGGAGGTTATCCTTCTGCCTTCACTTGCAGATGATAAAAAGCTTTTTAAGGGCTATGCTAACGTCATCTTGTTATCATATGGGAAGCTGTCTACCATGTATGCTAAGTCTAAGTGTGGCATTATGTATGTATTTCTCAGTACCTACAGTTTGCTTAATGAGATCACTGCTTACGGGAAATGGCTTTCTGTACCTGAGAGCACTGATGGTTGTGGATGAGGAATATGACATGTAGAAGGATGTAGTACACAGACATGAGCAGACTTGTGGCTCTGAGAGATATTTACAGCAGATAGAAAGATGTGATTGTGAACTTTTGGAGGACCAGTGTCTACTCTCTGGGCAAACTGTATGTGGTCATTTCAAGAGTATTTTAAGGAGATACATGTGACTATGTACACTTCATGAATTTATTGAGTATCTCTAATCAAAGGCAAACACTTAACCTTTGCCCTCTTCCTAAATATACAATTAGTGCTGCCCAATATGAGAGGGAAACATGCATCTGATAAGTTTTTGCTAAGCAACCAGACAGATCACTCCTTTCTTCCCCTCTTGGCCTTTTTGCTCATCCACATAAAGCTGCTGAGTACCTTTCCCTGCAATATGTTTTTCCATGAAATCTGTCTGTTTTGGATTTATTTCCCATCATGTACACAGAATCTGCAAGAGTGTGTAGTTTTTTGGGAGGGTAAATTATGGGAAACTTTCCCAACATCACCCAAGCTCTTCCTTCCACAGGAATCAGGCAGGAAGCTGAGTTGAGCTAGAGCACATGCCTCTAGCTACTTCATATCAGATCAAAAATTAAGCCTTCAGAAGCATGTGCATGTATTGACTTACATTTCAAGTGATTTTAATACCATGCCTCTCCTGCTTTTGAAAGGAAGGACAACTTTTACACTTTTCTTGCCCTTCCTTCTGAAGTTCCAAACTTCTGCTTGATTCTTGCAAACAAAAGAACATGTAATGTCTCCCTTCTGTGACCAGCAGTCTGTAGGGCAAGTTTATAAACAATTCCTGTCAGTGCCAGTGCAACTGAAAGTCATTTAGTATTTGCAAACCCAGACGAGAAAGAGATTGGAGTGGAAAGGAATTTTTTTCAGCAGGGAGAAGACCTCAGCAAGGAAATAAAAAGATGAATAAACCTGCCATAGGCTTTTTTTTTTTTTTTTTTTTAATGGAGCAGAGGCACAGTTACTAGGTACTCGCAAAGAAGGCATGCTGGATATATGATTCCAAATACATCATCCATAATATACCACTGCACAGAAGCCATACAACTTTTCAAACAGTTGTCTGAGGCAGAAATAAATACAAAGTCTTAGTGGGAAAAAATGACCAAAAGGATTACAAGAGAGCATTTGGGTAGTACAAGTAGGAGTCAGACAGCTATCTCTGAGAACCTGTTTTCATATTTGCAACTTGTCAGAAACAGGAAAATTATTAAGCTTTTATTATTATTTTTCTCTTAATAACTTGGGTGACTTTTTATGATTCATAAAATGTGACAGTTTGATAGTGCTCACTAGAAAGGAAAGGCCACAAACACAAAGCCCTGCCAAACATACCTTCATCCACAACAGTGGCACCACCTTTACTTCAGATAAGTGACACACTACCCCCTTGAAACTGTTATTTTGACTCATAATCTCCTATTCCCAGTTATTCCAGACCTGAAGGCCCCACAAAAACTGCCAGTTGTTCTCACTGCCAATGTGAAACTACCTACCTCTTCCTCTCTTCAATACTGTCTTACTGTTCCAATGAAATACTGTAGTGATTGCTCATATTTCTCTGCAATATTTTAGGACTGGGGTCAACTGCATATTCCATCATGGTCTGCAGCATCCCATCTTGTCCAAATATTGATCTAAAAATTATCTGCTAATGTACTTTGTTAGTTTTCAATATTTATGGTTCTTCATTCTCAGACAAATACAGGCTTAACAAAAAACTAAGTTCAGTGTAATTCGCACATATCGATTCAAGTGTGTTGCAAGACATGGAAATGGTATGTTCATGAATCCTAAACAATGCATAAAGGAAGTCAGAAATCAGGAGTGGATAAGCTTAAAAATATCTGAGAGATGAGGCAGAAAGTGCACAGGGCAATCTGAGATACACTGGCTGGAGCGATGTGTCTAAATTGAGAACATCTTCTGTAATTAATCTACACAGTTTCCTTTGGGAAAATGTATCAGCCTGGTGACTGGCTAATTAGGAGGCCACAACTTGATCCAACAGGAATGTAGAAAAATTTAGGTTGGAGGGTACCTCAGAACGTCTCTAGTCCAAATCTTTGTTCAAAGCATGACCAGCTTTAAAGCTGTTCATGAACTCATCCAGTTGAGTTTCAAAAATCCCCATGCGGAAAGATTCCATGGCCCTTTTAGGTGCTTGCTCAACTATGCAATCACTCTCACATTTATTTTTCTTACATCACTGGATTTTCCCTTGCTGAAGCTTGTGTTTGTTGCTTTTTGTCCTTTACCTGCATATTTTGCAATTTTTGGATCTCTCTCTATGAACCCCTGTATGTAGCAGAAGCCTACAATTAGATCCCTTCTTCATTCCAGGTTGAACAAACTAGTTCCTCCAGTTTGTTCCTTGTACATCAAATATTCCAACTCTAACTGTCTTAGTGCCCTTTGCTAGTCTGTTCATGGTTTGTGTATGCCTTTTGGAAGAAGCCAAAAACAGAACACAGCACTCCAGACACAGACTTTCAGGTCCTGAGGAGATTAATCACATTTTTCAACCTGACAGAAATGTCCTCAGGACTGCAGTCCTCTGTGCAGTTAGCATTCACCCCTTCAAGTGCACACTGAGAACTCATACGTAACAAAACATTTTCCACCAGGATTTCCAGGTCCCTCGCTTCAGATCTGCTCCCTGTCCAGATTTTCTGTTATAAAGATGCCATGGATAATGTGTCAAAAGCCCTGCTTCATACTTCCAGGAGAGTCTTCATCAGTAGTACTTCAGCTGTGCTGTGTAAGTTCTCTCTGCCTTTATTTGGAGCTGAGCCATATTGGAAAAAAGACTACAGGTTTCACTGCAGTATTGGAAAGTACCAGCAGGACCATTCCTTGTAATGGTTATTACACTCTATTAGGTATGGAAGAAAAAGGAAAGTGGATCCTCAACACTGATCCTTCCTTCTGATCCTACTCCTTGTGCAATTTATAATATACAGGCCTTGGATAAAAATAGGATAAAAATGAAAACCAAAACCCCTTTCAACAGTGGAATGTTTTAATTCCTGAGCTACACAATCACCATAGCATCTCTTGGTGCAATAAAGCTAAAATTTATGTTGTACACAGCTTGGCTTCCTCCAGTTGATGGAGGGTAACAATGCCTCCATCTCACAGCCTTATCTATGTGACTGCCTACTGCCACAACATCCCAGACTTGGGAGGAAAGAAGTATCAATATATGCAGGTTAGTTTTCAACACACACAGATGATGATGATGGTCATCTTAGGAATGTTCAGGTAAGAAACTGTTTATGTTTGTTATGCTCTTACAGCGCTGAGTGGGAGATGTTTTCTGCTTTAAATTTGTATACTAAGACTTTGAACTAAGTAACAGTAAAAGTGTGGAAAAAAAAGAAGAAAAAATTACTCTGCTAAAATGTCTTTGCTATTTTTCTGGATAACATTCAAATGTTATCATTAATAAAAATCATACATAATAAACATAGGTAACATCTAACAACTGTTGCCTGTGCCTTCATCACACCATTAGACCATGCAGTCTCCGTACTAACTAGTAAGAACTGATTCTGAAATGAGAAGCTTGAAGACCTTTTCTATTCTTTGTTCTCCAGCCTGCCATTTGATATATGACAATTCACATAGGAACTGCTTCAAGAGTGCAGCACATCCTAGCCCAGATTTCTTTATAGACAGCCTCATTCAGACCCTGGCCTGAAAGAAAAAATACAGCAATTTACAATGATGGATGATCTCAATAGCAAAATTCCACCTGACCTGCTGCTAAAAGCGAGAAGCATATTACTGACTTGAGATAAGTTGGTTAAGATCAAATATGAAAAAAAAAAATCCAGAGCCTTCAAATGAAACTGAACTTGCATGTGAATTAAACTTTTTTCTGAGATTTAGAAAAAAACTTTTTTATATTCCTTACGCATTGAGCAGTGCGTATTAGAGCTCTGGCTGAAATGACAAGTACCCTATCACCAGAAAGATAAAACTGCCGATGATCAACCAAATCATCAACACTTGTTCTCTTTCCCTGACCTACCTATCTTTCATTCTCTCTCCCTGTCTGATTTCCTCTTCTGATCGTTTTCATCCTGGCCACATATTTCCCTCCCCCTCCACACAACCTTCCTCTCACTATTTCAATAAAACTACTGCACAATACTATAACTGTATATTTCTTATATAATACCGACATGTTCTGAAAAAATACAAGTAATTTTCTGTGCCCTAAAAAGGAAGAAAGGAACAAGCATGGCAACTGGTAATCCCCAAATATGATCTTCAGAAAACAAAAATGAAGTCGCAGTATTAAAAGCTCAAATAATATCAAAATCACAAATTGCATTTGTTTCTAATGGGTTTATAACCAAAACCAAGTACAAACCCTGTTCAGTCTTAGAATACATCAGTTATTTCCTAACTATGGAAAATACACAGATGAGATGTAAAACAAGACCATTTTTTCGCACTGGTTCTTTTTACTCTCATAATACTGCTTGGAAGCTGACAGCCAGTTACTTTGAGCAAAGATCCTTTTTTTTACATTTCTTTCTTCAGAAAGAAATACTTGGAAATGAATAAATCTGCAGCTTAGTTTTATGGAAAAGGCTGGGGCACTGAAGCATGATTTGTCCTCTCAATAAGGGTGAGTGACATCTTCATATAATTAAGTCTTCCATTCATTCTGCAGTTAAGCTTTATTCACCTCATTTCTTAATGTAATATAAACAAGTTTTATAGGTCGATACTCAGACAGGTGTGCTACACACTGAGTCTCAAAGACCTGCAGGCCAGAAAAATGGAAAACAGAATGGCAAAATTACTTGTCTGCAAACATTTAGGGAATGCTGTGAAATGTTTAATGACATACAAGTAAGTTTCACAAAACTCTTTTGAAGTTAAATGTTATTGTTCTTTACTCCTCTCCCTTTTCTTACCTTTTATACTTTGCTGAAAACAGCATCTTCAATCAAGTAGGGACAAAACAACTCATTTATTTCCTAATTTTATAAACCAAATGCTGAAGAAATAAAACTTTCACTTCCCACAGAATTTAAGATCTTGTTTTGAATCCTTCACAGCACAATCTGTTGCCCATGCCCAATGTGCAGTGCGCAGGGTAAAGTGCTCCACACAGCACAGTGACAGCTAGACTACTTCCTTGCTAATGTATAATCATACTCTACAATGTTATTAGTTGAACTAATTCTGACCTCTGAGAGTCAAAATGAATATGCTTTTGCAACTGCATTAAAATTGTCTGAAAAGTTATTCTCATCTAGCTTCTAGATACTGCCAATACATTTCTCCCAATGCAGAAATAATTTCCAGAGTTTCAATTCCAAATAAAAGCAGTTTCACTTAATTACCTTAATTGATAGCTTTGATTAGAGTATTTTGTACCACAGTAGGAGTACTGACGTAGTCAATTACTCTATCTCAACTAGGGCAGGCAATTTGTTTCACACTGCAAACTATTTTATACAATCATAACTGTACCTTCAGCATCCTATATGCCTTCTTACTACAGTGAAAGTAAACATAGATTTGAGCACCTGTTTACTAACTTGCCTATGCAAAAATCTACCAGATGAAATCAAAGAGAGAGATAATTCATTCCATGACATACCTGAAGATGTGTCATGCTATTCCATGACTGCAGTTAATGCATCACATTCTTGGACAACAAAGAATATTTCAACATTTATAGAGAAGTCTAACTTCTTTATTGGATAAGTACCTATAGAAATAATTACTTAGAGACGTAATTTCTTCTTCTGTTTATTTTGCATGAAAATGGGGATTAACAAATATAACTTCAGGTGTTAAGCGGATTTGCATCTGCTCAAATCTGAACCAGCAACAAACTTCGGTTCTAAAATGTTGTGTGCTATTTCTGCACTTTACTACTCAGCTTTTACACTCTGCAGAAGATAGCTGAATATGAGAATTGAGAGAAATTAAACCTGAAGAGACTAGAAAGACAAATATATAAATCTGCTAGGAATCTTAAAGTGAAAAAGACGCTGAGTAAATACAAGGTTTTATTGCTACTAGCCATAATCCTTGCACAATCAATACTTTACACTAATAATTTACATTTGACACCCCTTCATTCCCAAGGATAATAAAAAAAAATTACACAAACATGAAATGAAACAAACAAACAAAAATGAAAAGAAAAAAAAAAAACAAGTAGAAACACGAAAACATTTTAGGCCAGCTTAGCTTCTCCTAAGTAACTAGCAACAGAACTAGAGGGAATGGCCTCAAGTTGCACCAGGAGAGATTCAGGTTGGACGATAGAAACACTTCTCCAAAAGAGTGGTCAGGCACTGGACTGGACTGCCCAGGGAGGTGGTAGAATAACTGATCTTGGAAGTGTTAAGAAATGTTTAGATTTATTGAGGGAAATGGTTTAGCAGGAAATAATGGTTATAGGTGGATGGTTGGACTGGATGATTTTGGAGGTCTTTTCCAACCTTCATGATTCTATGATAACTGTATCCCACTGGGGCAGAGAGAAAAACAGTCACATACCTACCATTCTTTTGTTAGATAGTTCTCAATGGCTGCTGAAGCTTAAGAGATACTTCACAAACACAGATTACAGATTTTTTTTTCTAGCACAAAGAAACCTGGAGCAGATGGGATTCAGCGTTTTGAGTTACCCGAAAGACCAAGTTTCCCCACAGAACTAAAAAGAGCAAAAAAAAACTTCCACTCAGGACTGTTTCTGAAGATTCCAGAGAAAGTCAAAGGCAAAAGAGGACTGAAGAATCCCATTCACTTTTGAAATCTGTTCCCATCTCAGAATCTAAATGTAGTTCTTCCACGCCAAGAAGAAAACTCCAACTCTTCCATCAGGAAAAACCTTGTACTTCACTACCCAGGCAGAAGTGCTCTACTATTATAGACTACAACTATGCAATGCTGGGTGTGACTATCTACATATTTTAGCTTGAACAGAGGGAAAAATGCATGATTAATTCAGACATACTGAAAGGAGCTGAAAAATTCCAGAGAATTTTGACGTCGATAGTTTACTGTTCAAAAACTAGCTTGAGAATAAGTCCATACCAATTTTATATCCTTGTGTATATAAGAAGGAGAATTAAGCTACTGTGAAACCTGAAATAACAGACGAGTACACACAAAGCAAACCATGTATTAGAATAACATGTATGAGAGCTGCTCCGAAAGTAATGCCTCCCATTTTATTTCATTGGCCCACAATATCAGAAGCAAACGTTGGTGGTATGGAAGTAGAGACTGAATCTATCCACCAATATTCTGTTACATTTTGCTACTGTGTGACAGATGGCAGCAAAGGGGAAGTCTGACAAAATGGCATCCAACATGGAAGTGTTTATGAAGCAAAGGTGTGCCACTAAATTCCTCCATGAGGAAAAAATGGCACCCATTGACATTCATTAACACCTGCTGAAAGCTGATGAAGACCAGACAGTGTTTGTGAGCACAGTGAGGCAGTGGGTGGTATATTTCAGCAGTGACAACTACAACAGTGGGTCATCTCTGCCGGTGCAGAATTTTTACAAGTAGGGCATGCAGGCTCTTGTTCATTGCTGGTGCAAATGTGTATCTAATGGTGGTGACTATGCTGAAAAATAGTCTTCCTTGACTGAGAATTTGCTCTATCAAATGGTGTTATTGTGCTCTTCGTATCTGTTCTAGTTTCCATAGAAATAAAGAGAAGAAATTAATTTTGGAGCAGCCTATGTACATTCAAATGAAAAAGAGTTTATTCATACAGATTGGCATCTTGGCTTTCATAAAGCACACGTATATAGTTAAGCAATATATATTTCAATTATGCTATTGAAAAATGTTGCACATAGAAGTTTCTAAGTAGCTCTCAAAGATAAATCTATTTTCCTTTCTTTTGTTACTGAGAAACTGAACACAGCATCACTAATTGTTAGTAGGAGATTTTGTAACACTCAGGTATGCAGTCCTGCATGCAGAATGTAGCAAAACTGCATAGTCTGCTGCTTGGGAAAAAAAAAACTTGAACTCTGACAGAGTAAATTTGGAAACAAGAACCAATAAGACCATGTGGTGCTGCAAACTACCTTAGCTAATTTTCCCTGTTTCTCAACCATTATAAAACAACCTGAATGGAGCTCTGGGCTGCCATGGTTAAAGTGCATCATTCAGTGCAGATTTCCCCAGGTGAAGGAGCAGAGGCCAAAAGGCTGTTAATTAGAATTGGTTTTAATAGCAGTCAGTGATAACCCAGAGTTAATGTTTGTAATGTAACAGAACTAGGTTTGAAGAGGGATGTGAAGGAAGAGAGTCTGTTTTGTGCTCTGTTGACCTGTGTGTGCAGTGCATGGTTTGCAGCAGCTCTGAACCACACGAACAATTAACTGAAAATGAAGTCATGGGAGTAAAGTCACAATACCTCTTGGAGTAAGTCCAACTTATGACAAGCTCCATGATAAAAGTGAAGGATGAAAGTTGTATACTGCAGATAATAGCAAGAGTGCAAAGAAGAAATCATTTGCAGAAAATAAGAAGAATGGAAGATAATCTCTGCATCATGTCTACAACACGAAGCTTTAGTTAACATTTCACAAGCCCTGGCACACTTTAAATGTCAGTTTCTATTAATTATGGGAAATCTGTGGGGTTTTGAACCACAGATATGGACACGACAAAAAGAAGGGGCTACAATTAGGACACAGCTGAAATAAACTTAAGCTGTCTTTCCTTGTGGCCATGTGAATCATGACAAAAATAGAAGCAGATTTTACTGTTGGTTTGGGTTGCACTGGGGACAGCTATTGCCACTGGCAGAAGTAACTGGCTAGCTGATAGCATTGCTGTAGTGGTTTGGCTGGCACAAATCACCATTTCCATCTCTGTAACAGCTTTATAAAAACATCACTGTTTGAAAATTTTTAGTGGGTTAAATTTCTTAACCAATTGCTTTCTTTAAATATCCTAAGTGTTTTGGGGGACTGAGGCTCCTCATGATGCTTTTACATACAAACTAGATCTCAGGCACTAGTATTGGAAGGAGTGTATTTTAGCTTTCTTTGCCCTCCTATTTGCTAACTCAATCTTGCCTGCTTCACAGCCAGCACAAAATAGTCCTGTACAATATGTTCAGCAATACTCTGCACAATCCGGATTTAAATTTGCTAAGCAACAACGCTTTCAACTCTTTTCTGCAGGGACTGTTCCACAGTTTACCAGATTCTGCTCTTCTGAAACTGCCTCTGCTTTCAGCCTAGATTTATCTAACCTTAACTACAGCCCAGTGCTCCTATTTTCATGTCCTCTACGCATCACTCTGAACAATTAACACTCTTTTAAATGTTTAATGTCTATTACCACACTCATACTTCAGTATCATTTAGCAAACTGCGCCTTTGTAGCTTGCATTATGAATTCTTGGATCATGTTTTAATTTGTACTTCTTTTCTGTTTCGGCATATGAAGTGGCATGCAGCAGCATCACAGGAGACAATTCCATCCAAAGCTGTTACTCTGCAAACACCCTATCTGTAGGATGATCCACTGCCTACAAGTACAGCATCAGCTCACATAGGCCAGGAAAAGCCTTGTGTTTCTGACATCATCTACTACAGCAGCAGCCTACTTGATGAAGCATCTCTATTTCCTTTGCAGATAACACTCACTGAAGGCTCTAATTCAGCTACTGCACTAAGATGTCAAAGGAATAGAAATAAATAGTACTGTAGCTCCCTAATTGTTATACTTTTTGATTTTTTGTGTGACTCTTGCCTCACACTGCATTCTCTCTAGGACATCACTGTACAGTTTAATGGCTCATGGCTTAGTGAAGACTCCTCATGAATTAAGATTCAAACAACTCTGTTTGGTCACTATAGCAGTCACCTTGGATGGCTAAATGTCCTTCTCCTCTGATAGAGTTGTAGAGGCACTTCATAAAAAATTGTTTCTGAGTTTTCAATATGTGAGGTACCCAGAAAGACCTCTACCTATCTTCACCAGAACTGACAAGACCATAGCACTTATTGGTTGAAATGCAGGAGTTTTCACTTCATTGCACGAAGTTTTGCAATCAGCAAGTTCAGGACATTGTAACTTCCGAACTCTCTTATCATCACTTGCGGGATTAAAAAAAAAAAAAAAAAAAAGAATTTGTTTTAGAAGGAATAACAGGAAACAACTTGGCAGCAAGTATCATTTTCACAGCATCAGAAGCAGCTGCATATTTGTACCAATGTGTGTATATATTACATATTTAAGTATGAGTCCAGGAATGCACAGAGGGATTAGAGAAAGTGGAAACGGATTTTAGAGCTTTCAATGTTGTAGACATTTGATATGCTGAAGCTCTGCTACTTTAACTGACTGCAAGTCAATGAATAGCAAATAAATGATCTATTTAAAGAATAGATGTAGTAGAAGACTGCAATGAAGTTTCAGCTCTGTTTATAACTTTCAGACTAATTATATCCACTTTATTTATATCTGATGTATTTACATGTAATGTATCTAATATAATTCTGTATGCCTCTGTGCATATGTGAGTGAATAAGAAAGGAGCATAAAAAATTATGCATGTTGAACCTGCGTAAGGATAAGCTCCTCCAGAGCTAGTGAATGAAGTTTACATGTATACTTGAGCAAAAGTAAATGCGAGCAGGAGTGGGGGTGAATGTGTATAAGGTGTAAAGATAAGAAAGACAGGCATGTGAGTTGAACTATAAATGTAAATAGAGGTTTTCCATTTGAATTAAAATCTTAGGTAGGCAGAAGCTTAGAAAAGCCATGGAATTATGTTCTCTTCTGTGGAAATTCCTTTTCAAAACAGTCTCTTAAGAAGAAGTCTCTTCAGTTTTCAATGGTAGATTTTGGGAGTTCTCTTAATCTTACTCTTCCACAAAATATGTTCTGAAAATGATAATTATCTGTGAACCTAGCAACTTTGCCAATGAGAAAAACAGCTTTCAGCCCCACAGCCCATTTGGAGTGATAAAGAATTGCTGTGGTCTTGCACTGGAAAGGACCAACTTCATTATCACTCTCAATGATGTCTTTAACTTTACATTTCCTCAGCTCTGCCTGAAGGAAGAATGATACTCCTGATAACCAATGAGCATTACTGAAGCTACTTTCCCAAAGAGTTTAATGATAACTACATTATTTCTCCTTAAGAAAACTATGAAACTAGTTATGTTCAGCGTGCTTAAAATTGAGAAACTTGGTAATATTGGGTGCTGAAAAGTAAGCTGGCTTCATATTTTATACATCAGTATATAGGATTATTACATGGAAGGATTCTGCAGCACACTTTGAAGGTAAAAGCATACCTTGTAAATGATTTTTAAAAGATTTTGTGGTCTTTTCTTTTATGTTTGTCAACAATGGAAATGACGTCTGGATTAATTACTCATCTGCTGTGCATTTCACTGCTTGATCACATTAGTCATTTCATGACAGGAAAAACTTTAATTGTACCACAGATCGTAACTCCTTATCTTTGATGCTCATTGTACAGCTGATCTTACTGCTACGTATAAGATTAGCAAAGTGAACATTTTTTTCAGCTCATGTCAATACGCTGATGAGTATTCCTAGGCTCAAAAATTTCTTAAAATAGTTTCTTCAAATAGAAGGTGATGAAATATATATATAGTTCTAAAATAAATTTTTGTATTCTAAAGGATAACGGGATTCACTCTGTTCCCAGTCATGTTTCAGTAAAATGGTAATTATACTCTGGTACAGTACCATCAATGATACAAGATATACTACATTTAGCAATCTTTCAATGCTAACAAAGGTTTCCTGACTTGACAAGCTCACATCTAAGCAGCAGACCTTTCTACCTGAAAAAGCAAGCCAAAATCAATCCTTCAATCTGATTTTGCAATATGCTTTATACATTTTCATACCAAGTTTAATGTCATCCTTAAGAAGACAGCAATTACTCAACTTGATTAAATCAGTGATCCATTTGTCTACACCAGTACCAGGTACTCCCCAGAGTTAAGAGAAGCAGCTGTCTCCAGAAGAAGCCCATAACCACCACTTCATGCAGCATCATGGACTACAGTTACTGAATCTCTGCAATTCTACAGTGTCTTTCTATTAATGCCTTAAAAAAAATAATCTTTTAGGAATCCTACAAAACATTACTGAGGATTTTCTCATTAGTATACACTTTTTTAATCCTCTTTTGAGTACAGATAAATTCTTTGGTTTAGGCTCTTTCTGTAATTAGTTTTACAGGTTAATTATCCTTTGAATACAACACATTTTCTTCTATCATCTTCGGATGCATCACCTCTCAAATCCATTGAAATCCTCCAGTTTTTGTATTTTTGGAAAGGATAAGTAAGAAGGTTCAGTATTTCCTTCCCAAACTACTCAGGAACTTTCACTGTGCCCTCCTTCCTTTTCCTGCAGCAGTCACAACTGCTACAGTATTTCCTGACGCAACATACTCTTGTACATCCTGTCAACATCAGCAGCTGTTTTTTGAACTTGCTTTAGTTATGCTGTTTCATGATACTAAAGCATAATGCCACATCCTTGGTGAGGATGTACCACTGTTTTATATAATGTCATGATCCACAGAATTTTCTAGCCCATTATTTCTACATCTCAGTGTAGTATTTGCTTTTTTGACTTCTGCTGTGCAATGAGCAGATGTTTTCACTGAGCTGCTGGCAATGTCCCCCAGTTTTTTTCTCCCTGAATGGTTACAGTTAATTTAGAATCCAATAATGTGTATGAACAATTTAAATTATTCCCTGTAATGAGCATTACTTTGTCAACAAAGGACTGCATGTCATGTTCTGCTTCCTATCTTCAGGTGCCTCTGAAATTTCTCACAGTCTTCTCTAACACTGACTCCCATAAATAATTTCATATCATCCTCAAATCTTGCAACTTCACTGCCTACTCCCTTTTTCACATCACTGATTAAATAACACTGGTCCTCAAATAGAAATCTGAGGCACCCTTCCATTAACCTTTAGCCATTTTTCTATTAACCTGAAAATCAAGCAGTTATTTCTCCTCTCAGTTTTCTGTCCTTTGCCAGTTTCGAATCAATGACAGACATTTACCTCTTATTCTCTGACAGCTTTGTTTCCTTACGATCTGTTAGAAAAAAATTTTTGAAGGCTAAAAGTCCTATTCATTTGTTTCACTACAGCCTCTGTGAGGATGGCACAGAATAAATAGTGGTAGATTGGACAGGAACAGAGTTATCCCCATTTCTCTCTTTCTCATTTTTTTTTTTTAATACAATTAAAAAAAATAACCATTGCAAATAATCTTTCTAAAGTCAGTACCATTGAGTTATATAAACCTTATCAATATCAGATACTTGTTTTCTGTTTCTGTGCTACAGCAATTCTGATATGAGCATTTTTGGTGGTGGTGGGAGGGTTGCTCAGGTACTTGCTCCTCCATTCTATCAGAAGCCTTTTCTTGATAATCTAAGTACCTCTCCCTTTCAATTTTCTGACTTTTGTCTTCCCAAAAAGAGCAGGTTTGGAGCACACTTCTTTTACCATAGCTAGAAATGATTCCAAGAAATTACTCAGATAAGAGTACATCACAGGATGCACACAAGTCAAAAAGTTATGCTGATGCTAAAATGGGGAATGAGAACAGGTCATGAGACTGAGAAAATAAGGTGGCACTGTGTTAGTCAAAATACACATTTCAGTTCCCATTTTAAGCTGTGATCAGTAATTGAAATGACTTCATACATCAGGGAGAGCATAATCTACTCAGAGTAGGTGAACTGAGTCACATAGCTGGGAATCAACCTCTGGTGTGGCACTGATTCACTGTGCAGCCTTAGGCAAAATGTATTTGCTTTCCTATCTGTGAAAGAAGAGTACATATCTACCTGAAAAGCACGTCACAAGTACAGCATTGTAGGAGCCCTGATTGAAAAGGTTTGTTATCAAGGAAACTGAGAAAAAGCATGTTTCTCATAACACATTTTCAGATAACTCAGGAGCAAGGGCACTGTTCTCTGCTACTGTTTCTGGTGCCTGCAAGGTGCAGGGTGTTTTGATCCTTTCAGGCAGGCTGTCAAAATGGCTGAAATAGTTTCCAACAAAAACATGGAAAGATCTCAGCAGATGGTCAATACTTACACTTTGAACTCATTTCTCTGTCTTTTGCTTCCTCTATAGGCAGAACAATCACAGCTTCTTTTGTGCACTCCTACTAAAGGTGTTTTATAACTTCCCTCAGTGGAACAAGTAGTTTCAATCTAAGAAAAGGTTGCTCTACAAAACAATTTCTTCTGAAGTTCCTGAACAATCCTAGCTCCTATGCCTCCTACCTGACATTGTACTACTCTGGAAGATTAGAGGTACGAAACCATTCCTCTGTGTACTTAATTTTCATCCAAATCTCAAGGTATTTTAGGAACGTTAATTCAACTGAGCAATGTTCAAGGAGAGACGGATATTTACACTTCACAACTGGAAAGTTAAGAGTTCCAGTCACTAATTCAACACCATAAGGATGAACTGAAAACAGGTTCCGGTTAGTTTTATTTTTAGTTGTGTGCTCTCACAACTTATACATGTTATTACATATCCATATATGTGTGTCTGTAAAGCAGTAGTTTACTTATGAAGATAAATAGAAGTGCATTACTCCAATTTCCCTTTGTAGGAATAAACACCAACCTCAATTCCAAAAAATGCAAAGGGCAACCATATGTTTTAAACTACATATTTTAAGGAAAAACGAACACTTTATCAGAATGGAGTTTTCAGAGGAAGAAGCAGAGAAAGTATACAAGGTCAGCTATCAGTATTCTGAATACGGTATGCCTTATTGAGAGAGCAAAGCCTGACCTTCCTTTTTCTGGAGATCTTACATTCCTAATTTTGGTAGCTTCTCTCTTTATTGACTACAGGACTAATCACTTTGATTTTCATACATGACTTATCTAGTTTCTGCTTGCTTCAAAGCTGTGCAGCCTGGAGGCATCTATTCTGGCCTCAGTCCAAGTCAGACTTCAATACTTAGTGGCAACTGGGGACACGTACAGTAAAGAACACTAGTCCTCTGCTCTTGGATTTCTTTATTTAAAGGAAAAGGGTGAGCTGTCAGATACAAAAAAAAGAAATTTGTGACAAGATACAATGTAGAAGTCACTATACAGAAAAGAACAAAAATTTGTTTGCCTTTTTGAAAGAATCCTATTGATAACTGACATTCCTGTTGCCTTGTGAAGCCACATCCTCCAATCTTCTACTAAGTGATTCATAACAATTTATAGTAGCCCAGCATTTGCCAAAGCAGATCAAAAGCATCATTTCCTCACGTACCTGGAGAGAACATCATTTTCTCTAATCTTACTCTGTTTGATCAGATAGCCTTGTTCAGAATGAGTATCCTAGACTCACAGCAAGCAATTACCATATAAATCTACATTATTACTCTGTTTATAGGCATTGTCATATATATTGCCTTACGATCAAGGAATTGAGTATGTCCTATATGAGAGAACTCTCATACCACACTACTGCAAATCCCAAGTGCTTTCCAGCAGTATATTAAAGACAATGATTATATAGCTGAAACAATTGTTTTCTCTCACTTCACTGGCCTAACCTATTCACCTGGAAAACATATTTTCCCTTAGGAACCAGGAAGATCACAACCTCTCTGATTGGAATAGTGATCCTGGGTCACTAGGAATAGAGAGACAGGCTAGAGAGAAGCAGGAATGAGAGAGGATTCAGGGGAAAAAGTGACCACTAGCTATTACAAGAAATAGGAGATGGAAATACTATTCCTTTTGTAGATTTGCATCATTCACCAGATTGAATGAGCAAGATGTCAAGAAGCTAGGATCAGAGGAGGCGATATGTACTTTCATGATTCACTGCAGATACAGAAATGCCCTGCAATTCATTTTTTAAAAAAATCTGGTATAAATGCTGTTGATTCAATAGCAAGTGATTTCTTACAGAAGAGCATAAAATAGTGTTGCTTCAGGAATACATTATGGCTAAAATACTCATGTGAATTCATACGCAAATTAGATGTGGCTTTCTGCTCGTGGAACATTTCTGAGTATTCCCCAGTGTCAAAGACTCTGGGAGAGCATGTTACGCTAGGATCAACTTACACATCAAAGCTCTGCTATTTCCACAGGGGATAGGAAAGTAAGCAGCTCTTTCTTCCTAGCCAGTAATTAATCATTTTCTACTCCACAGGCTTCTGACTGGCAACATTATGAAAAACAGCAGGATAGCCATTTGATGGAAAATCATTCCCTCTTCTCTCCTGTGTATGACCACATTGACAGCTGCATGGATGAAATATATGATGAACCTGTATAAGTTGCAAAGTTGAGAGCACATCTTTTTCAACTCAGCTTTCAATAACGTCACTTCTAGCACTGGAAATATTCTTTTAAGAAAAGCTCTTTTGAGCATCTTTAATTGCAAAAGTCTGGCAAGTACATGGAACATCTCCCATGCAGCATGAGTCTGGAGCATCTCTTTTGATGAAAGGCTGAGAGACCTGGAACTGTTGAGCCTGGAGAAGAGAAGACTGAGGGGGGATCTAACAAACATTTATCTCAAGGGAGGATGTCAAGAGGATGGGGCCAGGCTGTATTCAGTGATGTCCAGCAACAGGACAAGGGGCAATGGGCACAAACTGGAACACAGAAAGTTTCATATGGACATGAGGAGAAACTTTTTTACTTTGAGGGTGACAGAGTACTGGAACAAGCTGTACAGAGAGGTTGTAAATTCTCCTTCTGTGGAAATATTCAAAATGTAATCTACTGCAGACAAATTCTTTAGGAGGGGATTTGACTCAACAATCTCCAGAAGTTTCTTCCAACCCCTACAATGCTGTGATTCTGTGAAGAATGAATTTCAGCAGTGCTAAAGACCAAAGACTTCTCACTGCAAGCAAACTTTCTTCAATCACTCTGCCATAATCCTATTCCACAGGAATAATACCCTTTGTTAAGAGTATTTCCCTAAAGCCATATATCCCTGGCCTCCACATTTAATAGGAATGGTTCATTTAATGGATGCCACTTAACAGGAATGGTTCAGTGTCTGCTCTGGCCGTGCTTTCAGTGCGTACACACACAGGAAGTAGCAAGGAGAATATGTGAGTTATCAAGCTTCAGATTTTATCACTGTGAACAAGATTTTAGTTGGTGATTTCACATTTAAAAGCTTTAACCCTCCTTTCTCAATCTAGGATGCTTTCCAGGTTACAGGATATATATGCTCTTAATATCTATGATTCTTACTGGGATCTTTTATAAAAGAACAGAGGTTATAACTTCAAAACTTTAATACATGAATATGCAAAACTGTGATTGCTAGTGTAACATATTCTGAAGTTATGGAAAGCATTATATACATAGGTATGTATTAAACTCCAAATACTAGCAGTAATAAATTAATACATCTGCTGTTTTGGCAGTTTTGGCTCAAGGGCTGGATCAATCGCCATATTCTTTAACAAATTAAACCAAAAAAACTTACTTATTACTTTCTGTGATGCCCATATTATTTTACTAAAATACAGTATCCATATCCGAAGTGTAGTGCTCTTCCCTAACATTCAGTTCATTAACCAGTAAATAAAATATTGCCCAAAAAACATCTCTGTTGTGTTTTTATATCGATCTGCCTCTAAAAGAAAAAGAAATCATACGGAATAACTTTGCTGGTCTCAGTTGTAAATGAAGAACCTTTGCATTATCAATGAAGTGCATAAATTAGAGGGAGAGAGGAAGAGAGAGACAGTGTGACACGAAAAGATATGACTGATTGCAACACAATTTATTAGCTTCAAAGTTCAAGGCAGCCAGTGTTTTTACTGGATCTGATACCTAGCGGCATTTACAGTGCCCTGACCTGAAACAAACAAGTTGTTGTGGCAGTGCTTCAATATATTTATGTAATTATTAGGCTAATGTGATCATTTATTCAAGTTCTAGTGCAACACGGATAGCTCTGTGCAATCACTGGTCCTTGCTGAAAATGCCGGGCAACAGACAGTGCCATCAAATAAGATCATCCAACCTTCACTTTCTTACCACCAGATCATCTTTGCCCTTTGGGTTGCTTTGGCGGCAAACATCCTCCACAGGCAGAAGATGGCAGCAGGAGGTTATGCAAATCTACTTTCACTGCTAAGCAGCCACTAAAGAATTCACCTATTCACACACCATGAGCATCCTCTGTAGAGGTACTCCTTTACTGGGGTACTTCAGGAATGATCTAGGATATTCAAAACAGCAACTATATATATATAATTAAATTATTATATAAATTAAAAATGGGTGAACAGTAGCTTCCCAAATGATTTACTTTCAGCTGCACTTCCATTCATATTTCCAAGCTTTTGACTCTTCTTAGATTGAATGACTCATCTAATAAAGAAGGATAGTTCAAGAGATTGAAGTTGTCCAATTAATTCCACTAAAACTATAAAATTTCCTGTGGCAGTGGCTCAAATGTCAAGTCTAATGCCTGTAATGGAAGATGGCATCCCAGCCCATACAGCAGATGTTACAAAGGACTGACTTTTATGTTTACCCCACTTTTTTTCTCAGGCTGCATAGGAATATGATCAACTTGAATTTTCTAGATTGAGAATACAGACCTGAACCTAACCCTAACCCTAGCAATTATTTTTCTTAAGCCCTGTGAGAGTGATGCAGGTGGTCAGCCACCCTTCAGCATCTGAAGTTGGGTTTTTGAGTCCCTTCCTTAGGGAAGGGTCCCATGAAGAGAGAATGGTGCCAGAATAAAAGCATTAGATTTCCAGCAGTTCATAAATGGTTATGTATTCAGTGTGAGGAAATAGTTATTCTAAAACAGAGAGATGAACTGTATGCCATGTCTAGCACTTGGCATGAAAACGGCAGATATTATCAATACTCCTGCACAGGTGAATGGTACTACAGTGTCACACCTGACAACTGAAGGATCAATTCTACCAAACCATGGGTTAGCACTATCACTAGCTTCCAACAAATTGCCGCTTTGCTGCCTCAAACCCGAACCACTGGTAGGTTTACTGAAAACTTCTACAGCTGAAGAAGGAAAGCAGTTAGAGCCAAATGTACTAAATCAGCTGTAAATTATGGTACAATATAATACCTACCCACCCATTTCACACAAACTACGGAAGTCTAACAAATTATCATGTCTGGATGTGTTCTGGAAATCTGGAAGCAATAAATATTGTCTCTTATCTATTGGCTTTTCCATTCCTTTCAAAAGCAGGTAAAGTCTTGAAGGAGTTAAGAAAAAGCTATATACTAGCAAAATTAATCATCTTTTATAATATTTCTTCCGTCTCAGTGAACATAGTATCACTGGTGCTTACACATGCCAGCAATGCAGAAACTTGTCATCTAATAATAACCAAGGAAGTATTAGAAGTTGTTCTGATGCTCAAAGACCGAATCACCTTTAAGGTCCTTCCAGCTGGGGACAGTCTGTTTCTGAGACATGTGACTTGAAAGAGAGGGAAATACAACATTCCAGCCTGAGGGTTCTTACGTATTCAGCAAAAATTAGCAAACCAAGAGGCAAAACCGTCTTGAGAGCACTGCTGTCAGGAGATGACAAAACTCGTTGGAGTTTCAAGTTTGCAGTGCTAAAGGAGAATTCCTTTCAACCTCTAAATAAAATGAATGCTTTATAGAGGGAAGATTTCACAGAAACTAAGACACAAACAAATTATCTCTGCATTGAAAAGTACTGCAAGCATTAATTTAGGAAAAGCAATAATCCTTTTCCTGTGTGGCGCAGATACCAGACATAAGAGCATGCAGAGACTGATAAGAGGTAACTGGAACTCACTATAAAGTGACAGAAAGTCATTGTGAGACAGGAATGAAATAGTGAAGTTAAGAAATGACACTGAGTGAAAGTTCTCCCCCCTCCCATTAAAAGTTTCAATGAGATATTTTAATCCAAACAGATAATATTTGGTAATATATCTTCATTTTTCAACACTGCCTCAAATATCAGTCCAACATTTATATTCAATTTTGACAGCCCAAACAGTTTCTAACAGCATTCGGTAGCTGTTAGTAACCATCAGATACATGGATACATTACAGTTTTACATAGTTCAAAGAGATAGCTAAATGTGCAAGTATGTATGAGGAAAAAAAACTCATGAAGGATCAGCTGGACACAGTCTTATTGAGTACTACCATTAAAATTATATGGTATACTTGTCTGCAAGAAAGCTCATAGAAAATTCATTATTAGTGAGAAAAAGTGTAAGTTCAGAAACATAACTTGACTGTGGGTCTAAAGAGAATGATATCACATTTTGTTTGACAGAGAAAGTTCTCAGAATTTTTCCTAATTTTTCTTATCTCTCGCTTGCAGCTCAGGCCACCCTTTTTCTTAACATTCATTTTAATTAAACAAATGCAATGACCCAAATAAGTGAATTCCAGGTCATCCTTTTAATCTAGTCTAAGACAGTGCAGGAGAGATGGATGGAGGGACGCCACCTCAGATTTTTCATGGAACACCAAGGAATGCTCTCATATAAGAACAAAACAGCTCAAACCTGAGACTGGTCAATGTTTTTTCAGGCCAATGCTCTTTTTTCCAGCCACAGGAAAGAGCCATCCAAGTTCCCTGCACTGGAAGGACTGTATCAGGCAATACCAAAGTAATCACCTGCCTTTTTCCAGGTTTGTTCCAGAAATCCTAATGAGTTTGTGCTGGCTCTTGCAAGGTGCTGGAAAAGTAAGGCTGGACAAGACTAGCAGTCAGCATTCAGAAAAGAAAGAGAAAAGAAAGCTATTTTTACACAACTCAGAATAGAACGTACTGCATGCACAGCTTGTCATCTGCTGTGGTTAGCTTCAAACCCAGCAGTGACAAATGCTGAGCTGTATGTGCATTTTCATTTATCTCTGCAGTAACAGGCTGAGGGAAAACAGCACCCATTTTACCATATGACCATGCTTGTGAACTAAGACAAGTGTATGTTCAATTTGCTAGTTAGCAAATGGAGTTCTATCAAGGGCAACATTCATTTCTACTGTGTCCAAAAATGAGCTCACCTCTTCTGACTCCTCGGTTTCTTGTTCTCTAAATAAATAAATAGATAAAAATAAACACAAATAATTCCAAACAAGGGTATTTGGTGTTGTCAGTGTTTTCCATTGTTCTTCATGAAGACGTGTCAGCTGAGGGGAGCTATCTTTAGATTCCAGGAGGAAAGATGTATAACGTAATAGTACTAATATAAGCAATCAATTAGTATTTTTTTCAGCCACACGTCTGAAAACACTTTACAAAAGAAGAAAAAGGAAACAATAATGTCACATTTTGTACAAGATATACTAGGTGCACAGAAAGTTAAAACACTTAGATTAACATTATGCTGAAATGCCAGGAAAAGTCTGGAAACAAAATGTTACCGAAGAGACCATATCAACTAATGTCTGTAGAAGCTGGGGGACTTGACTAAGCAACTCATGTAAGGTTTTTCTATAAGGACTCCTATTATCATATGGTTCAGGCCTAGAGAGTTTAATCTGCTCTTCTATCCGCTGCCCTGTACTAGAGAGGAAGTACTTACTATCAGTCGGGCATATGTCAATTAAAGAATGCAATAGGACTGTTATCTCAGAAAAACAAACAAAAACAAAAACAAACAAAAAAAAACATAAAAAAAAAAAACCATAACAAACAGAAAGGGGAAGGGTTGTACTTGCTATCTCTGAACAGCAGGATCTATTTGACATCTGAGCAGCAGGAACAACCATGAAAATACACACAGGTAGGAATGAAGGACACAAGGTAGCTTGCATGAAGGATGAGAGAACCGAAAGGACAGCTTCAGTGCTAGACATCTCCAGAGGCAGCTACTAGATGACTCCTCCACTCAGCTACAATCCTGAATGAGTTTGGAAACATTCTTACTTTTAAATACAATTCAAAATTACATTTTACTGTTTTACCTCTCTTTTTATGACTCAGTTTCTAGGTGAATATTCAGAGTTTAAACCCATGCCTCTTGCTTTCCCAATTACTTCATCTGATAAATGATCTCAAGCAATTCCAGGGGGCAGAATTCTGGTTTTGCTCTAGCACTCCAAGCATCAGCAATTGAGAATAAATGTAAAGCTTTCTCACCCTAGCTCCAAGTATCAGAGTATCAGATCACAATCTGTCTGAGTCAAGAGCCCCTGAGACAGGACTCCTCAGCAGAAAGGAAGTCCTCACCAGCAAGGGGTAGGCACTGAATGGAACAGACACAAATTCTACTAATCCCAGATTATCGTGCCTACCTATTTCCACAGTAATCAAAAATTCCAGATAGATTACCTTTATTTCAAGAGTGAAATGAAGCCTTGCTTCTCTAACAGAAAAGAAACAGCCCTTGATTGTACTAGGTACCACATACAACGTAAGGCTTAGACTTAAAGCAGTAGATGACAGTTACAAACTGGACCTTGAGTCTGTAATTTCCTCTCAAAGAAGAGAGCATAAAAAGAAAAGAAAGAAAGCTATTATACAGTAACAACTAGATTAGAAGCTTGCTTTCTCATTACTCTTTTTGTACATGGTTGTTTCTAATTCACATCAGTTTAATTTTTGTTTGAAAGAGGTTATTTTAATTTGTAGCTAGCTGAAGACTTCACCACTCTGTAGTCACTACTGTGACTACAGTGAAGATATACGACTCAGCTTTGAAGTAAGCAGTTGCGGGGGAGTGAGAGCATTCTACATAGAGGCATGGAGTTTAATGAAGGCTGACTTAACCTGCTTCTCCACCATATACTGTGCTAGGCTGCCAGTCTTTATGTATGAGGATGGTTTACTTTAGAAAAAGCGGAAGACTGGATTATGGAAAACACAGAATAATAGGTATGGTTGAGAGACGTCCCATTTATGCTGTACTGTAATAAAAAACGAAGGCAAAAAAAAGCAACTGATTTTAAACAAATGAATGTCAATACTTCATATTTTGTGAAATGTACTGCTGTATTACCATGGCAAATTGAGTAATAAACATTCTGGGAGGATTAGGAGTTTTCATGAATAGTGTTTGCAGGATCCTTAGCCAGGATCATGTTATGAGGCAGTCAGTCCTCACACTCGGGGAATCAGCAGTCAGGGACAGAATCCAGGAGAAACAGAGCACACACATGCAAAAGTAGCTGCACTGGGTAGGTAATAGTATTCTCTTAAAGCTCCTGCCCATTTCAGGATCTCAGCTACTGTCTGTTACATCACTCAAACTGAGAGCAGCCCTGCAAGGCAGATGTCTCCCATACTCCCCAGGGATTAAGTTAATCTCCGCACTTTGCAAACCTGCTAGAAGTGGGAAGGACACACCTTGTCCAAAGGGGAAAAGGATCCTGCAGGACTCCAAGCATCTGTGGGACTCAGAAAAGCAACACAATGTCAGTGATTCTATATCAATGAGTAAGTTTTGTATTCAGCTGAATTTACAATAAACAAAGGTGGAACCACTGAAAAAGCAGTGGGGATTTGTAGAAGAGCTGCACAAGAAAGGAGGAAGACAGTGTGATATGATGTAATGGCACAAGATGAGAGAAAAAAAGGAAACAGGAAAGAAAAAAAAAAACATGCAAGCGGAGACAGAAGAGGTTAAGGCAGAGCCCTGACAGTCTAGCAATGGTACTATGAATTCTTTGGGGGAAGACAGCTGCCAGTGACAGCATGTAAATGCTCCACAGCAGAGAGGCTTCAGAAAGCACAGAGGAGGTCATTCGGAAGTGCACCACATCTCAGAAAGCCCTTTTTAATTTAGGAGAAAAAATCCAGAGTTTGACTTGAATGTTTTTTCTTTGATATATTTTCCAGGTCTGAAGATAAAGACAACACAGAGGACTGGAAAGCACATGTGAACTCATCTTTTTACAGAAGCCTTGAACAGCACAGCAAGCATCTCAGCCTTTGCGAGAAGACCTGGCAGATATGCCATTTGAGGTGTATTTTAATAAGAAACATTGCTCTCCTGGGCAGGAAAATAATTAGGCTCACCTGACTTTTCTTTTTTAAAGAGAAAGAAAGCCCCCAGAAGCCCTAAGATTTCAGCCTGGTACAGAAGGAACAATGAATAAACCATTCTCATGGGATGCCAACTTGGTCTATGAGGTCAAAGCCACAGAACATTTTAATGAAAGTCCTTGACAACTAATGAAAATCTTTCACTGGTTCAAGAAGGACTTCAAAGTGGCAGAGATGCCACAGAAGAAATAGTACTCCCAGAAATAAGTTATTAGGTGAATACACCTAGGGAAATAGATATTCTGTTGAAGCACGTACCGTATTCCATTGAAAGCTTTGGATATGTATCTCCATTTGGCACTAAAGAATATAATGCTATGCAGAGAAACTTCAACAAGGTATCCATTGCAAGGGCACTAAAACATTGCTAAATTAAGAAATAGCTTCATTTATAGCAAAAAGCACTGACAGACACTTTTTTTTTTTTTTTTTTTTAACTCAAGAGGCAGTGGTTTAAGATGTAAGTATCCCTAGCTGTTTGCCCCACCCACCAGTCAGAGGTTAGAGCCCTTGCAGCAAGGGCAATGAAGAATCTGTGTCCATGTCTCCCTGGCTCCATTTTGGGAAGCAGCAAACAGTGCAACCAGTTCATCTACAGAGGCTAGCACCAAGCACAGCCTGTGACCTGAAGCAGCTCAAGCACAAGCATATGTCCTGATCTGTCAGTTCTGCCAGGAGGCAGCTTAAAGGCGTGAGTGGAAACGTTTGAATATAAAACTGCAAAATTTAGTAAGGGAAGTCTTTGAGTCCCAAAGATTTATGATTTGCTGTCTCTGTTTCTGCCACTGAAGCTGGCTACTTGTGCTGTCTGTATATTTGTGCCAATCTTGAATCCCAGCTCTGCTTCTGCAAATAGGTGCAGTATAACCACTTAACAATAAAATCATGTTTATCTGGAGTCACATGCGAACTAGTTTGTCTGAACGGAAATTTTCTACTTCTCAATAAGCAATGTGGCAAATTATTATGGAAAAGGCTTTCCACTGCCTGAAAGGAGTTAATTCAGATCTGACTGGGACATCGCTTCACTGTTGCCCAGACTTACCTCCCTTTTCTTGGAAGACAAAAAATAAAAAATTAAAAAAATATATTACACATCTCTGTGGAAGTTTGTGCAGGTTAAGAAGATACAAAAAGTACAGACAGAAAATGCAGATGGGAAGGATTCTCTCATGTCAGAAGGGGCCACTGCTGATCTTATTGAGATCATTTGTCTGTTCAACAACCTTTTTTAAATTACGCCAATTTTATTAAGGGGTGGTCTCCTGATGCAATGACAACTGAGTTAATTGATTCTATATGTTTTTGCTCATAGCCATATTGAATGCATCTTCCAGCACCAGCACTGCTGGTTTAGTTATGCACTATTAAACAAGAATGAGGTGCCATTGTACAATTAGCTGTGTAGCTGAGATGAAAAAAGTATTCCTCAGATACAGGTTTATAAGGTGCTTTGGAGAGAAATTTTGTTACTATTGGTTTCATTAATGTTAGCATACACACACAATGCTCCAATAGGTGCCAGATCATCTATCCCAGAGGCTGAAAATTTCAGACAAGGGGTTCTGAAATCCACAAGCACTTATGAGCATACCCTTCTTCAGTTATGTGAACTTATTACTATAGCATTACTTGGTGTTTTCAGAAGGAACAGTCATTTTCCCAAAAAGAAGCATCTCTTCTAATATTCTACAGAACTGGCTACCAGATTTTCTTGTATCATCAGAGAACCATAGAATGGCTTAACTTGGAAGGGACTTTTAAATAACACCAAGCCCCAACCCACCCTGTTGTAGATAGGGTTGTCAACCACTAGATGGGGTTGCCGAGGACCTCATCCAACCAGAAATGGGGCATCCACAACTTTCTGAGCAACCTGTTTCAGTGCCTCACCATCCTCTGAGTAAATAATTTATTCTTAATATCTGATCTAAATTTCCCTTCTTTTAGTTTAAAGTCATTCCCCCTTGTCCTATCACTATAAGGCTGTGTAAAAAGTTGGTCCCACTCCCACTTATAAGTTACCTTAAAGTATTGGAATGCCACAATGAGGTCTCCCCATAGCCTTCTCTTCTCTAAGCTAAACAAGCTCACCTCTCTCAACTTTTCTCCATAAGAGAGGTGCTCCAGCTCTGATGCTCTGATCATCTTTGTGGCCCTCCTCTGGACCCAATCCAATAGCTCTGCATCTTTATTGTGTTGGAGGTCTCAGGCCTGGACACAGTACTCCACCAGGGCCTTACAAGAGCAGAGTAGAGGGGAACATTAACCTCCCTGCATGCCACCTCTCTTTTGATGCAGCCCAGGATATGGTTGGCCTTCCAGGCTGCAAGTGCACACTGCTGGCTCGTGTGCAGGTTTTCCCAAGTTGGAAGGGATCCATAAGGATTGTCAAGTCCAACTCCTGGATCCATACAGGACCTCTGAAAGATCAAACCACATGACTGAAAGCATTATCCAGATGCTTCTTAAACTCTGGTTCAGCGCCATGATCACGTCCCTGGGGAGACTGTTCCAGTGCACAACCATCCTCTCGGTATAAAACCTTTTTCTGATACCCAACATGACCCTCCCTTTGCCATAGCTTCATGCCTTTCCCTCAAGTTCTATCACTGGTCAGCAGAGAGAGGAGATCAGCGCTGCTCCTCCGCTCCCCCTTATGAAGAGCCATAGGCCACGATGAGACCGCTCCTCAGTCATCTCTTCCCTGGGCTGAACAAACCAAGGGACCTCAGTCGCTTCTCACATGTCTTCCCTTCTAGACTCCTCACCATCTTTGTAGCCCTCATTTGGACACTTTAATAGTTTTGTGCCTTTTTTGTACTGTGGAGCCCAAAACTGCACACAGTATTCAAGGTGAGGTCACACCAGTGCAGTGTAGAGTGGGACAATCACTTCTCTAGTAAGTTGGTAATGCAATGCTGGATACACTCCTGGATACAGTTGGCCTTCCCGGCTGCCTAGGTACACTGCTGACTCATTTTCAACTTGCTGTTGACCAAGATCCCTTTCACCAAGGCTGCTCTCCAGCATCTCATCTCCCAGTCTATATGTATAGTAAGGGTTATATAAATAAAACTTATGATAGAAAAAAAAGAGGATTTCTGGTTTAAAGAGATATAATTAACATGTGTATTGTTGATTTCCAGATTAAGTATATAAGCGTTTTGAGCTAATAACTCACTTTTTCTCCTCACAGCCTTAGTCTGAATTTATAGACTGTTAGATAGATGGGCTACCAAGCTGAAAGACTCTCAGATGCCAAGGCAATATGTGTGACAGGTACTGTAATTTGCCAGATGGAGTTTGGCTGTACCTATGGATGCTATTAATCACTCCATATCTTTTCCATAATGCCCATTGCAAGAGATGACATATGACAGCCTTATCACCACCACAATTCATTGTCACCACCAGGGTTGCCTCTCAGCTTCAGATAGTCAAAGAAGCAAGGAAAGAACAGTTAATAACAGAAAGAAGCTAAACAAACAATCTCCAAATGCTCCCGACCTTCAGCTACTGCTGTCAGTAAATGTAGTTTGAATAGAAGACAAAGAGTCAGTAAATTCAGAGTGACCAAGACTGACGGAAGCAGAGGAAGAGCCAGATCATGTCACTGTCTCTCTTTGTCTCTAGAATGATCCTCAGAGTTGTAAACCACTACTTACATCCTCTGGTCTGTTCTGTCTGCAGCTCTCTCAAAGAAGGTGATTACACTGTCCTCCTTTCATCCTGTTTCTCCCCTCACAGCAGAAGCTCTGATTCCATTTAATTTTCTAATCCTCTGGCAGCCTCTGATGTCCAGACTTCACTACTACAACAGTAAGCAGAAGAGCACAAATTCCTGCCAAGACCTGCAGCAGAAGAGGTCCCCAAGTCCCACAGAGAAAATCTAGCTTTGAGTGAGAGGCAATTCAGATTCAGAATCTTAGCCAGGGACCTAGTTGGTACTGTACAACAAACTGTCAGAAAGGAGGAAGGCACAGACTGCAGGGCTGCAGATCACTCCAATTGCTACAGCATATCCTAAGGAGAAAGAAACGTTGCAGATTCTGCTTGTTAGCAATCCACCTCCACCATCTTACCCTCCTTTTGAACTTCTTCCTTGCCTCCTCCCAGGGAACACATGGAGCAGGATATAACACCATTTCCATGGCTTAAGTTAAGAAAGGACAAAGCAAACAACTTGCAACCATTAACGGAGAGGCAGACTGAGAAGAGCAAGCCTTTTCACAGCAGATTGTAAGTTGTTCTTGCTTCTTGCCAGGGTAACAAATGTTACAGCCAAACAACCAGAAATTTCTCTGCTACGCTTGAGTCCACAAACAGAAGGACAATGTGTAATCAGCCATCTGAGCATCAAAGAATTATTCATCTTCGGGCAAGCAACAGTGCCTTCCAATTAGTCTGATATGAAGCAGGGGGAGAAGCCCTCTACAAGCTCTCACCGCTGTTGATCCTTCTGACCCATATGCACACCCCTCCACACAGCACACTGCACATACCCATCTTCCTTCCTCCTCCCATCTTTATCTATCCTTCCCACCCTGGCACACCTTTTTATATCAAGCAGCTGGAAATCTTTCCCAGTATCCCCAGTAGGTTGTGTCCATCACAGTGAAACAAACCTGGGCATTGCAGATCCACATGCTAATTTAAATGTTAATACAAAGAGAGAGCATTGCTCTAGCAGAGAACAACTGGATTCTCTGCTGCCTAAACTAAGAGCTAAGATAATTGCACCTAAGATTTGGTGAACAGTGAAAAGTAATGAAAAAGAGAGCACTGATCAAATGAAAATATGCTCCTATAGTATAGATACCAAGTCACTTTTTTAGTCTAATCTCTTTTTTGGCACCCATCATAATGATCTCAGCCCAGCAAGAATATATGTAAAAAAAAAAGCGGTTACATTTGTTAAAACAAATAAGAAATAAGGAGAGAGGAAATATGATCCTTAATACCAAACAAAGTATTACTATTAAAGGTGCTCCTTTCTGCATGTGTCTTCTCAATGGGAAAACAAAATAATTACCACACATGAAGCTTAGAGAAAGAATATAGCAAGTTCTTCAACAGCAAAAATTACATTTAATGTCACAGTTCAGTACCCATACCTGTTTTGGGCCATAGCTCATTCTTAAAGTCTGCTTTTTTAAGATCCTGAAGAAGCAAGACAATTAAGATCCGTTCCTATTCACTCTGAAGACAGATGTTCTATTAAATATGTCATACATATTCAAAGCATCTATTTTTTGTTTTAACCACAGCTCAGAACAAACTTTCTTCTCTGTGCTGTATGGATCTGTAGGGTCAAAGCTGGAATTACAGGGTCATAGCACCACTATGAATGGATAATGCTAAGGACAGGGCAGAAGGGAGGGAGGGAGGGAGAATACTACATTTGGGAGGAATTTTCAGAGAACGAGGACCAGTGTATCCTTTTTTTTTCCCCATCATACAGGGAAAATAAAGAACAATGTAGAGAAGAGGCTTGTTGACAGCTGTAACGAGAAGCAGCTGAACTTAGAAGCCAGTAGGGTCCTGGTTCAGGACCAGTGCTGACACCACTACAGCCTCTTGGTTTTCTAGGTAAAATGCCCCAATCCCACAACAGTTCAGTAGTTCACCACCTTCCTGCAAAATTCCCATGTTCCACTTGCTGAGGCCTGGCCCATTCATTTTCCTGCCACCAAATCTGCTCTGAACTCTCCTCCTTCCTGCTGTGTCAGTACATTAAGTTCTTCTAACAGGAGGAAAATATATTAAAAGAATAATAAACTGATAACGATAGTCTAAGAAACACATATTTCTTTCTTCATATTTCCCCTCATTTGATTAGTCTCCCAGCAAGAGCAGCATTAATCACTGGGGAAGTAGATGAAAGATAAAGACCAATTTGAATTTTGCTGTGTGCTACTGAGTATGTGTGTGTGTGCTCAGGCAGCAGGGAGGGAGGTAGCAGGATAATCTGTCATTTTGTATATTTATGCTGTTGGAGTCAGTCAGGACTGGTTCTCCATTGTTACCACAGATTAAAATCATTCATGTCCTTACAGTTTCATTGGAGGTCATCTTTCAGAAAAAAAAGAACACTGTAATCAAGTTAAATTGAAACTATTTGAGCAAATCTCTCTATATGGCTTGGGCACTGAGGATATCACTTGAATGTCAGAAGTACAGCATGTTTTTCTCCTTACCTGACCTGACTCTTTGTACGTTAAAAGTGAGTTTTCCTGCTCCAAAGCACTTAACAGAACAGAGCCATAGCAAATGAGGGGAAGAGGTGGTTTTTACATGGTGTTAAGTAAAGCATGTGACAGTTCAACCCAGCCTGACCATGCACTGCTATGGAAGAAGTCATGGGTCCTCAGAGTAGGACTGCCAACAGTCCTACTGAAATGAGTCCCTGCCAGCTTGGCAGAAAAGACTTTATCCATAGTGAAGACACAGAATGGCACAAAGAAGAGATTAAAAAGTAGAAGAGTGTCTATTAAGCCAAATGGATAAGAGTATCTCTCTTCTCCAAGTCTTTGTCTAATTGAAATAGAGTTGCCTCAAGCACCATCCTACTGTTTCTAGCCATGTCACTCCCCACATTTAAGTCTTGTTGTTTCCTTCCCATATCTCTATGAGAAAGGTATATCTTGTCCTCTGGATCTTATTTCCTTTTCTATACCTCAATATTCATCCTTTCTCTATTCATTTGGGTGCATTTAGCTACCAGAGTATTCCTAACATTCCCTACTCTCTCCCTCAGGACTCGTAACAAACTATCAGTATTCCTGGAAGTGTCC
The DNA here is from genome assembly GCA_024606505.1 of Aquila spilogaster. Lineage (NCBI taxonomy): Eukaryota > Metazoa > Chordata > Aves > Accipitriformes > Accipitridae > Aquila > Aquila spilogaster. Next base: position 30,911,655 of record JANHGO010000042.1, read on the forward strand.
TTAACCACAATATTTATTTAGGCACACCCAATCCAAGACACACCAAAAGAGGCAGCGTAGCACCAGTAAAAAACCTCAAAGCAATAAAAGCAAAGAGGCAAAAAGACAAAATTTTCTCCACAAACACATTCTCAGAAAGCACAAGGGGAGCACCTGCATCCCATGCAATAGCGAGGAAACTGGAATCCAAGTCCTCACCACTCAGGCTTTATTTTTCTGCTGAAATTTTGTAACAAACTGTAAACAAATTCTTATCTTTAAGATTAAAATAGAAGTAATTTTGCAGTCAAAATGAATGACATCCCACTGGCTCTTAAACTGTCCAAAGGAGAAGAAAAAGTAATGGTAGTTACATAGCTCATCTTTCTACCAGTTGTTTTTATGAGACATACCATGATAGACATGTCTTGTAAATTAGTGACAATTAATCTACAGATGAGTCCATCTACCTACAGACGAAACTAGCAAAATCCCATTTTTAGCTAGTTAACAACATCATCATTCTACATAAAACCCAGCGCATTCATTAGGCGATTTCAGAAAGTGGATCTGTCACGACAGCTTAGATGTTTTTCTGAATTCAACACAGTCATCCATACACAAGCTAGGAAAGGTAAGAGGTACATTCCCACCTCTCAGTCAGTCTTGTAAAAAAAAAAAAAAAGAAAAAAAATATATCCAAATGGAACTATACGCGCTGGCAATGTTTGCAGCTTCTGGGCATTTCCCTCATATATATAAATAGCAAGCAGAGCAGACACACTTTGGCAATGTGTAATCCAGTCCTACAACTATATTTGAACTACAACCATTAATTCTACATCATTTATTCCTAAGCAGTTGCTTTTGCAGTATTAGAAGTCTTTATCACACATTGTTGCTGCACAACCACCCTAGTACAAAATACTTTTCCTTTCCTATCATTTTGCCTGTGATCAAATGTACTGTCAACTATAGTAGCTTTAGTTCCTGAATATTGTATTAATCAGATTTTGAAAACAATCTTCCATGTGACTTACAAGAATCCTTTCTGGCAGGGCAAATGACATGTCTAAATGCACAAATGGATAATGTACCTTGGAAAAAAGTGCATAGTGATGTTATTAAGAGTACTTTCAGAAAAATGAATGTCTGCCTGTCTTAAGAAGATCCACATCAGTTTACCAGAGCTGTTATTACAGTTTCTTATCATTTTATTACAGAAAAGAACATGCATTTGGTCACCTGAAATCAAGGGAATATTTCAAGTAGTTCTTGATAAAGACAAGAAATTTTACCAGAGAAAATCTAAAAAAAAAGTTGAAATTTCTAGAAAAGTGCTAGCCCAGGCCTCTTCCTCATACAATGGCCCAACATTCCATTTCAAAAATTCATAGCAGAGCAGAAATTAGCATCTATTTCAAAACCAACTGATATTTTGCTACAAGTTCCATATGATTATTCCCATCTGCATTTTTAAGACAATGTAAACTCAATCAATGTACAAAGCAATCAGCTAACTTGAACCTTTCTTAGCCTGAATAAATAGAAAATGTGGATTCTCAATAGGACCCATTGAGAAGGGGCTCAAGCAACTACATGACAATATCACTACACGAAAACAGGTTATCCTAAGTGAGTGTAAGCCATAGGTTGAGAAAACATTGTGTGCACTAAATTGTGACACTCAAGTTTGCTACACACATCAATTAAGTCCCTCCCTGAAGTCATGCAAGAGTTGCCTCCATTTGGAACTCACAATGGTTACCAAGTTCAATATTCAAATAACACTGCTGATAACGTCAATAAATGACAGCAATCATCAGCATATGAATGAGCTGTTTCTCAAATGCAATGGTCTGTACTAGTGTAATCGTGCTTAGGAGAATTACAGAACTAAGTTTATTCCCACTATCAGTGCTTGTTAGCACCTAGAAGGATAGACAGCTCAGAAAAATAATAGTACAGTAAAATAATGTTCTCATTTTGGATGGGTATTGAACTCCTGGATCCAGAAGTGTCACACATGTATCTTATGCAGAAGGGGAATGAAATAATGAAAATATAGAATCATATTTCAAATTATAAGAGCTTTAAAGGTAATCTGAATATCCTGATCACTACATCAGTAAATACAATTTACCCACCCTTCCTGCTCCTAAACCACATTACAATCCTATCTCTTTGGAAAATATGTGATATTGAGTAGACAAATGCTATTTTGTGTATTCCACTGCAGCAATGTAAATCTATGATCTCACTCAACAGGACTGTAGGTCAGGGGAAAGGATGCTAATCTGAAAGAAGGTATAAGTCAGAATCTCTGGTCTCTTTAAGAAAAAAACAGTTCAGGAAGAAGCAGAAAAGGAGGTATGAAAGTCAGACCACCTAATTCTCAAGCAGTACCAGCAGGCCAATGAAGTCCATCTTTAAAGCAGAGACTAAATAAAAGCTCTTTTTTCATTAGAATTTTAGTCTTGGGATGAAAACGTCACTAGTGACTCATAAGAAGCAAAAATTAAATTAAAGACCAATCTCTTTTGCTCATAAATTATTATCTATGGGTGTAAAAGAAAGTACCTAAGCAAGACGAAAGAGTGACACAACTGTACTTGTCTTAGTTGACAGAGGAAGTGTAATTAGACTGACAAATCTGTGCTATTTTCCTTTGTGAGATACACAGCAAGAAAGGATTTAGCCTGGACCTGCATGTTCTGGAAAGACACTAATCAAGATTATTGGAGCCTCCATCTAAAATAAATTTAACAGGTTGGAATGCCTAAGGGTTAAAATCAAAGATTGAGAAACTTATTCTGAGATATACCAATGGGCTGGGCACTCCACATGGATAGCAGGTAGAAATCAACTTCTTTATGAAGAACATTCTGCATACTATATATCATACAATGTTATTTTGTCACTTTAAGATCACAGCTGAAAATACCCATAAATAATTCATTCTTTTAAACTCCAAGCTACAGTTAAACAGTTCGGCAAGCATCATTATCCCTATCTTTAAGTACAAGAAATTGAGATGTGGACTAGATCTTCAATAGAAGCAAAATCAGGTTGCCCAGGGCCTTTATCCAGCCTCACCTTGAAAGTCTCCAGGGACGGAGCACCAACTACATCACTGGGCAATAATCCACCTGACCTCCCAAAAGGATACTGATTTATTTTCCACAGAAAATTTTCCATGCTTTTGGTCTCATGACTCCAGCTATCCAAGCCATGGAGCAGACATATTAGGGGCCTGTCCCAGGTCAGTGAGCCCCAGAGCCTCCAGAAGCTTATGTGATCTCCTTAAAAGTCCACATACAATCAGGAATCACAGCTGGGTTTTACTGAACTGAAGGTACTTTAAATGAAAGAGAAATTCATACTTCTATTCATGTTTTTCCAAACTACCTTGACTTAATTAACTTCAAAGACAGTTCTCAAATGATTTGTGTCAAAATGAGTACCCCAGCTGTGAGCTGGACAGACCACACCACCACAGAGCATCTGGAGTCTCCTAAAATGCTTTGAGTAGCAACTCACTAAAGAAATTCTGAGTGTAAAAGCAGCTGATATAGATGCAGAAGAATCAGTGCCACTAACCAATTTTTACAGAAGTCTCTCAAACTGAGAAATCACTAAACTACTTCACTAATAATTGAAGATATGCCTTAAAATAGAAAATACAGACGCATAGAGTTCCAGGGCCTCTAACAATTGCTGATGAAGCAGTCCTACTAAAAACATGGCTGCCCTGAAAGAATACAATATGACAGTGCTGTGATTCTCATTTTACAACAGCTTGTGTGGCATCCTCTTTAACCATATGCAAGAACTAATGCTTTGTCTTTGTGGCCTTCCTAAGGCAGAAGCAGAAGACTCAGAGAGGGTGTTATTATTACAGAAGAGTCTGGTATGTCAGGGCCATGAGATTGGCAGCAGTAATTTAATATAACACATGTCCCTTCTGTACAGACCATGCCTGAATCCCAAAAGAAAACCATGTAGGAAGAAGTTAAGTATTTCTGCTCAGGGATAGCAGAGCACAAGCACTGTTTTGAATTCACTGAAATAAACAGTTTTTCTCTCCCATTTTCAGTTATTAGAAAAAAAAAGGTCAGCTCTTTTTCTTTTCCTTCAGGACCACTCTGAAGGATATTTGAATCACAGACACATTCCTATCAGCAAATTTACCACCATGCAGTCATACATCTCACCCATTTCTCACTCAAATCCTTCTTGTTCTCCATTAAACTGAGTTTCATTTCCTTGCAGAAATGGTACACATTTTGAAATATAATTAAGTTATAGATATTTTAAATATTAACATTATTGCCACAGGATATTTCCAGTAACCTTCTTTGCTTTGGATGTTTGTTCAAGACTATATCCCATATCTGGGAGCTAAACAAATTGAACAGTATGTCATTGGTCTGCATATATGCAGAGTATTTTTAAAGCATTTCATTTTCCCATCTTTTTATGTAAAACTGTGGTCTAAAACACTATTGGTAGGATTCAGGCTGACAAATTGCAGGGGGTATTCTGATGTACAACTACAAACAGAAGAAATCTCTGCAGTTATCATGCTGTTCTGTATTTATCAACAAGTGATACATAAATCTAAATCCTACTAAAATTCCATTGGATTTTATATCATTTTGGGATGATAGATCTTGAATTTTTGCACAAACTTTATATACATTTCAAAAAGGAGAAGTTTTAACTTCTTACATATGAAAATGAGCAATTCAAATATCATTGACTGTTCTAATACAGTAATAATAATTATTTAATCTGATTTTTGCCATTAGGTATTAGATACTTTACACTCCTTTGTATCTTAGTTGGTATTTCTGCAACAAATCAGAATCCTTCTATGCAAAGTAGTGTACACAAGGAGAATAAAAAGTACATTTTGAACTCACAGAGTTCTCAGTTTAAGTATAAAACATTGTATTGCACATAGATACAGGCAAACTGAAATATAAAGATGAAAAATATGACAATATTGATCAGCTTGATAAACAGCTGCCTCAGAACATCATCAGCATAACCACTGAAAACTTTTTCAACCCTGCTTAAAAAAAGGTTTCAGTGACACTGGAAGTATAACCCAATGTTGCCTTGCAGATGGTAGACCGGAAGCAGAAAGATTCTTATGATCAAATTTAGCAAGTGAGCCAAAAAAAAAAATGCTGGTCAGAATGGGAAAGGGCTAAACTGAAAGGCCTTGAAAGTGAAGAAAAAATGTTTACTTCTGAAGAAAATAGAGAAAGCTGGAGTAGGGTAATAACTAACCGCACATAGCCCTAGGTGGCTATATTTTACATTCCCCAAAGAATAAACTTGTTCTATTAGATTTTTCTACCACTTAGATCTAAAGTTGTAAGCAGGCCTGACAATGGAGATGTCTAACACTAGCAAGATAAAATAACCACTAGGCATCTCAAAATCATAGCTGGAGATACTGTCCAAAAAGAAAATGACAAGTTCTTCTCACTTTCACTGCAGAAATAATGCAATGTAAGCTAACAGAATCAAATTCTACCAAAAGTAAGGAAGAAAGGAGAGCCATTTGTGCTGTGACAGCAATAAAATGGCCCAGTATTGAAATGCAGAAAGTTGTAATGGAGGTACATATTGACTTTTATCTTTATTTCAGTGGGCAGCATGAAGTGTCAAAGAGTTATTGCTTTAATAACATCTAAGATGAGACCATTTGTTGTGGTGCATGTGTATCCAGGAAATCATTGCTCTAACCATGTTTTTAGAAGCACTTTGACACTTTATTAAATCTTCTTGATGCACTTTCAGCATACAGTGGTCTCCACAGGCCCACTGAACTACCACGTAGCTTAGGCAGGAAGTTTTCTAGAAGATTTCCTCATCAAATAAGGCAGGGTGATTTTCAGCTTCACTCAGACCACAGAAGTCCAGTACTACTCTCTGTTACACTCCTACAGCTTAAACACAGTTTTGTTACTTTTATAAAGTATAGAAAATCTCCAGTAAGCTACAGTAACAGGAGTAGGATCTGGTCAACACTCTTTATTCTTCTGGAGATGTAATCATGCAAAAATTTTCTCTAAAATTAGAGTAAGCCTTTGAGGAGAAGGAACACTAATTCTTTCACAGTTTATGACAAACGGGGAACAAATCTAGAGTAATTTCTCCTTAATTGGCTGAAACTTTTAAAAACAGTTATTGAGTATTTGAGTCTCATAATTCAATCAGTCTCAGTCCTGCCACCAACTGGATGCAGTGCCAAAGTTGTTGGGGCAATTCTAAACCTTGGCTTGAAATTCATTATTCTAATAATTGTAAATTCTACTGAAGCAAAAATACCTCACAGAACTGCAGAATGGTTAAGGTGGAAGGGATCTCTCTTTCCATCTGGTTCAATCCCTGCTCAAGCAGGGACATCTAGAGCAGGCTTGGTGGCTTTTAAAGATCTCCCTTCCAAGGATGGAGACTTGAAAGCTCTTGGTAACCTTTGCCAGTGCTCACCCTCACAGTGAAAAAGTGCTTCTTGATGCTCAGACAGAACCTATAGTATATCAGTTTGTTCTCTTTGCCTTTTGTCCTATCACTGTGTACCACTGAAAAGAGTCTGTCTCTGTCTTCTTTATATCCTCCCTTATGGTATTTGTACACATTGATAAGATCCCCCTGAGCCTTCTCTTCTCACTCCAGGCTGAGTGGTCCCAGCTCTCCCAAACTCTCCTCATAGGAGAGACGCTTCAGTCCCTTACTCACCGCAGAGGCCTTTTTCTGGACTCTCTCTAGTAGTACCATCTCTCTTTTGTGCTTGGGGCCCCAGAACTGAATACAGCACTCTGGGTGTGGCCTGACCTCCTAATATAGTTAAGAGGACAATATTTGTTTTTTCATATCCTCAGTGACCAGTGCTAGATTAAAAATAAAGGGAATAGCCATATATACACAAACACAACTAGTAACTAATAAAATCTTCTGAAATAGTAGAAAACAAATGTATTACTTGCATGATTCCAGATTTCAAAGTCCTTAATGTCATTAGGTTCTTCTGTTTCAGGCAGCAGAAATTGTTTCAGAGAAGATGGAATCATTTACACTTTTTCTCTATCTAGACAAAAATATACCTTTCTCTGGAGGTTTAATGAAGGCACTCTGAGATCAATAATCACTAGATAGAATCTCAGTCAGTGTATACAAGTGTCAACAAAAGAACATTATTTCTACTTGATGAGGATCTTACGTAAATAAAGATTTTAAAACATGTATTTCATCCTAGTTGATAACATGATAGTATACTACTGAAATAAATAATTTTCAAATACTAATCCACAGCTCAAAACTGGTTATTTACATTGTTCTTTAATCTACACACCCAAGGAGAGCAAATTTGAGGTTTTTATTTCTAATCAATACCACCGTTTGGCTGTAGCCTAATAAGTAGTTCAAAACCATTGCATTTTTAGGAATGAAAACAATATGTCAGTACAGTTAAGCCAGATCATCTGAGGTCTGTTTTTCACAGGAATGCGTTTTACCAAAGATGCTGAAATTGCTCTATGTTGGAACAACAACATTTTGCAAGAAACTGATCTTGACGGTGTTTCTTTAAAATTTTCTAAGGGAAGGCTGTAAAAGGAAAATGAAAAATGGCTCAACCAGGAAGTAATGCTCCATTGCTTTTCTCTCCATTATGAACATCAGTGTTGCAGCAGTACATACTATCATAGTGATAAATAACCATACGTTCACCCCCTGAAAGGCTTTGTAACTCTCTTAACAATGCATTTCACAGTATATCCAACTGCAGAAACATTTAAAATCTTGTTCTAATTTCCATAGGAGCAATTTTACTTACACAAATGGGATTGCACTAGAACAGGAGAAAAACCTGATATTATTACATTATCACATATATGTGCAACAATAATTCATTGAGTTTGGTCACCAACACAAGAGGACAGCACATTGTGTGGTGACTTATCTTCACAATAACAGTTATGTGAAACATGATTCAGACAACATAGTTCCAGTGAACTTACAAGTAAGCAGAGAAATGATATTAAGAACTCAAGGAAATGCAGAAGACCAATTGACTCACCTGGATGCTAGGCGGTGAACGATTTTTTCGGGTTGTAGTGGTGGCCATTGTAGTTGTGGTTTCCATGACTGTAGTAGACATTTCTGGTGGTACAGAAGTTGTGGGTGTTGTTCCCAAGATGGAAGGGACCTCCCCAACAAGCCGGACACTTCCATTGATTTTAATGTTAGGGTTGTTCTCTGCTGCCATGTTCAGCACTTTCAAGCCATTGTAATAGAGACCGGAGAGTTGGCCTTGGAAGAGACGCCCTCTGTCTTTTCCTCCTATGGCTATTTGCGCCTGGGTGTTGAAGATCGTTAACTGTCGTCCTAGTGAAGGGGGGGGTGGAATAACATTATTGCTAGACATTTCCTTTAGTTTGTACCTTACATTGAATCCTGGCCAGAAATGATAGAAAACAAAGTAGATTCATTCTCAGTAGTGTTTATGAAGACTGTAGGGTAGAAGGAGAATATGAAAATGTATTGCCTAAGATTCATTAACAATAGAGATTTGCCTGAAAGCAAGAATACCTGAACCTCATCCATCCACATCCACTCATCGATCAAAAATCTGGAAGAGTTTTGATTCAGTCAGAAATTTGAACCCAGTCCTTTAGAGTTGGACCAACTTTTGACTACTAAAAAGACTTCAATACATGGCTTTATTTTCCCACTATCAATTCAAATCACAGTACCTGTCAAGCTTTAACCCATTAAAAAAACCTTACCCTTTGACTGGTCAGAGGGTGGGATTGTCTCATAAAGCCACTTTTAACAAAGCAAAGGTGTTGAGGATGGCTTTAGGAGAGAACATCAGAAAAATTGATGGTGATCAACTGTGTTAATCGCCATCTATACAAGGATTGTATAGGAAACTTAAGATAGGCTTATTCATGATCTTCCAACTGGAAACTTTGTGTTGTGAAGGCTCACAAAGCTAAAACCAGGAAAAAGCAAACACAAACACTGTGATGTCTCTGAAAGAGCAAAGTTCTTGAAAGAGCAAGAATAACAACTAAATCCCAGAATGCCTTACATGCGAATCCTACTTACAGATGGTGATATTCAAGAGTAGGCAAGTTAAGTGGTTTTATTCAAAGTCACACCTTGAGTATTAGGAGTGGACTGATATCATATGCAACAAGAAATACACTAAATAATAATAAATACACTAAAAAATAAATTCTTGTAACAATTGTCAATTCTATTTTTGCAGACCACTTAAATCACATTCAGCCTGGACTGGTCTATAAATTACTGTTTATGTCCCAGGCTGCACTAGACTGATTATGCTAAGAAATAAATTGCTTCATGCAGTGCAAAGGTAGTGCCTATAATTTCACTGTTCCTCAGAACATTAGGGCCACACCAGCTGGAATCTAATGAATTACAGGAGAGACAGACTGGGCAGTACTTTGAAGGATTATCAAAACAGCATCAAGTCAATAACCATTCAAATTTTTGTGTTCTCCTGCTTTTATGAAATTTGTACCATGTGTCCCCATCCCATTCCCACTCCCCAGTTCTCACTCACCACTTCCTCTCTAGTATACTCTGACTAGAGGTGCAAAAAGCCACAATGTAGCAAAGCACAGAGTATAACCCACTGCTCATTTATTCACAGACAGTGGTTAAAGTAGATCAAAATACAAGGGGGAGCTCACCAATTTTGGTGGTCGTCGTGGCAGGTCTCGAAGTCAAGTGGTGATGCGGTGTTGCATCATCTTATGGTGACAGGATGGGCCATGGGGAAGAGAATGGGGACAAGAGAAGAAATGTATCTGAAAGGAGTTCCTGTCCCCAAAGAGGGCCCTAGCTAACTGAGCAAAAGTGTATGGAGAGGTGCAACATATGGACATGTGAAGGTGAGCTGCACATCCCTTGTGCTCCTCACCCACAGATTTGTAAATGAAACACTAGGACTTGATCAGGGTGGAGGAACAGCACTGATGAAAAAACGAGAAATAAAAAAGGAGGGTGCCCTTCCCCTGGAAAACGTTTAGACACTTAACGCAGCCTTATACATCTTAGAATGTTTCAAACTTACCAGAGGCCATTTATGTATATTAAAACTATAAGCATGCACTGGAGCCACGAATTCCCAGCATGTAAAATCAGAGCAGGTTTTTTTTTTTCCTCAGTCTTTCCTCTTGTCTGTGAGGAAAATAGGATCCAATAAAAATACCCATCAAAATACTCAGCCCTCTCAGTCCAACTCCTCCCAAAGCTAGAGGAAGTGGTACTGTACATTGTAGAAGGCCAAACTTGCCATATTCCTCAGAGTCTGATTTTCTTCCTAGTAGCTCTGTCCTGTTGTACATTAGATTTTCTAACAGATATGCTGTCAGTCCCTTACTTCACCATCTCCTGTTCTCCTCACATATTCCCTCTCCCTAGAACTACATTTCCTTCCATCCTGTCTCTGTCCCTACACACCCAGACACTTTATTTGTACTGTTCCATCCTTCCCACTTCACTTATGATACAGTGCCAAAATATGGAAATGAGGTGAATAAATAACAGGGAATATAATCACCCATCTTCTTCACTAATCTTGAAATGATATTCCTGAAAATGAAGGGAAAGTGCTGACCATTCCAAACTTCCCAGTTCCACTCATTTACTCTCCTTGAACCAATACTGTCACTTTCTATCATCTTTTGCAAAAGGGAAAAGGGGTGGGGAATGGTGAGGAAGAATCATTTTTTACTGCTCCAGAAGGAGAGCTCCCTAAACCAGGAAAGAAAAGGGGTTCCTCTGATTTAACTGTAGGATTGTGAACCTACAAAGAATGTCATTCACTCCATTCATTCTAACCCAAGCCCATAATACACCTTTAGATATGTCTGTCATATCTTTTATTTTACTTTAAAAATGAGAAATCAATACATTACAGCAGACACACACACATACAAAGATCACTTCTCTATTTCTAGGCTTTCCTCTGCATCTTCTAATGCTGACACTTTACACCAGGGAAATGGCTGCACTCCAGTAAAAAAAACAAAACTTTGTGAATTTTGGGGTTGTCCTTGATTGGTAAGTGGTCTGCCAGTTCAGGAAAATTCATGCACTGCATCATATGGTAAACACTGCAGACAGCACTGGCACTAGAACTCTGCTAAAAGAACAATCACTTGATGGAGTTACCTACAAATCTGTCATTCTTTGCTCTTCGCTCTATGATGGTGTACATGTGCATGAATAAAGACAACAGGAAAACGTATATGGAATGAGAAAACCATTGAGAAAATGAACACGTAATTCTGCCACCACAGACCTCTTCTAACCATTCCTTTGATTATATGGTTCTGTAGCCCTCATTCCCCCACTAAGTGAAACTTATTCGGCTGCTGAATTCAATTGAGGAATGGTATTTGTAAATTTCATTAAATGTGTAAGGGTTATAAACTTACAGTCCATCTTTTCCACAAAGAATTCTTCCCACTGCTTAGTGCCATAGTAGAGAAAAATGACTAGTCTATTTTATGTTTCTGAGGTGTTTTGTAAATATTCTGTGTAGTTCAAGTTCTCATTTATTTGTTTGCTCTCCCATTGACTTCTTCATTTGGAAAACTGAATACCAATAAGAAATTTCACAGAGAAATCTCAGTGAAATACAAGCTTTCTGTAATGCTAGGAGAGATTTTAGGCCTGATTTTGCAAACCCTAATTCACATCAATGGTTCTTACTTGAAAAGTACAATTGTACACATCAATGATACTTCTTATGTAAGAGCAATTTTGCAGAATTAAGGACTTCCAGAGTCAGTCCTTTTGTTGAGATGCATCTGTAACTTTATCAGCTCCTCATACTTCAGAACAGGTTACATTTGAATCTACTACATCTGAACCTATTCTACTAATAAAATAACCTGGTTTTATGATACCTGAAATTGAACAATTTAGAATTATTTTTTTTTAACTCACAACCTCAGTGAAGTGTTTAAAATTTTAATTTTTACTCATATAATTCAAGATTGTAAATCTGTACCTCTCTTAATACTGTAAGCAATACATAAAATTAAAAAAAACTTCAACATTAATGATGCCACTTCAGAAAGATGCTGTATTATATGCGTTTAATTATTATGAATTATATAATAGTGGTACCAAAATAATATCAAATCTATGGCATTAAAAAAGTCAAAATGTGTTTAATCTTACCTCCCTCAAGCCAAGAACAATGGAAGACAGCTTTTCTATATGTTAATTCATTTATGAATCTGTCTATTCCTCCACCCATCAGTTCATCTTCATAGTAAGCTATGCCTTCACTCAACAACTTTATACAGAAGATATTCATGTCTCAGTAAGTGTTGGATGGATGACCAGATGGATGAGCAGACTGGTGAACAGCTAGGTACATTCTTCATTCTCTTGATTTTCTGGGTGCTACATAATTTGCTGAAAAGGTCTATCTACTTTAGAATGAAGGAACGAAGATGTATTATCTCAGGTGTTGCACTGCATGATGCCATTTTCCTAATACAAAATGTGAAGACTGAATTTCCTTTCAGTCTGGTGAAATCATGCCTATATGCATCTAGCCTAATATTATCCAGTGCTTCAAGAGTGTCTGGATTCTCAAATATTGTCTTTAAGACCCTACTGCACGTGTGATTGTCTTTTAACAAAGCATCAATATTCACAAAAGGTAGACTTCAGTTCAAATCTTCAGGACGGCTTACAAAGGAAAGTATCTTGGCATGCTTATAAGCTCAAACTTAGAGAAGCAGTGACACAAAATAATAATAATAAAAAAACTTGTAGCAAACAAAAAAAGGGAAAAAAGATATGAAAGAAAAAATGGGTTCTCAAGCACATGAATAGCATCAAAGAATTCGACATGCATCTGTTTTAATAAAATTGAGGCAATCACTGTCTTTAGTGTTAAAGGGACTTTAGCAATTCAAACTTACCAAGATTATCCACTGTTTAGTGTTAAGCTTTATTTATTTAATTTAGTTTGATCTTGTCAATTAACAGGGTAACCCACTGAGACTCAATAAGCATTTTCTGTATACCTTTAGATCTAAATATCTTCCTTCTAGCCAGCAGAAATAAACTGTTCCATGACACCATGATGGTCAATACATATTTCTGCTTTAGTTACACAATTTTCTTAGCTTTAGTTATAAGCACACCAACACTGTCAGCTGTCATTGAAATCAATGGGAACTGAGGGTGCGCAGTACTTTGAAGGATGAGATTCTTCACAAAAAAATATTTTGACTGCAATTAGCCGCAATTTTATGGCCTTAACTTGATCCCTGCTGGCTAAATCAATTTGCTAATTCAGCTGTGGATAGAATTTAAAAGCAAATCATAAAAGATATTTTTCCCATTGTACAGAATTTGATTTTCTCTCTTGGAAAACTTGGTAACACGCATGTCAACACAGAAAATGCAAGATCCGAGTTCAAAGGTCACCCACTTTTATAAGCAGTACTTTCTTTAAAGGAAATCAGAGAAGATTATGTTCTGCTTTTCCAAGGCTTAAAGGAAAGAAACTAGCTCTGGTGATTTTTTAATTTAGATACCACGTTTAGTTTAGAAGGAAAAGAACCTTCTTACTCTCCACAGTATTACCAAGAGCCCAGTCTAAAGCCTGCTGAAGTCATTGAGAGTTATTCTGTTACCTTCAACAAGTTTTGGAATGCGTTCTACATCCAAGATTTTGTTTTTTTTTTCCAAACTCTTCACAAAAGAACATTACTGCTATGACACAAGTCCCATTTCAGCAGATCACTGAAGTGTAGGCAGAATTCTCACTTCAGCCGATTGGACTTCTGCATATCGGTAAATCTTTTGTTGGACTGGGGCCAATTACTCCAGAGAAGCTCACAAAATAAAACAGCAGTACCTTAGACTAAGCTAGGGAAGAATTTGAGCCCAAACTTATAAAAATGTAACATTTGAGTGTTGAAATTGTACTCCATGTAGAGAATAAAAGTGACAGAACAATCATCTTTCTCTGTCTCCCTCATTGTAGTTTAAATGAAAATATTAAAAAATGTTTTCTTTACAACATTTTTTAAAATTGTTTAATTATTTGAAAACAATTAGAAAACACATAGCCACAGTGGCTGGTCAGACTAATGAGAAAAAAGAAACTTACAGGAAGTGATTTTAAAATTCTTTTTAAGAAAACTTTCATAATAAAGATATGAATGTAGTTTAAAAACAAATCAAAACAGGAAGATCATGCAGTGGTTAAATTGCCATAATACATGTTGTTGCTCTCCTCCTTTCTTCATTTTGTTTTGTTAGAAAATGTCTCCTGAATTTTTGCTTGTTTGTCATTACTGTGATAGCAAGCTCAGAATTTTGTCCCTTTAACTGCATTTTAATAGCAATGTATTATAGCATGATTTATCAACATATGGCAGGTGGAAGCTGACACAAA
>JANHGO010000042.1:30926306-30982006 GCA_024606505.1 Aquila spilogaster
ACCATTTGGAACCGTTCACTATCAGTGTTGCCTTTAAAGTTTAAAAAACAGCTTAAAAACAATCTGAAAAGTCAATGCAATGGTTAAGACATCCTAGATTTTTTGTTTGTTTATGACTTTATTTAGCTATAAATAAATAAGCACATGCGTGCATACATATGTATTTGAAAAGAAAGAGATTTATCTTTAGTAAGGTGGAGAATAGTTATCCAATTGCCTGAGGTTCTGGAAGGTCAAAGAAGTTAAATCCTATGAATAACATCTCTCCTTAATTTTCAGAGTATTTACTTATCCAGATTGGTTAAAAGGCATGTATAATTTGTCCAGGACATGAGACCTTGAATGAACTCACTGACATGAGTTAAAACATTTTGAACAAACTCTAAATCTGATGGCAAAAGAATATAGCAGAATATGTAGAATTATGTCAGCCACACAAGCATACAAATAGTAGCATTTTGATAAACCTTCTTGCAGTAGTAGAAGATATGTGTTAGGACGTGAAGTCTGGTAAAAAGAAAAAAAAAGAACTGAAGAAATTATAGGATATTAATGGTGAAAGGATGTAATAGAATTAGATTAAAAAAAAAAAACCTCAAAAAGAGTGAAAAGATAGTAATAAGGAAAGTAACAATTAAAAAGATGAAGAACTGTTAATTAAAGATATGTGAGGACTTGTGTCCAGTTACCAAAGACTTGGGCAAGTTGCCAGAGGAAAACAGAAGCTTAGAAGCTAAAATGAAAGCAGAAATGATTACCTGAAATATAAATTCTGGCAAGTACAGTTCTGTTGTTTCACATTAATGGATACTTGCATTATTCAGTAAAGTGTATTTTGAAGGAAAGCATTTATCACTCACAGAGTGCACAATAAAGATAGGGATAAGAGTCAAAGTCTTGGTCCAAATTCCCTGGCTATTGAAAAAAGCCAGGTACAGATCAGAAGGGTTGGTCTAACCTTTATCAATGTTAGGAGTGATAAGAAACAAATGTCATTGTTCTGCTTTTGTTTTCTTCAGCTACAAGTCACTTTGTGACTCATTCTAATGTTTGCTTCATATTTTATTTTTGTAAAAGCTGTTTCATCAGATAGGTATAAGAAGAGTGTCCTTAAAAAAAAATACTGAGAAAACTAGAGAACTAGAATAAGCCACTAGCTTACTGTGGTAGTACTACCATGAACAGATCCTACAGGTCAGTAGCGCTCCAATACACATTTGGAATAGATGGCAGTCCAAGATTCGCAAGTGTTCTGCACAATTTGTAGTGCTTCTTTTGAAATCCCACAAATAAATAACCTAACAGGGCTTCATATTAATCTGAATTTCAAAGTGTATGCTGGAATCTTTTTCCAATGTAAAGACACCTTGAGGAAATACACATATATATGTATATTACTATATATATATGCATATATGACTATATATATATATATATAAATAACAGTAGGATGCTTCACCTGGTCAGCAGCAGAGACTTTCAAACTGCAAGAGATATGACTGGTAATAGGGCTGTCTGTAGAAGGGAAAAGTGTAGTGACTTGAAATTTCTCAGAAATAGAGTATCTCATAAGAACAGACCAGCAACACTAAGGTAAAAAGGAAATGGGACAATGAAAATGACAGTTAAAAATGGATTTCTTGTAATAGAGTACTAGACCTTCAAGAAAGCCAGAAGTGACAACTATTGTCCACCACATCTTTAAAAACTGTTTTAAAAAATCAGGTTTAATTTAATTTTATTATTATTATTAGGCAGATATATTCAGCAAGATTAATATATGTATAAAAATCATACCTTTAAAATCTATGAAAAACTGATGGACATTAGAAAATTCGAATAGGTTTAAAATTCAACATTAGCATCTGATCTATTTTTTTTTTGTTTTGCTTTTAAATTTTATTTCGTACATTAGTAAGAATGAGTTTTAAATACATGTGCATGAGAACATATTCGCTGATATACTCGGTTACAACAGTTAGAAAACAAGCTTTCCCTTTTCAAGAGCTTGGGTTGTTCAGTAAATACCATTGAACACATACAATTATTAAATTAATATTGATTTTGAGTTAAGCTAAAAAAAATAAACACAGCATTTGATATGAGACTTCAAAAAGGAAATATCATGGTTGCAACACGAAGTGATGTAAATTCAATATGAAGTAAGTTTAGTAATGATCCTTTTGTGACCTCAGTGCAATGCCTTTCTAGAGTTATATGACACATATGCTCACAAGTTTGAACAATCCCTTCACTCACATAATCTGGACTCCCTTCTTTCTGAGTCCAGCTCTAATCCAAAGCTTTATTTCAGGAAGGAATACGTTAGGATAAAATGAGTCACTTTAGTTCAGTTTAGAAAATGCACTTAATCCCATAGTTCTTTTGCATTCAGAATCAATGTAGGTCTCAAAGGTCTGCAGGACATAACTTATTATAATAAAGTTGTGTCAGTTGGTTTTGCTACCTGTGATTGACTAAATATTTTTCCACCCATAAATTCTAATTGTTTAAATAATATCAAGAGAAATAGGAACTTGTCGTTTAAGATAACCTCCACCCTTTTTCTTTCTTCTGCAGAAAAAAAAATCCTGTATATTAATATAACTTATAATCTGCTTCATTACTCAGTTTCACCTATAAAAACTCAAGCTCAGAAATGCATTCCTTCAAGTATTTTTCTCCTTTCTCATGCAAAATTCTCTAATGCAATCAAATCCAGATGTGTGATGACAGGGATAAAACAAGTCTGTTATCCCATTTAATACTCATATGTGCAACAGAAATATTTCTAACAGAAATCCAGCTCTATCTCTTAAGTTTATAGATACTGGAAATGCAAATATTGCTGTAAAACCTTAATTTTCCAACACACTGTTAAGTATCCAGATTCCTATGACCCTAAGGTTTTTAATGGTAGCATTCTGAAATATTTTGGATCCCTGAATCCTTTCTAACCTGAACATTCAAAATATTTCAAATACCACAAACATTGCTGATGACTAAGTATTTTGGGGAGGAATCAAACAAAAGAGCTAGACTTTTTTTTGCTATTCCTGCCACAAGAAAACCTGGCACCTATGTTATAAAATTTAACCTGCTGGTTAAATACCATTGATTGCCAGTCTTTTGTCTTTTTATGAATTCCTCAGTGTATTACTGCTTAACTGACTATACAGATAAATAAATTAGATTCGCTTCTTGCTCTAGCTCCTAATAATCTTCAATTTAGATCAAACTAAAATAGGAAAAATCAACAGAATTTGCTTCTGCTAATCACTATTAGCAGTTTCCACAGGAAGTGTTTTCGATACAGAGTAACATCCCAGGGAGAGATACTCAAAATTTTCTCATGGGCAAAGTAGAATTTTCTTCCAAGACCCTACAATGTTGGACAATGTTTTGCTTGTCCTTGCATGGTTCCTTTAAGGAAACAAACAATTTTTTTTTGCCTTAACACCTATTTCTAAACCAAAATGGATTCTTAAGCCAAAGAAATTGAAAGAGCAGTTGAAGCTCTGAAAAATGTTTCTTCTTGGCCTAGATAACCAATCACAATGATTTACTGCCTTTTGGTAAAAAAGAGAAAAGCCAAAAGGTTCCAGCAAAATGCACTGCACAGAAAGAAAGTGTTTGCTTCCAGGTGGAATATTAATACAACCTGATGTGTTGTCAAGTCAGTGAAGACGCTAAGAAGAACAACCTAAGAAAACATGAATCTAAATTAATGCCGAAGGCTGTTTTATGAAGAGAGAATACAAGCGGCAACATTTTCTTCTTTGATTATAACTTTTTAAAAGCAATGAGATATGTTATCTAATGAGCAGTTATTAAATGAAAGGCTATAAGTTGATACTAACAATTTAAGAAAATGTTTTGAGATTAGTGTTCAAGGTTTAAACCAATTCCACCTCACTTTGCCTTCTGTAGATGGAATTTCAGTGGGAAGAGGACCAGCAAGTAGTTAGCGTTTGACTACTTTGTTCACACAGCAGCCTCTGATACCTCTGAAACCATTTTATGGAAGCCTATAATCTCACTGTCTAAGATTAACATACAATTAATTGACATCAGTGTGGGAAAGGGGGGAAGGGTAGTTTGCAAAGTTGACCTTAAGAGTGCTAAATCCTCTACTGAAAAACTGATCCAGTTCAACTCAGTCGCCAAATTCCTCTAGAGCTGATGCCAAGTGCTCTGGAAAAGGAGGATGACATGCTTCATGGACTAACTACCATTTTACTCTAATATTTAATAAAAGGCAGAGATTTTGCCAACTACACAAGTTTCAGAAGTATGTTTGTGATAGGCACACAATGAACCTACCAAATCATTTCTGTCTGTAGGCAGCTGCACTTATAAATGTACTGTATACTGAATTGTCCCATTTTCACATTTTCTTAAACACATATTTAGCTTTGAACACTATGAAGCAAAGATATCATTTGTTTACATTTTACATTCAGAGCTGCCTATTTTGTTGTATTACTGCAAGGCCATACTGTGGCTTATGTTATATAATACAGAAAATGTTTTCATTAAAATCATAACATGTAAAAATATCTACTTACAGTTGTTTTTATAAAACACTTGGAAAAAGTCCAAATCTAAATCCACAGATGTGACTTACACAGAAATGAAGCAAGATGGCCAAGTAATTAAACAAAATAATTATAAGATTGGTGATATGGAATCCGTCTTTGCAACTATCACAAATAGTCTCCCCACAAGTTCTTGCAAAGCTTTATTTTTTTGCCTCATGTGAGAAGGGATGCTATGAAAAATTAATTCAAATTTTTCATTTTATTTCATTTGAGTGACTGAAAAATAGCCAGGTCTTGACATAGTTTATTTTTATTTCAGGTCTTGGGTAGTATGCTTTCCCTCCACTGTTAGAGTAAGTTTAAAACATTTTTTGCTATTGAGTTCTCATTTTATTTCTTGTCTTTGTGTTTCTCCTTAATCCTGGATGTCCTTGACTTTTATCTTTAACTCACTCTGATCAATTTGTTTGCTGTAAGCCACACCTCTCTGTTCATCTCACTGTGGAATGGAGTTAAATGTTGATCTTCTCACGGCAGCTTTCCTTAGCTCACTGCCTTCATGAGAAAAGATGAGATCTCAGCAGCGTAAAAGTTACTCATTTGATCAGATGATTGTAGTTGCTTCTAAGCTCCTATGGTCTCAAAAAGAAGCACTGTGCTGTTGCCATTCTATTTTGATTTATTTTGCCATTTACATTTCCATGTGTACCATCCCTCTACTTAAGGTGCTCAGATTTAATATGTTAACCACAAAAAAAAAAAAAAAAACCAAAACAATTTTAAACTAGATAATTCTGGATTTATCTGTAAAAAATATAGGGTCCAAGATGAAAGCAAGGCAGCAAAGGCCACACTCAAGGGGAAATTCAGAGGCAAACTAGGAGATTAGGGTTTAAATATCTGCCTATAAGGTGCAGTTAACATGGACAATAGCATTAATCAGACCAGAGAAGACTTCACAGAGTCATCTAAATCTGTGCCTCTGCCTCAGAACAAAATTCACAACATTCAATTTCCTTTATATTAATCTTTCAGTCCTGTCTTGCATGACCAAGAACGTAAGTGTCTCACCTCAATATCTAACCCTTAAGTACAACAGGACCAAAATGAAAACTCAGCCCAGCAAATTTGGAAGGAGGTTAATCAAACTTTTTCAAGGGTGCAGAAGAAAAGTTTTGAGAAAATGTGATCTGGCCTTCATTTTACACATCAGATTATAATGAATTACTTCAACTGAAATCATGGTCATGTGGTAAGAACAGTGTCCTTTAGCTCACTTGTATTAAAAAAGTGAACTAGGGTATGGTATAGAGAAGGCAGCTCCCAGTACAACCTTTTTACAGATAATAAGGAATTTGAACATCTGTATCATCTCTGGGACATTCTGTAAGTAACGTACAAATTGTTTTTTTTTTTGCAGTCCATGTCCTAATTAAGCCCCATATCAGGCAGCTAAGGCTAAAGTGACTATTAAAGAACAACTGAAACTACATATTGATCTTTCTGTTTTAAACAAGGACAAATTCCATTTTGCACAAAGCGATATGAAACAGAGATCAGAATAAAATACACTGTTATCATCCCCATACCTCACTTCTTCAATTTCTTTAGGAAAACACAGGATCTGATTTACATAACCCTGTAGGACCACGCAGTAACAACGAATTGCCAAAACCACTTTATTTGCATTAATACTTTAAATTTCATTAACTGTAATTTATCTGAGTATTGTTTATCTTAGTTGTGGCTATGCAAGTCATGTTGGAAAAACACTGGCGGAGAAACCAGTTTACAGGCATTGGCTTAAACACGGAACTACAGGAATGCAGCTGTATGGCCTCCAGAGTCAATTTGTGAACAACTGCCTTAGCACAGTGCCTTCTGAGGTAAGAAATGCAGTGCCCTTACTACACCTGCTTCACAAAGAGTCAGTGCCTCACTATTGTGCTTCTGAAAACAAGTGCATTCAGGTAGGCTGCTAGCTTAAGTTGGACATAGCCAGTGGGGAGATAGAGTTAGAAATGTCCAACATGGATTGGAAAGCTAACCAATTACAAATAACAGCAAGTTAAAAATTCTATTGAAGGGATCAAGTTCTCTAGGGTGAGCGCAAGGAAATAACTAAAAGCAAGTAAAAGACTGATGAAAGAAGAAGGTTATTAAGAAGCACTTCCTATCCAGATTACATACTAGGCAACGCTGGTCTCCTCAGGGAAATCCTTTAATTATTTAAAGTTATATTTGTAAACCCTAGAAGAGTATAGTGAGGAATATCAGTTGATCATGAAATGGAATAAATAAGAGATTGAAAATGTCTGCTTGGTCCTAATTGCTACAAACCAGCAAACTTTACTCCTCTTCAAATAATTTCTCCTGCTTTCTCCTGTTTGCATTGGCTCAGAAATAGGAACAAATTGCAGGTCTCTGTAAGCCTTCTCAAAGACAGGTGCTATTCACAATGCCTAGCCACGAACTAGAGGCACAGGAAACATCCAAACAGTGAAAAAAATCATTACTCAATAGTACAGTGCCAGAAGTAAGGTGGGCCCATGGGAAAAGGTACTTGGAGGGTTTTTTGATATATTTTTTCTACTCTACACTTTTAAATCAATTGCTGTCTTGGAAGTGACCTGAGTTACAGAAACTGCTACAGGAAAGGTAGTAAAGAGGTAAAATGCAACTCAGTCTGTTATGCAGAGTGGATCTCACTGACTACAAATCTGTGGTGCTTAAGGATGAATAGAAAAGATTCTACAAGTCTGACACTGAAATTTTCAGAATACAGAGTGCTCCAGGTACTTACTAACCAATAGCAAAAATGCGATCCAGAAGGGTTTTTGTACTCAGTGCACTGTGTGATGTTTTCTATTTATAAGTCCCTAAGTATAATGTAAATTGAGGCTTCATCCTAACTTCAATGACTGAAAACTGAGCCACAGAGTAGTAAAAGCATTGTCCAAGTCCACAGAGAATGGCATCTATACAGTTAGGACTGGAATTTGGGAATTTCTGGCTTTCACTTCTATGCTTGGTCCCTTTAATTTCTGACTAGCTTTTCACACAGTTGCTCTGCTTTGATCCTTTGTCACATCACGGGATTTCAATGATTTTGTACTCTCCAGTGTCTTTAGTGAGCAGGGAGAAGGCTGATGAGGATGCATGAGCCCCTTCTGTCACTGCATGTCAGCTGTGTCAACCTGGGATTACAGCTGGCACTGTTCTTTCCGCAGGCAGTAAGATCAGAACAGCACAAAGTTGTTGTTCAAGCCTCAGCCCTCAGGCCAGATGTTTGTTTGCTTACTCTGTGTGTGTATTGGAGAGAGAGAAAGACAGGGACAGAGGGAGAGTCGGGAAGGGAGAGAGGAAAAAGAATGTTATATAGTTCCATTTGAGCAGAAAAACTGAAACAGAACTAACCGAGGAGAGAAATATAACTATATTAATGTCTGGGAGTTCATTGTATTGTGCTGTCCAGCAGAATTCCCACTATCCAGCAGCCTTATTTAGCCTGATGCCCCATCTGAGAAATATTTATCCATCTTTCCCTGCACTACGTTATAGAGCTACATTATATATATATATATAAAATCAGTTGACTGAACCCCTAATAATTCATCTTGCTCTAGCATACAAGAAATTTATCAGAAGTTTTTGATGATGCTTCTCATGCTTGGTACCTGGGCATTCATACAGTCACAGAACACTCGACACAAACAGTTAGGTCAGCTCGGTCACTTGAACATTCGGTCAGGATAATCACATTTATGTGAGCAATCACATACTTCAGCCTGAAATTATTAGCAAGACTATCAGGACATTGCTACATCTTCTAGTGCGCAATTGCTGTTTCTGGAAAATAGTATTGTGATGTCTTTATCAAGATGCATGCTGGATGTCAAAGAGATACAAGGGAAAATAACATGGTTTGGATCCCTCAGGGAATGCTATACATCTGTTTTGCACCATAACATTTCTGGACAAGGACTTAAAGGGCCATAGTAACTGTAAGGATGTAATCTCAGTATTTAGGGAAATCCTTCAGCTTAGAGCTTTTACATCATATGCAAACAGGGTGAGAAGACCTAGGTAGAAAGATGTTTTACTACCCTATGGATGTGTATCTTGGTATGCTTTCAAATAGACAAAGACCAAGTCTACAACTGGGGAAATGTAAAGCTCATCTCTTTCAGAGTTATGGTGTACATCATACTGTGATTTGAGAATCAAGATCATCAGTGAAAAAAGAATTAGAGAAATGGAGAGAGGCCTCTAAATTACCTGGGTTTTATTTTGTCTGGTTTGTATTAAATTTTGGCTGATCAATGTGCTTACAATATAGCAGAATAACAACTACCAAATTCCAGCTGGAGAGGGAGTAGGTATATTTTCACATCATCATGTCTCTCTAGATAAATTAATGAGGGGAAAAACAAAAGCATTTGCTTTCCTACAGAGTAATACAAATGTAATGATTGTAGACGTGATACAAACATGTATTGCTTACATGACCTCATGTTTCAGGTCACAAACTAATCCTTAAAAGTAGGATTTCTCAGAAATACATATTTTGGGGCATATTTTCATTGTTGCCATGGTGGATTTGCCATCATTTTCTGAAGTATCAGCCACTTGTCTGTTCTGCAGCTCAAGAAGCTGATTAAATGCACAAAGAGGCTCTGGGAAAATAGAATAGAAACCATTCCAAAACCAGGACCATTGGATGGAATTATAATTTGGACCATTCTAGCAAATTTTCTTTTTCTGTATTTGGTATTCAGCTGTAAATTGGACATAGGGGACATCTAGTCTGATTCAGGAAGGTGCAAGACAAATGTTACACTAATTCAACTAACAACATGCAGCAATATAATACACATCCCTGTTCTTTAGGACTGCACTGGCAAAAAGTTTCCTCTAAGTGTTAGTATTTTCTGACAGCATTTTCTTTATCCAGGCTATAACCAAGAGAAAGCATTTTGACTAGCTGAAATCTAGCAGTACTACTGTAGCATCTATTTACGTTTTTTTTTTTTTTTTGTAACTGTTATACAGTAATAGTAAAGAATGCTACATAAAAATGCTTCTTATTCCTCTTTTCTACATCCAAAGGACTCTCTGTGGGATCCTACATGGGAATTAGGTTACCTGCATGAAAACTAAACTAAACTCTGCTTCTTCTCTCAATCCTACTGATGTTAACTAATTCTGTACTATTTGTTCTGCCTGGTTAGCTTGCATTTCTTGATTAAAAAAACATGCATCACCCTCTTTCTTAATGACAAGCTTACAGAAACACTGGTGCTTGATAACAAACCAATCACTTGGTCTTGAGGTATTTTGTGAAGTTAAGATTGCATATTGTGCAGACTAACTGAGTGCATATTATAAAACTGGACCACCTTCAAGAACTGAAATTCTAACAGGAAGGATGAGTACAAAAAGTTGTAATGCAGTCACTTCATCCTTTTTCCCCTCTGTCTTTCCAATTCTCTGTCCTCAAAGACTGAATTTGGAAGACAGAAAAGCCCTACAGCACTTTCACACAACTGTTTGGGCAATATGGAATTAAATACTTCCTGTGGGAAAGCAAAAACAAAGTACATGGAACTGAAACAGCGAGTGCAGTGGCAACATTTATATAACTTTCTGTATCATCTCAGATGCTATTTCATCATTCAGTATGGATGCACCTGCATTAACGCATGTACGTGAGTGTTTCTGCACAAATTCCACAGTACATTTTTCTGTTGGTGTCTTAATATGTGTAGTCTTGTATCTCAACGGATAAAGGGGCCCAAAACTGAGTGCTCATATCATGTAGCCATACTTATCTGTTTTCCTACCTTATATTATAGATGTTAAAGCCCTAAAGTGACAAGCTACAATCAAATTTTGATTTCATCAACTTGTCATGCTTTAATCATCCCTCTTGGCAGATCTTTCAATATATGCTGAAGTACTGTCTTCAGAATGTCCCTGCCCAAGTCTGTTTTATTAACTCCGTCTTTTTATATGTTTTAGGCTCATTATGAAATGCAGTCAATCTGTCAAAGGTACTTTACATGCCATCTCCAATTCATGCTGATAGAAAGCATCTAAGAGCTCATTTAAGTCTCACAAAATTAGCACAATACGAAAAATAAAAAAAACCCCAACAAGTGTATGACAAGAACACCGGGGATCACATTCAACTCACAAGGCTAAACAAAATTCAGCGCTCTTGTTCTTAACTCATTACCCACTCAGAGGGAATAGTAAAATATTAAGACCACAGTGGGATATGGCAGTACCACAAAGAAATCTCTTCAGCTTGCATATCAAACACGTATTTATTAACCACTCCAAACAGTAATGTTCAAGATCCATGTTCTGCTTCATGGAAATAACTGAATTCAGCTAAGCTTCTTATTACCTTGGTTTCAGTATCAGTGAGAAGGAGATCGTCAATCTCAAGGAGGAAATGGAGAACTAAAAGAGCCCAATAAGGCAGAAACTGGAGTTGAGGGTGGTAAAAAGTAGCTGGAATGAAGAGATGCCAAATCATTCTGGAACAGACAGAGGGAGTTTCAGGGAGGAAGAGCCACGCTCTGTGAAGGACAGGAAACTACCTGTTTTCTCTATGGCTCAGCAACCAAATATTTGGAAATCACTGAAGTAGCATAAGACAAGCCAAGCAAGGGAACTAGGCAAGGATTGTAAGATGTTCCAATGACTCAGACATTCCACTTAGTTCTGCTTTTGAGTTTTCCTGTTAATGTCCCAGTCAGCATTAGACTTGTCATTACTGAGCTCGTGAGAACTAATAAACGTAATATTTGCACATCATTTCTACAATCAGAAGTCCTGTTAGTTGAAGAAAGGATATATAGTCTTAAATTCTCCAGTAATGCTACTATTAGATCATCCAAAACTCTCTTAACATTCTTGGCTAATGCATTATGAATTAAATGGAGCAAGGATGGGAGATGTGGTATCTCTTATAAGGACAACTGATATATTTCTAAAATATAGGCAAGCTTGCAGAAACACAAAACATCTTCCTTACAGAGGAAGAAAATGTCTCTAATAAAAATCTCCTAGAACTTATATATTTAGAAGCAAGGCTGCTTTTGTCAACTGTATTGGATTGACTATTAAAGACTGTATGTTTTCAGTAATACTGCCTTGATTATAATATGTCAGCGGTTTACGGGCTGGTTCGGCCCAGTTCCATAACGAAGGGGGCAAGGGGACCCATGAACTCATGCCCTGAGAAAGGGGAAGGGGGAAAGGGAAAACGGGAAAAGGGCCTAAAATAAAACAGCGGTAACGATCTGAGGAGGAAAGCTAATTTACTAAATAAGATACTGGAATGCAAAATAACACAATATGATACAATATAATTGGAATTGAGGCTAATAAATCAAATAAAATGAGAGAGAGTGTCTGAAAACTGAAGGCCTTATGCTAACACTGAAGGCGAGATGGCTGAGGAGCACCCACTGCTGCGATGATCTGGAAGGGAAAAGAGAGTGATCTCATGACTTGCCAACAGTTTTATCTTTCCCTCTGAGCGGAAAACAGAAAAACACAAAGTAATGCAAAGTCCTCTGGGGTACATAGTTCTTCTCTTCTGAGACAGGTATACCTGGAACCATCGACAATCCACGGAACTGGAGAATTAACTCTTTAACTCCCAGTGCCTTACATGATGTTATGACGTGGAATACCGATAACAAAAAGTCATAAAACCATGACATAATAGAAGACTATTAAAGGTATAACATACTACTTTCTCCATAATTAGTCAAGGTACTCCTGTTCTAGAAGATTTGTTTTGGTTTGCACACTGGAGGGTTAAGTTAAGTTCAGATGGTCAGTGGGTACCAAAATTCAGAACACAGCAGTGCTGGCTCAGTCCCTCTATTCAGCATAAAGCCCAATACCCAAACAAGCATGCACAAAGAATCTAGATTCAACCTTGTGAGACCTCAAGTTTCAAGGACAAGATGAGGACTGATATATAAAATCAGCAGACGTGGCTGGGAGCTGTTTCATACAGCTCCCCTCTATGCTTTACATCAAACATATCCATGCTAAATTTTGTCTTTAACAACTACAACAATCACTGCATTATCTGAGGAAATTCCTCTTCATAACAAGTTCTTGTGTGCTTTGTGTAATTCCTTTACAAATAACCTTGAGCCTTGTGCATGTCCTCTTAATATCTCAGGAGAGGATCTTGCTTTTTCCTCCTCTCTTCCTCTCCTGCCTGCCCTCCCACAGCCCCCCAAATTATCTCTTGCTGTCTTCTGGGTGGTTATGTTTAATCTCAGGATTAGGCAGCAGTCTGCAGTTTGCCTGGTACATCTTATCAGCTTCCAAGAGACATTTACAGGGAGAAAAAGACTCCGGTTTTGATAGCAGTAATTGTATTTAGCTTGTAAGATACAAGGCTATTTATCTCAGGGCTGGAAAATCACAGAGGGAGAGATAGAAAACGTTGCTGATAAAAACTAAATAAAACCAAAAAGAATGAAGAAAAGAAGCAACTCCCTCCTCAAAGTCCCTCCTCAAGTGGAGGGATGACATGCGTAAAGGACTTTATTGAACAAAACAATCACGCCACTTGTAGAAGGAGATCAAAAATATCAAGGGAAAGGTGATAAAATGCTTAAGTAGGACAAGAAATGACCGGGTTCAAAGCAGGCTCTGAACTAGAGCAGTGATGCACTCAGGGAATTAAATTTGTAGATATGTGAATAACCATTTTTTTTTTTAGATACAGATCACTAATAATCCATTTTAGAATAGCCAATTTATGAATACCCAGCATTTCTGAAAAAGTCAGCTTTTATTTTTCGAAGAAACTTACAACTGTGCCTCCTATTGGGCACACGATGTCAATTCAAGTTCTCTTGCTTATTAAATGCCCGTTCCATTACACATTTGCAGTATTCAGCACCTTCTTCTCAAAACAGTTTAGCATCCTTTTCTCCCATTCCAAAAGCCTTGTGAAATTCCTGGTGTTGGTGTGACTCAAGTTCTATTAAGCCTACAGTACTACTACATTTTTAAAACCTCTGCAATATTTTTGGATAAGTATTAAATACAAAAATAGGACCCGGGTATTTTGAATTTTCTTAGGCTGTAATCAACATTCCAATTTAGCACAATTTAAATAATATACAAGTAGGGCAGAGTTAACACCACCTCATTAAGAAATATTTAGCACCTTGTATCCAGTGGCCTTTAATAGCAGGAACAAAAAAAAAAACCAACTACCCACATTTCCATTTGTATCTCCGTAGTCACAGAGGATATTCAGTAAGAAAAAGATAAGCTGGATTCACCCATATCATTGAATTATATCAAAAGCAGATGATCAGCAAATATTTTACTTGTTTCCACCACCGTAATTACTTCTCTGCAGCTAAAACAGATGAAACAGATGATCTATTAAATCGATACATAGATGTTGTATATTATTTCTGCTGTCCCCAAAAATATCCGGAGAACTTTTTTCAAATATGAGAGGTGATAAGGTGAAAAATACTTCTAAAAATACATGGTGACTAGATTTTTTTCCAGAGCTTGTGTCTTACCACATTTTGTTTAAACAAAATATATTTAACTTTTCTTCTGTTACCATGCGTGTAGAATAGCTTGCTGAAAATCCTGAAAGATCATGTATGAATTCAGCCAGCTTTCTTCCCTACCTCACATGCCCTCTCTAATACTAACCAAGCAATTTCCAATCTTTGCCTGAGCGTATGAAAAATATATCTTTGGAAGAAAAACTTGATGGCTTTTACATTTTACATAGGTAGGACAATCATGACCACTATCATCTTAATGTGAGCTTCTGGGAAGCATTTTTTTTTTCAGACAACAGCAAGTAAGAAAGCGTTTTTTTTTTCAAATAAACTACTAAAGATGTATTACAGTGAAGTCTTTAAACTGACATAAGCCAGCCTTTCTAACGAAGTAATTTTACCTTTCCCCATCTCCAGACCAGTCATTTTCACAACCCTGTAGCCTCTTCTCCTGCGCTAGTCTCATGGTTAATACTATTGGTGAAATGATTCAGTTGAACAGAAGGTGAGAGTAGAAAACAGAAATTTAACTATTTAAGTAACATCAGCATGAGAAGGAGTAATGAAAGAATGAGCTTCACTGTCCAGCTCCAGCTGTAAACTGCATTATAATCCATCTTCATTAGCATTTTTGTGTGAATAGGCAGCATGCCTCCGAGGAGTACCTAGCACTCTCTACTTGCTATACTTTGGTTCACATATCAAAATGCTTCTCAGGGAATGTGAACTGGATTCCCCTCAAACGAAATTAAACCAGAAGTTATGCTACAGCTATTCAGGGCATTCAGTTCTTGGTATTGGAGCTAGTCCAAAACCTCAGCACTGGCATCAGGGATCTTAGAACCAACTTTTTGCTTTATAGGTGTACTCTCATCAGGCCACAGTACTTGCCTGAGCAGTTACAAAGTCCCTGGAGTTTTGTTGTTAGGAGATAGCTATCCATATTCCTAAAATTCAACTTCCTCACAAATGTGTACTTTATATAGAGAATGAAGCAGGGACATGAAGGACGACATCTTTTTTCTATTTTTTGGTGCCAATAGAACTGAAAACTAATGTCATTTGAAAGGGCAGAGACTCCTAAAAGAAGGCTAAGAAATCACTCAGGAGAATGATAAAGAGGAAAAATATAAAATCTGTACTGAATGAATTAACTAATGAATCCTCACAAGGGCACAGTTGCTTAATACTGTCCCATTTCTTCTTTTTTTTTCCTTTCAACTGTATAAATCTAGGCTACAGTTTTCTTGGCAAAGTATATATTTTTTTTTAAATTCCAGCATATTTCTGCCTCTCACTTCCTTTCCTTTAATCTTCTCCTTTAAAGCATCACTCCAATTAGACTTTTCTTTTGGTTTCTTATTCTCTCTCACTGTAGAGCTTCTCTTCACATAGTTTTGTTTCTTTTTTGACTGCAGAAGATGTAGTCAATGCATGGATGGATGAACAAGAATATCAGGCTTCTTTCAACATACGCTACAAATCTGGCAACATACAAAGTAGTTCTTTGCAAGCAGAGAGGAAGAAAAATCTGCCACTCAAGAACTAATGAAAATTAAAGGACTGAGATATTTCAGCTCTGCTTCAAGACAAAAGATTTCTTTTTAGCCCTTCTGAGAATTGCTGACTCTTTCCCAAACCTCAGGATGCCTGAACTAAGTCACAACAGCTGAACAGCAGATAGGAGTCCCACTGTTAACACTGCTGTTTGCCATTACCCACTTCTCCAGAGCTTTGACTCCGTTATCTGCATTGGATCACTGTTCAGGGTCTTACTGCCCAGTAAGAAAAACTCTGTCAGAGTTTGAATGGTACTAAAACTGAGGGGTCATCTCTAATTATTGGGACTATTTCAGACCCAAATCTGAGCCAACCTTAGCTTCAAGTTAATTCCCTCCTTTACAATTTATCATAGAACCATAGAATCCTTAGAGTTGGAAGGGACCTTTTAAAAGCCATCTAGTCCAACTCCCCTGCAATGAACTGGGACATCCACAGCTAGATCAGGTTGCCCAGGGCCTGATCCAGCCTCGCCTTTAAAGTCTCCAGGAACAGGGCATCCACCACATCTCCAGGCAACCTCTGCCAGCTCCTTACCACCCTCACTGTAAAGTACTTCTTCCTTATATCCAACCTAAATCTACCCCTTTAAACTTGAAACCATTTCCCCTAATTCTATCACCACAGACCCTGCTAAAGAATGTCGACTTCTTTCCTGTAGCTTCCCTTTAGATATTGAAAGGCCACTATCAGATCACCTCGGAGCCTTCTCTTCTCGAGGATCAACAGCACCAACTCTTTCAGCCTGTCCTGGTAGGAGAGGTGCTCCATTCCATGGATCCTTTTTGTGGCCCTTCTCTGGATGCGCTCCAACAAGTCCGCATCTCTCCTGTACTGAGGACTTCACATCTGGATGCAGTACTCCAGATGAGGCCTCACCAGCACAGAGTAGAGGGGCAGGATCACCTCCCTAGACCTGCTGACCATGCTTCTTTTGATGCAGCCCATCACATAGTTGACTTTCTGGGCTGCAAGGGCACATTGCTGGCTCATGTCCAGCTTCCCATCCACCAGTACCCCCAGGTCTTTTTTAGCAGGTCTATGCTCAATCCCTTCTATCCCCAGTAGTGAGTGTTGCCTTGACCCAGGTGCAACATTAGATTTACCTCTAACCCCTTCCTTCACAAGAAAACAGCTCATGTTGCAGGTGATTGAGTTGTAATTGCATGTTATAAAAAAAAAAGGCAAAAAAAGCAGAAAAACCCAAAATGTAAGTATCTGAACTGTAGGTTTGTTCCTTTCCTGCTTTCCATTCACTTCTTTGTCTTTTATATGAAGTTGTAAAATACATCTCTGGAATCTTTCAATCCCATTGAGTTAGTTTCTTTAATTTCAATTAACTGAATACTGTCTTATAAGGAAAGCCAATATTCTCTCTCTTTGCTCATTTTATGAGCATCACACATTTATTTGTACTTTCCATTGAGCGAGTAATTATGAATCTAATGTATAATCCTTCAAGAGCTAATAAAACTCAGAAAGGAGCATAGAAACACCATTAAGAATTCCACCCTGCTGCCAGAAGATCACATCACATGTGATGACGAAGAAACTTTTGCTAGTTTGCTGAATTTGTGAACACAGCTGCAACACCATGCAGAAAATTCTGCACACATTAAATTGCTCATATTACAGACATCATAGCCTGCTCAAACATGCATGTGCCACAAATAAGTTTCTTTTTTTAAAACACTACAAAAAATTCTCTTCCAGAATTGAAGTGATCCTACATGTAAAACAGAAAGTTCCTTTGATATCATTACACAAGTTGAATACAAATTGCAATGTCAGTATTCTCTAGCTGATACACACTAGATTAGTCCAGATCAACCTAACCACAAAACTCATTCCAAAGCTGAGATTCTGCTGAATGTGTTTATTCTCTACATGAAAAATATTACGCATGTTTGGTTTGCTCAGTTGTCTTCTAAACCATCACTTCCTTAGAAAACTGAATTAATAAGGCATGGTTTCTTGTAGCTATTACATTCTCCCATTTAAGCTTTTCACGAAGCTAAGACATTAATAATACTCTTATACATATATATATATATATGTATATATATGAGTATTATGGCTTTTACCACAAAGTGAGATCAAACCACAATCCTTTCTCCTGAGAGAACCAGGACACTGCATTCCTCCATTGGTTATTTTCACTAGCCATGTCGGACTTTAATATATATATATATATTTTTTTTTTGCAAAACTTTTGTTCCCTCTGTCAAATTTGTCTAAAAAATTTATTTGAAAATTAACTGAAAAAAATCAGGGAGACAAAAACTCACAAAGTATGATCCCCAAAACCTTATTTTCTCATGGACAGAATGAAAAATACTACACCTATGAAGAGTCTGAAAGCAAAATACCTACATGGAAAGGAAATGATGTGTGGAATAAAAAGAAGTCTTTTTCCCTTGGGGTACAACTGCATATACTTAATACTAGGCCAGAACATAAGACCAATGCTGATTCTATTAAACATATACCTTCTAATAAAAACACAGGAATACTTTAACCAAGACAAATATAGAGCATACTGAGGTATTCTCTGAATGTGATTTATTTTCCCTTTAAATAAAAACTCTGAAGCAATAGCTGAATATTTTGTTTCTTTACAGGAGGGACTTACTACAGCAAGTAATAGGAAAAGAAAACATATTCATGGGATTTTTAATGTCTATAATTGGCTGGCAATTGGATCAGAGGTATTTTACCATAAAGCAACTTAAGAAAGGAGCAGAAGAAAGATGCTCAGTTTGGGCACCTACAGCCACCCTACCTTTTCTTACCAATGGGTAGCAGAGCTAGAATCTAACTCAGCATGCTTGTCATTACTTTCTTAGAAAGCAACTGTTTCACTAAAATAATGATAATTATTGAAGCGTCCTCTTTTGCATATAAAACATCAAAACACTAAAAAAGAATCACTGAATATGAAGACGATGTCACTTGCAGTAAGAACTTCCCCATGCACTTTATGATTGAATGGAAGAGATGAAATTATCCCTTTGGAAAAATTTATTAGTGTTTGAGGATAATGGGATATTCATATGAAACTAGCAGACGGCCTTGTGTTTATCAGTAAATTTTTCCATCTTCTATTGCAGATCAGTTATGTATAATCTAGAAAGGAGGAACTGAAAGTTGCTTATACTTAATACTTGAAAGCAACAAGATGATCATGGCTTAATCTTAGACAACAAAGTGTGAACAAGACAAACGTGGCTACCCTTGGAATTGTTTCCCTGTGCTTCTTCTGCTTTTTGTAACTATCCGCATCACCAAGTCCCAACTATCTTATGCACTGTCAACATCACATACAGAAGCCTGTTTTTCACTTGGAGTGAGTTTAATCTTTTAACATGGTGACGCAGTTGTTTATCCCTAATGGTGAGATAACACATGAGACAGTGATTCAAGAGCCACTTGTTCAGTATTCCTGGTGGACTTGGGGTGACAACTTACCAAGAAGTACTGAACTGCTGCACTATATTTTGACCTAGAGTCAACTAAGAGTTGTCAGCTTTGTCTAGGTTTTGTGTCAACCACTGTTTATGTGCAAACCTAAAAGAGTAAAAATCAGGTTATGGAAAATTGAGGCAAGCCTAAGGTTCATTCAAATATTTGCAGCTTAGTCTCTCACATTCCTTACAGTTCAGCTGTATACCTACATAGTATGTATCTTGGGGGTGGCTAAATCCACCTCCTTCTTGTAAAGTGCATTCAAAGCTTTTCTCACTTAATTAGTTAGAATATCACAAGTAGCAAAACCAAGCTTGTTGTTGAGTGAGTTTTTTTTTACTCTCTGCAGAAGCAAGATTCACTTAGAGACCTCCATAATGGCAGAATCTATGCGTATCACACCATACAGTTATAAAAGAGCAATACCGTGTTTTCCAAAAGACAGAACATCCACCGCTAGGCTGGTCAGTTTAATATTGAAATGAAACCACAAAGATCTATATAGTAACCAGCTATCATTAAATGTTGTTTTGTAAATATAGGTAGACAGAAAGAGAAAAATAGAAAAGAGCATGTACCTGTTGGGTAGTGCTCATTCACTGGCCAGCTGTCAACTTGAAGCGTAGCGTTGCCGCCATTCCTGGTAAAGCGGACAACATGGTATTTGCCATCATTCACAGGTGTGCTTTCCTCTTTAATAGAGATATCCACTGTGCCAATATTGAAGACTACACCAATCTTGCCTTGCTCCTGAAATGGAAGAAAAAAAAATGCTTGCAAATTGCTTGCTATTAGGAGAAGGTTCTGGCCCTATAAATCTCTAACGCGTTATTGTGCCAGTAGATAGCACTGAAGACTATACAAAAGTGTCATTTTGAGCTTAGTCAAGATACATTTCATTGGCTCTGCTTCAAAGCCAACATTGTCTTCCACACTCTTCTTTACAGCTTTCACCTGAACATAGTGACTTGTTTGCTCTCAAGTATTATAGAGTACAGTTGAGAAGTAAGGCAAAAAAAACAAGATGTGAACAGTTACTCGAACAACAATTCTACTGATTAGTAGTCTCTTGTTCAATTGCCATCTGAAATACAGCCACATGCAGGTTTTATCCTAACTGTTTCACAAGCACAAAAACAGAACAGAACAAACAGCCTCCGCCCTAAAACAAATAACCATGGGAATCAGCAGAGTGAATGCATTTACAAAGAGAACAGAATAAGAAATGAGCAAAAATGTACTAACCAGCTTCAACCATTTGAGGGAAGCTAATTGCTCTTAAAACAAATGGAAAATGCTCCAGACTTTCAAAGGATGGGAGCAACTGCAGTCTTATTTTTCTATCTCACATGCTCCAAGCAATGACTTCCTCCTCCATAGTGTTCTCCCAGAACTTTTGAAATGCAGTTAATGAGAATATATCTTCAAGCTTTCAGCAAGAAGGTGCACAGTAAGCTGGCTTCAAGGTTTATGAAGGCATACTACGTGTACTGCACAGATTCAATTCTGATACAGACAGAACTAAAATATTTCACACAGAAAACCAGTACATTTGTTACCATCCATACTATAAAATAGGCATTAGCCTTATTAGATGTCTCAATAGAGAAAACAAGAAAGAAACAAAACCAGACAGTGGAAGGTCATCTCATAACCAAATTCAGCCTCTTCAAAATAGAACTGTGGAGTACATCAGACTTTTTTTTTTTTATTATTTTTCTAACAGTCTCCCTTATTCTTTGACCTACAATACCGCAATATCAGTTCAAAAGGAAAACAAACAGTCCTATAACGAAAGAGGTTATTAAAAAAACTCGACTGTGCCTAGATTACTTTAAATTTAGCACTATAACAGTAGATACAGTATTTTCCCTCTCCTCCTAACAGTAAATTTTAGACTCCGCTGCACTTATACTGGACAGCAAGAATCTCATGTTCATTTACACTACAATGGTTTGGACTGACTTCATGGCAAGATATCAATAATCTTTTTTTTCACGGTAACATGGGTAAGTTGATTGCTGCTTCCATCAGATGCATGAACTTTTCTTCTCTTATTCTACCCCTAGTGGTAGTGCTAGTGACCACTTTGAAGTTTGGTGAACACATAATGCAAGCAGGCATAATGCAAAGCTACACCATACCTAATGGAACATATCTCCACCACTACAGAGAAGGGGATTAAGAGGTATTCATCAGAGAAGAAGGTGTTCTTTCATGTTCTGTAGGTTTAATAAAGCAGACAAAAAATTGTAAATGAGTTAAGGGACTGTGAGTAGTTTAACTAAACCCAGATGAAGAAGGAGAAAACATTTCCAACCTCTCCTTTGAGGAAAAGGAGACAGTGTCTTTTTCCATTCTCTTTCCCCAGGACAAACCCTAATAAAAAGTGCAGTGATAACCCATGAGCAAGAGGAAAAACTGGGAGAGAAAAAAGGTTCTGGAAGCAGAGGTCTACAAACAGACAGTGATACCCTCAAGCTGCTAGAAACAAGGAAAACGAGCAAATTAGTGTCATACCCTAAAAAGAGTGCCACCCATTCTCCCACAGCCAAGGAAATATAGCCTTTCTCAAAGTAGCATAACATTTTATTGAAACTGAGAAATGGAGAAAATTGTGTAAAACACACCACAGGCCTAATTGAAAGCCTCCTCCAGCTCTATACATTCCCTCCTCCAGCAATGTTCCTCATGACACTCTGAGTTTTGCAGAAGCATGACTTTACCAGATTTTGATACTCATTCTTGGATTGACCAGGAGCTTGTTATGAAAATGGTTCTGTTCCAGCTACCAGGATAGAACACAACGTAATGATATTCTCTGAAAGCAGAGCTATTGAAGCCAAACTGCAAAGAAAGACTTCAAGGTATACAAGACATAGTTTATTAGTTTATTCATGTTTTTGATGTTGTTTTGTTTGCTTGTTTTTAGTATCTCTAGGGCACAAGATTCTATCTGGAAAATAAAAGCAACTGTTTACTCATTCCTGATAAAAAAATAGTAAAGCAAATCAGAAAGAAAAACCTACAGCAAAAAAGAATGACAATGTATACAGGGCAAATACAGGATTTATTTTCAAGACTTCTTCATCTCCAGTTTCCTACATTACAACAGCTAATTAAAAGCAGCTTTAATTAAAATCTTCCTCCTAAATTTGAAAGATATGCTTTACCACTAGTATTTCATATTTCTTGATGGACATGGCCTCCTTCATTCCATTCCTCATTCAACTCATAGATTTTCTTTTCATGTTACCAAACATGGATATTAACTAGACCTGCGAGTATATGACAAAGAAAGATACATTTCAAAGCCACTGTGTTTACTTTGTACTCAAATAAATAAATATCTTCCCAAAGTGAGAAAAAAGCTAAATACATAACCATGGAGTTGCAGGTTACATGCTCCAGGAGAGCTCCTGAGAATTGAAGTAGAGAGTAGGCATTTTTTCCTCTCTATCAGCACTCGCTGATCTGCTCCAAACATCTTACATGAGAAGGTGATCATGCATCCCCTGATATTGCTGCCCTCAAAAGCCACATTGCATTCTCCTCACTTACAAATCTTTTATGATATAAACTTCTGCCACGAGGTTTCTAAGACATCAGGTAAATAATTATCATTACTAATGGAATGGTTGTAGATAAATTACATGTACAAAAGTAATAAAAAGAATGTATAAAGCCTCACTTTGGCCTCTCTGTTCTACATTACCATCTCCCCACCCCCAGTCCCTGGCAGCAATTTCTTGTCACATGCACTGCTCCTAAAACACTATGAATGTTATTAAATGACATGGGCTAATCTATGTTTTGGAATCAGGAGATATGGAATCCTACCCTTAAGCATTATTTTCCTTTGGGCAACATTTTCTTTTGCCTTCCTGTAAAACAGATCTTTCATCAGTGAAAGAGGGGTGATAGATGCCTATCTTTCCAAGATCCACAAGCCCTGTAACCCAAACATATTTTTACCTAAATTCTGATGGCATCTTAATAATCCAAAGAACAAATAAATGTTGAATTGGCAGGAGCTGACAATGGCCTCTTAAAAGACCAATGACAATATTTGTCCCTCAGTTTGACGATAGAAAGCAATCTGACTGAAATACTGAAGGCCACTGAAGGAATAGGATATTATCATTTCAGCACAGAGTGTTATGTACAAGTTGTAGATAGAGACTGTGAAATCCCAGCCATAAACCATCAACAGCTACACACACTGCTTACTTTCAGAAGGGCTCTAACTTCTGGTCTACAACTTTCAGCCATCTTTATCTAAAAGTCAAATCATCCAGACTGAAAGCATATAGCTGTTTCCTGTGTGCAGAAAGCATTTTGTTTCAAAAACCAAAAGAGAGAACACCAGGCAATAAGACAAATCCTACTCTGAATTGCATCTATATGAATCAATAGCAATTCTGTTGAAGAAACTCAGGACCCTTACTGATGCAAGAAAAAGAAAAAAAGCTACTGAGATGGAAGGATGTATACATGTAAGCTAATTTTGGCAGATTTTTGAGAGATATAAGCAGTAGATCAGCTTTTGTTTTATACTTCTTGCTGCTGCTTCAACATGTCAAACCAGATTCTCTAAAGTCTCATTACAAAACTACTTATCCAAAAAATCCCAATAAACATACAGGACAAAATAAATAGAAATTATTACTCTTAGGGTTCATGGGTTTTAAAAGAAACAATTTTCACAGATACATAATTTATAAGGCTAAAAAGGACAATTGTTATAAGCTAGTCTGCTCTAAAATTTTATGAGACTGTATATCTTGTCAGAATTGATCTTTTTTTGAACTATGGAATATATTTTAGAACAACACGCAATTGTGATCTGAATATTAACAGCTGAGGGAACAGTCATTACAGCTGAATTTTCAGTTACCTCTTTGATAAGATTGGCCCAGTTTTGAACACAGTCAAGAAGGCAATGGAAATGTCTCAAATTATAAAGAAACGGAACAGTATAGAAAAGGAAAATCTTAGTTATAAGTTAATGGTCTACCTTTGACTTTAATTTTTGAACACAGTAAGCAGGGCTTTACAAGCTCCCTCAGTAACAGAAGAAATATAGAAGGTTCTAAAAAATATCAAATTTGAAACTATATATATAAAAACAAAAACATAATCATTATTTTAATAACTGAAAGAACAACAAATATGTAATAAAATCATTTGGTAACAAAATTTGTTCAAAAGAAGTACATTTTGAGATAGTGCATAACTGAATCATGCAACTCAGTCTCACAGTATGTGTTGGATGTCTAAGATATATTCAAAAATATACAAATTCATGGGAGGAAAGTCAATCATGAGCTTGATTGAATTGGACACAACAGTGTGAATATAATCTCCTGTTCAATAGGTCCTTAAAAGCAGATCATTACTGTTTATTTTAATTTTTACCATCTATATTGAAAAAACATCTAGCATCATACTTCTATAAATGGCTTGTTGGACTGGCATAAAGTAAAATTTTTTTGAAGGTTGTTGCCAATTCTTAGGCACTTCATAAAGTGGTAAAATGCTGAAATTGGCAAAGTCTAATGATAATCTAATCTTTTTTACTGAAAATTTTGAAGCATGTCTTAGCTAAACATCTGTCAGGGTCAGGCTTGTATATATAGTTCTGCCTCAGAGCAAGACAGTGCTAGAGGAGATGACTTAAGGTTCCAGCTTCATCTTTCTGGGATTGCCTACTCAC
Source organism: Aquila spilogaster (assembly GCA_024606505.1). Taxonomy (NCBI): domain Eukaryota; kingdom Metazoa; phylum Chordata; class Aves; order Accipitriformes; family Accipitridae; genus Aquila; species Aquila spilogaster. The sequence goes on from JANHGO010000042.1 coordinate 30,951,164, forward strand.
CCCAACCCAGATAATGTGCCACTTGTCAGGAACTGTGTGCATCACTACAGGTTTTTAGGTAATGCTAGTACATAATATAAATAAAATCAAGCTTAGGAATTTATTTGAAAGCTGATACCATTAACAAAGCCTAAGACCTTTTGAAATTTTAACTAACTCATAGAAGCAATCTATATGTATATAGATAGTATATGGCTGAAAAGATTTATTTTCTATTTTTACTGCTGCTTAATTCTACCTTCAACAAGCCACTTGATTTGTCTTTCTAGATTACAAAGCCACTGGGTTATCATGTGGTACATTTGTACAATATCTACCACAGTAGAACTCTAGTATCCAGTGTGCCTCCAGATCTAGTAGTCGTACAAATAATTAACATCAGACTATCCTGATATATAGTATTATCACAACATTACCATGATCAAGCACATACTAAGCTTGCCTAAGTTAATCTCCTCAAAATCTGGGGAACATGGGCACATCCAGTTTCTCTTACTTAAATCTGACAGCTACTGAGCAAAGCCTAGTAGTAATCAATGATGTTCAGTGGTCTTAAGAAGACTTGTTTTTGTGCTATTCAACACCCAAATGTGCCCGATTAAATCCTTTCTTCCTCTGACCTAAGAAAGTATTAGTGCACTGCCAGCCAATTACCTGGCACCAAAATACAATGTAAAATACATTCCAGTGTGTTTAGGCCACAAAATTGGTGGAAAACAATTGTTACAAAGCTGGTGAAGCTCCAGGGACAAGACCATTAGTCCTTCTTGCATAGAGATGTCACAATGCAAGTAAGGAAACAGAAAATAACAACATGATGAAAAGGAGGCATTTCTTCAGTAAACAGAATGCAAAATGAATTATTAAAGTGATACCTGTCTGTCATTTTGCTGGCAAATACATATTTCAGATGGCTAATTTGTTCCCTTAGCTTACAATACGCATCATGAAAACCTGCCCTACATGATAGTATGAACTCCAACTATAATTAAAATTAAACAGATTGCCTGTGTGTTTTCAAAATACTAATAGCATATTCTGGAAATTGTTGAGAAATGATACCTTTCAGATATGATGCTGGACTAGGGAAAAAAATCAGAAACCATTTTGAATGTTGATGTCAACTTCTATTTTTCTAAATGACTGAGACAATGCACACTGTGTGTTGCATTTTAATCTTAAAGTACCCAAAGGTGCACCCTTCTCCTGCACTGCAGAAGTCAGCTGATCAAAAACAGGCCCTGTACTGTCACATAACTCACTTCTAAGACAAAAATGTCACTAGTTCCTAAAAATGTCACCTCCACTTAATAAGGAAAAGTCTGTAGTGGGAAGTCAGATTTTAGAAGGGCACAAGAACAAGCAACCTGCTCAGCAGCAGAGATCTTCCCGGATAAAATATCTCCATCCATCTCACAATGTCTCCATTGGAGTGTTAATCTGCTGGGTAGCACTGCCAACAATTTATTCTGACAGAAGCTGAAGTGTCAGTTACAAAAATACAGTACCAAAGATACGATACTTACCAGCAGCATGAAATAAACCATGTACCATAACTACCAGGCTTCTTTATCAAGAGACTTGATACAATTGTGTGATGTCTGAGGAGGCAGCATATATCATACACTCTGCAACAGCAATCAGAGCTGTCTGTCTCAATCCATAACCCATAGAAAATGAGCACTTGTCAGGAAGATGGCATTAAGAAAGGACATTGTTGCCTGACAGGAAAGGTGATGAGAAATATCAACTTACCACAAACCAATTAGCCCAAGCAGAGCAGACATAGAAGTGCAAGAGCTGAGGTAGCTTTGGACATAATTAATCAACTTAAAATTTGTTTTGCCTAGAGCATGCTTGTAAATTCTATTTTAACGTCAGTCATTAACAGTATTGTAGGGTTTCAAAGAGTTCCAAAAATGTATGTTTAAAGGTGTCTTATTACGTAGCACTATAATATCACTATATTTTCCCTTTTCAGAGTGTTTATGAAGTCTGATAGAGTTTAATGCATCCAGGGCCTATGCTGTATTTTTCTTTTAAAATGAACATAACAGATTCCAAGAACTATATATAAAATCAAAAGCATATTGTAAACACAGCAGTAAGTCTTCTTTACTAGACAAACAAGGCATATGAGCTAAGGTTCTATAGGCCTCTCCAATCAGACAAGATAATGAAGAAAATAAGGGTATATGTAAACACAAACAGTGCTTGGATTTTCTAAAAGGTTATTTCTAGCTTTTCAAAGCTTACTTTTTTTAAACTGCAAAATTTTTTTAAAGAAAGTGTAATGTGGTTAGACTCCAGCAGAAAGCTTTTCCAATTCTGAATTGGTTTCTAAAAATTTTGCATGGGAGTAGCAAAGAGATAATATTATGCATGAACAGTATGTGAACACTGCAGTATAGGAAACCTACACTCATATTTCTAATGAGAACTCCCAAAGCAATTATCTACAAATTTTATTAACTTTCTATGACACAGCACTACTTGGTAAGGAACAGCGCAGTATTGGACAGTAATGATAAAAGAGAAGATAAATTGCTTTTGAACACATCTCACAAAGGAGACCACCAGTACCACTTCCATTTTGCACGCTACAAAACAGAGACAAAATAAACTGACTTGCCAAAATTTCACAGGAAACAAGTGACAGGAACAGAAAAAATAATTAAAAGACCCGGTAATTCTTAGGCCAGTAACATACCATTTACACTGGCTTTACTACCACAGAATATTTCAAACATTCCAATTTTCTGTATGCATAGGACATATAGAGCACTCCCATTTTCCTTGGTACCCTTTATGTCTAGCTCAGTGAGTGTTTTTTCCATGATACACTGTTGTGGGATATCCGCGTCCAGAATTCTGTGCTGCTCATTTCTAGGCCCTTCAATCTGCCCCTGAATCTGCCCTTGGCTTCTCCAAGTACAAGGCCTTTTTTTATGTTAATCTTCACCAAAAGTCAAGCTTGTTCCTGAACCTAGGTGGAAACAGTATATTACACACTGAATTTTCCTATAGAGAAAAAATGTGAATTTTACTGAACCGAAATCAAGATGAACCTCTGGGAAAAAGCTATGACTTGCCTATTCGTATAATTTTTGTTATGGAATTCACTTACTGTAAAGCTGCTTGGCAAGGAGGTATTAGCCACACAGCCTTGCCAAGTTTGTGCTTCATTGGTTAAATAAGAACTCCCGATGTCAAATTCAAACTTGACTAAATGATGTTTTACATAAAGTTGAAGTATTTCCAGGACTAATTTTTTTTTTTACAAAGTAGGTGTGGAGAGAGTAGAAAGCAGATTAATGTCAGCTTCTATATCTTTTTCATACATTTTCTCCTCTTTACCTTTTAGGAAAAAAAAATATATATTGTAAGATGTGATAGGATAGTCAATAAAGTAAAAGAAACTGCTTTCTTAGAACTGTGCTGATAGCCTAACCCTACTGCAACTACAGCTGCCATTAGATGGTGGAGTTCTCTAGATTGTCCTATACCTAAATCAGTGAGAAGGAAACACAAGTGAATTAGGCATGAGGCTGCACTTCCTGATTCAGTTTCCTTCTCTGTATGACCAATCACTTGCTCACATTATTGTATGCGGAAAGAAGTTATGTTTCTTTAGGCCTGCAAGACAAGACAAAGGACCACCTTCACAGATATCTTATTCATAATTTTTTGTAGTTACCATTAAGAACGCTGGGGTAAAAAAGTGTCAGGGCATGGGAGGTGAGATCAGTACAGGAGTGTTGTCATGGTTTTATGGTTTTTGTTATCGGTATTCCACATCATAACATCATGTAAGGCACTAGGAGTTAAAGAGTTAATGCTCCAGTTCCATGGACTGCCAAATTTCTGGGTACCTGGTTCTCAGAAGAGAAGAACTACATACTCCAGAGGACTTTGCACTCCTGTTTTCCACTCAGAGGTTAAGATAAAACTGTACGCAAGTGGCGAGACTTCCCTCTTTTTGCTGGTCATCTCAGAACTTGAAGTTCCCTAGCCATCTCACCCTCAGCTTTAGAGTAAGGCCTTTGGTTTCGGTCACTCTCTCTCTCACTTTACTTGATTTATTAGCTTCAATTCCAATTATATTGTATTATGTTGTGTTATTTTGCATTCTGATATCTTGTTTAGTAAATTAGTTTTCCCCCTCAGATCGTTGCTGCTGTTTTGTTTTTTGGGGGGCCCATCTCCCTACCCCTTCACTTTTCCCCCTTCCCCTTTCCTGGGGTGTGGGTCCCCTGCCCCATTAGTCACAGAACCGGGCTGAACCAGCCCATAAACCATTGACAAAGGTATCACTCACGGATTGGGAAGCCTGCTTCTGTGAACAGAGCTATTTCTCTATATCTCATGCTGCAAGAATAAGATATCTCATATCTGAAATAAAAACAGAAAAGGAGTCTCTGGGATTTCTTTGGGGCAGTAGTGCTCGGTAGATGTTGGGAGAGCACAACGTAACTGAGACCTAGACACAAAGATCACAAAATGACTTTGTAGTATGCTGGATAGGAGCAGATCATAGGTATCTATTGTTTGATTAGGTCAGTTTTTATGAGAGAACTGAAACAGCCAACAGAATTATAGCTATTGTGATTTAGAATATACTGTTTGTACTTGCATAATGGAAGTAGAAATTTTCTTGCCTTTTTCCAGCACTCTGTGATTTGGCCACACTCAGTAAATATTACTCAAGCAGGAGAACAGTTGTTCTCCTCATTCACTATTTTGTCAGCATGCCATGTCAGAAATTAATAGGACAAAACCTGACATTCAAAAGAAGGTTGTACAGAGGACCCAGATTTGAAAAAAAAGATTTGGCTTGATACTGTATGTTCAGCACAAAATACCATAGCCTTTAGAAATCAAATTTTAAGGAGAAGCCATTTAGCTTGGGGAAATAAAAGATGTCCCTTATTTTATCTTCTTTCCAATGAGAGGCTGGGGAGTGGGCCCACAGTCATTTCTTCTTCCCACACAAACTACCTACCCAATGAGCTGACTAGAAGAGTCAATTAAATTGTAACAGGTTGATTGTGTAGAATACAAACTGAAGGAGAGATAAGGGTGATGGATATCTCTGGCCAGCTATTACAGCTGTTGTCTGTGACTGTTCTTCACACAGATGGAGGACAGTATTGGCAGCATATGGCATAGGAGTTTGGATGTGGAAGGCAAATAGAGCAGACTATCAATAAAAGGAAGTAAAACCAAAGCAGCATGGTGGATAACAAACAAATGTTACAGACTGAACTGTTGATCATCTTCTAAATTTCTTCACCTCTATACCTTACCAAGATTTCTAGGATTCCATCTCCGTTCCTACTGCTTACCTTTTATTTCTGCCTGCAGCAAAAAGGGAGCGAGGAAGGTTTAACTGATAAGGTCTAAAGTCAATAATTTTTTCATTAGCTTCATCCAGGCAGCAGTCACTGAGGCAGACTACCTGGGTGGAAGTCTCATAAAATACTATGAATACTGCTTTTCCTTGAAAGCCTTACCACAACTGAAATAATCAAATGCTTTAGAAAACGGTCATTTGGGCACTTCGGTTTGTGGGTAGGTGTGATATACAGAAGCATAAGGTGGTGGCAACTATCAGTTGTCCCTTGGGTAAGATTCCTGTTACAGCTTCAACTGTAAAGATATATAGGAATATAGCATCCCAGGATTTAAAGAATCACCGGATGCCCTCCGTGTCACAGAGTCATCCTGCCACTGCTGCCATTAAGGCCAAAAGCTTAATTTCTGGTACAAGCTGCAACCTACATTCCTAAGTAGTAATAGTTTAATGCTATTTCTTCTTCTCCTAAATGGTTTTAACACTGATCCTGGACAATCTTTCCTCTCATATGAACATAACAGAGTTTGGGCTATTTTTCCCCCCAGATGAAAGTTGTCCTTTTGACAATTTTCATCCTCTTCACGTAAGAACACCGAAACTACACTGCAAAACAGGAAAAGGCTTCCCCAGAGTCTGGGGGAAAATTAAGAATGTTTTGACAGACTCTATGTGATATAATTTCCAAATGTTTACATCAGAAGATCAGAGGCTGGATTTAATTGACTTTCCTGTTGATAAGCTAATATCAAACAGATAATTAAAAATGACCCGTTTTCTCAACCTCACAGATGGGTTTGCCTATGGTGATAGTGTAAAAAGTCAGAATCCATATCCCTTCAATGTCTCTGCTATACCTTTGCCACGGATAGACTATGGTCTTCAAAAATTTTACAGGGCAACTATCAGCCAGGTCACTAGAAACATTAACAATACCAAATAAAAAAAAATACTTCAGAAATATAGGCATTTAACTCCTAGAGCTTTAAGTGACAAAGAAAAGCATCTAAAGACAATAAACATTAGTATCAAAAATATATTATTTTGCAAATCAGTGCACATTCTGCAAATCAGTGTGCAATACTAATGACACAGCCTTATCAGGCTGCAGTATAAAGGAAGCTGCACCAACAAAACAAAGAAGACAGTATATGTGCAGATATGGGTGCGCAACAGAAAAAGAAAATAAGGAAAGCTGGCATGGGTTCCATGTGTTTGTAACTATCTTGTATTCTAGTTTTCCTCCTGATACAGAAGAAAAGAAGAGTAGAAAAATACAATGAAATAGGCTGTGCCTGCTTTTTGTAATATTCCTGTTTGTCTCTGCAGAATCTCACTGCTCCTCTGAATAAACATCATTACCCATAAATTGGTTTGTACCTCATTACAATGTAAAATCATTGAAGACTTTACTTCAGAAAATGGATATCGTTTTTTAGGGGAGTGAGTAACATGAATAAGTTTATGCAGATCCACCATACATCAGTTATGCTCTGGTACCAGACAAGAATGCATTACACAACATAAGTGAAAGAAGCTTGAGGCAATACAAATAACATCAGCCTGCATACAGGAGTAACCAATATTATAGCTTTAGGGGTGGATAAAACAAGCAGACTGTGGCTCTGTATCATGATATTGTAATGTTCTTTTCTCACACTGGAACACAAGTTAACCTAATTACAATCCCATAAACAGATGGATACAAATGACAGTCTGAATGCACAGCAAATTCCGAAGGCAGGGTTCTTAAAGTTTCAGAATGGTTTATGCAGCTTCTCACCGTCAGATCTCACACACTAGCAGAGAGATGTCCCAGTGCTTGAAAGGAAACCATCAATCAGTGGTCAGAAGACTTCAGGGAGCACAACAGTTGGTTCAGCATTTCAGTTTTTTTTTTTTTTTTTGTAAGATAAATATCAAAGATTTCAAACATTATACCGTTTTATTTTGTTTGGTTTTCCTGTAGAGAAATGAAGGATGTGTTGCTCTTGCTTTCATTTTGTCTTTATTTTTTTATCCTTCCCCGTCATTCAAAGAAGATAAGGAAGAGGAAAAGATGACAAAATGAGATAAAGCAGAAATATTCTTAAAATTTATGACTAAAATTAAGATATTTTTATCTGAAGACAATTTTCTAGAATAGAAACAAAAATCAGTTTCAGTGGAACATATTAAAACTCTGAACAAATGTCCAAAACGAGCCTTATTTTTATTTATTTATACCTTTTCTTCACAATGAAGGATGTGAGTTTCTCATCTGGAATTAGCAGCACAGCAAGCCTCCTTGAACTGGTAACTAGTAGCTTCTACTATTATCCTAAAATGAGACATACCAATATAACCTTTCTCAGTGCCATGTATTTACTCAGAGTCCTTGTGGCTATTTCTAAAGAGGTTAGCGTCCCTTAATCTCCCTGCCAAACTTTGGGCAGTGTTATCTCAAAAGACCAATAAGAAGAATTACTATCACAAGAGATAAGATTGCTGCCCTTCTAATAAAGACTCTTGTTGACATTGAAACATGTGCAAAGCAGTGGCAAGGGAAAGTTGTTGAATATGTTCTATTCTGGAGTTTGTTCAAAACCAGTGAAGTGCAAACAGCATACCTGTAAGAAAGAGCCTGGCCATATTCCAAATGTGATACTAATTCCTCATAAGTTTAGTCAAGTTAGCAGGTTTATATAGTTTTCTGCTAGAACCCAACATTTTCATCTGCTATTACTACAGCAATGGAACAGAAAAAAAGTATCTTAAAAGAATTTTTTCAAGTAATGTTATCGAGATCTTACAGCTTTTTGGTGCTTTTAAAAATGCATTTACCAATTCACTTTTACCACGATACACTTTCTTCTTTCAAGTGACCTCATCCTGGATTGTTTGGGGGCTATTTTATTTTTAATGTAGCATGTTGAATGCTCAAAGATGCCCCTGTAATATAATGATTCAGTATCACAGCCAGTGGTTAACAGCTCTGCTTCAAGGTGGTATTAGATACACGTAATTTCTCAGCCTTAAGGAGTGCATTTCTTCCTTTCTTAGTGAAACTGAGTAGGTGGTTTCAAGAAAAGGAAACATGAACACCTTGCCCTCTTTCCTAGTAAATGCTTCAAGAGGAGAATATTTGAAATGGGAATGAGCTTGAAAGAAGCTTTATTGTTTTTGTGAGAGAGGTTAATGGCAATGGCCGCACTTAAGATAGAAAAGAAAAAAATGATGAAGGAATCAAAAAGCCAGCAGCTGTGTTTTGATCTGGATCAAAGTGATAGAGAGGGAGCTGTGCCAAGTATCTTCTGTGGAAGTGTCTCCCACTTTTCTGCATACTCAATTAGATTTAAGGAGTTCCACAGTGCATTACAGTGCATACTAAAAACACTATTTTTTGAAGATTTGCAGTTTTACAACCATTATCAACTGGGCTGAGACTTTTAATTCATTTACTGTAGACTACCAAACAGCTACAAAAGAAACGTATCTGTACGGATTGAGTTCAACTGCTAACTAGAAAGGAAAAGCATTGTTTAATCCTGGCACTATCCCCTTGATAGTGATGTTTATCTGGAAACAATTTGACTTAAAAACTATTGCTTTAAATTGATTCTCTCTGTCTTAACACTATTAATAGTTGAGCATTGGGTATACTGCATTATTTTCTGAGATTTACCTGTGGCTTATTTGCAAAAGCCACCTTTCTATCACACACTGACACACAAATGGAACCTTCACTTAACCCTGCCACATTTGCAAACTGAGCACAAATCAAAGATTTCCACTCTTCACTGTCAAAAAGATGAACTATTTTCTGTCCAATTCAAACAGCACTTGTGCATCCAGATTAGTCATTTTCCAGAACTGATGTAAACCACAGCATCAGGTCCTGACCACTAACACATCAGAACGTTTTCCTGCTTTGACTACAGATGAGTACAGATGTATACTTTTCTTGCTGTAACAATCAACTTTGTGAAGAACATTCCTCAGTTCCATTTGTATATGTTGCTTTCTCTTTCAGGGCTTTACAGAGAGTAAGGCATAGCATAGCATAGGGCTTTTTGTCTTGTACACTAGAGCTGGAACAAAGATCTGAATTTCTCCTTCTCATAGGGCTATCAAAAGGAAAAATGAGGGAAAAAATGGAGGAGGTTGATCCACAAAAGCATCAACATCGTGTACCAAGCTACTACTGCTAGCACAGATCAGTGCCTCCGCCGAGTTTCTGAAGTGGCTCGAAAAGAAAATAGATGCAATGACTCATGTTACTAAAGGTACAGTGCTCATGATCAGAGCCATTTCCTGGACTGTTAAATCAGCAACTTTCACGAGCACTGAATTAAATACATCTTAAGTGGTATTTCAAAGTTACAGTTGGTTACATTTAGGCCTGCTGACCTTAACAACGTCACATTAAGTATTTTCTTTTTAATTAAGGTAATGGCTAAGCTCTGAGGATGAGTATTGTTTTTCACTTCATTAATTTTATTGTTAACTTGCAAAAGAGATACTGAAACAGATTAGCAAAGCAGCAAGACAGAGGGGACATTTCAGGTGGCCTGAACTGTCACTACAGTATTCACAGGCCCAGACTCTTAGTGCTAATCAAGCCTTGGGCACAGGAACCCCAGTCTCCAAATTGTTTAGCACCCACAGTTCCAAATGCTGCCAATAGCTGATCTACCAGCACTCAGTCTGACAGCCACGCCAGCCTACCTGATTCCCTGTGATTCCCTGGTCTCCACACAATAGAGATGTTATTTTTTAATAACTGCAGGAAAGCCTTTCTTTTTTTTTTTTCCATAGAGGCAGATGGCTGTTCTGCAAGCTCCCTTTCTGTTGGCTGTTAAGGAATTAGGAATTAACATTCACACAGATGAAACAAGTATCTAGGGATGCAATTGTCTTTTTGAGAAAACAAGAATGCAGAATTTCCCACTCCAGTGTATAAGATGTAAAAGTTTTGCAAAAGTCCAAACATAGTTATGCTTCTTGTTTTTGTGTTGGCTTTCCTTGGTAAAACTTACTGGCCTAGAAATTACCTTCTGGAATGGGATGATAATTTTTCCACATTAAAAATCAGCATTGTGGATATAAGTGCACTTAATCTAAGCCTTCCTCACTGATTTGGGTACTAATTACATAAATAGCAAGAATTCAATCTTTTTTTTTTTTTTCGTAATTAGGGTTATCCATCCCAACCAAAACACTCTGAAGATTCTTTACCCTTCATAACTATTAGAGAAAAGTGCTAAGAGTAAGACAAGTAAAAAGCTTCCCTCATTCTCTCATTTTGCACATCACTCTTGCTCACAGGATTTATTACAGCCTAAACAAACATTCTCATTGAATCCACTCCTGAAAACACTGGTAGCACATCACTGCCTTCTACTCAGTAGGTAAAGTGGGACAGCTAGAAGACCATTTACTCCAGTAACTACAAAACCACAAATCATCTGCTTTTGTGAAAGGAAATTTAATAAATGAATTGCAGAGCTGCATGTCAGAAGATCTTAATCCCACTCCTTATGCAAGCCATGTGGCTTGCAGGAAGCATAATAGCATTTTTGCTCCAATTTCTTTATCTTTGAAATGAGAACAATAGTATTTTTATTAAACAGTTATAGACTGCCCAGAGATCCCAGAACCAGAGAAGTCTAAACAACTGCAAACTTCATCCAAGAAATTCTGACCTCTTACTGAAACATTTGCTAACGTGTTTGCAGGCTGATCAGCTCCTGATAGCAGGGTAGCTTGTTTCCCTGCTCAGTCCACCTATTCTGTCTGCAGCTGTTCTCAGGGGACACATACAATCATCACATTTGTCGCGATGGCAATGGCAATAATGATACCGTATGCACTAATGAAAGGTAAGTACACATTTCACTTTCTGTCAGGCTTGGTGCTTGGGCAACGCTGCTTGCCAGCTGGCTCTGTCCACAGCACAACCTGTAATTTAGTTAACAAAATGAGCCATTTCAGAGATCAATCATTATCCTGGCTGTCTTTATCCATTTACTGTTGCTGTCTGTGATAAACATAGCAGGTCTCACAAACAAGGTCTTTTTCAGTTGAAAAGGATGTAAAATAAAAAAAATCTGATATGCCCATTCAGAGCTTTTTGTCATAGTAATAGAAGTTGTGCCACTTCTCACCTGTGAAGTTTAGCAGAAGTATCTTTGCCACACGTTTTCACTCTCAATTTTTGCATCTTCTGCACCATCCCTTCACTTCCAGCTTCCTTGATGCTTTTACAGGATTTAGTGTGGTATGACCAGAAATTATCATGTAATGTTTCTGCTTTACATCCACCAAGTTTTCGAATCCAGATGTATGCTATATTCCAGTTATTTTCCTCGGCAAATGAACTTCAGGGCTCAAACAGCTTCAGTGGCCATAAAGAAACAATGTCTAATGCTACTGATGTTTCACCTCCCATTTACATGAAAGTTAAGGACAGAAGTCAAAACCTTTCATTGATTTAGCTTTTCCCTCTCCTGATGGAATAGGTATATCAGTACAAAGCCCAGAGTTCAATAGTGCAGAGTACAATACTGAGCACAAATCAGTTCACATCATGGTCTAAATCTTGAACTTATCATGTAACTTCCCCTCGGCGTATATTTGACATTTGGTGTTGCATCCTCTCTTAATTCAGTTTCCATTTATTCCACTCCTGCGTTTCTATCAACCAAAGGGAACTTCTCTTTTAGAACTGCAAGGATTTGGACATCACAAGGAAGAGGTAGAAAAGAAGCTCTGTTTTAGCCCTAAACTCTTTGGAGTACTGTCAGAAGAGCCCTAATTCATTTTCGAGTGGCTACTTGAGTCTTCCATTGTCACTGCTGATGAGCATGCACTTCTTACTCTGTGAACGCAATCAGCTTAGATTCTGAAGACTCTCCAGCTAGTTTTAAACATCTATAGTCCTAACCTCATCACATAGACTTTCCCCAGTTGGTCTCTTGCTGAAAACTCTTAACTTCAAAAGAAAACTGAAATACAGTTCAAATAAAGATACTGTATTGAAATATAAAAGGTAGAAAAGGCATGTTACCAGGTCTGGCTTTTCCTTATTTATGCAACAAGAGTAATCTCATGCTACCATCTAATGGGAGCTGCATGCAGCTTACCCCCTAAATAGTTGCGAAAAGCTGTGACAGTTAATGAAAGCTGCAGAAATTGTTGATATAATTCTCAGAATAAAATGAAATGGTGGCGGTCCTAAAAACAGTTACTTATATACTTAATTTTTAAAAGTAAAGTTGACTTACTAGAAAATTATGCAATTTTTCATGAATTATCTTATAGAGTACAGACATCACAATACTGAAAGGTAACATATACTGCCTTTTCTTCCCACCTCCCTTTTTTTTTTTTTTTCCTCCAGGATACATATGATGCTTCTAAGAATAAGAGATTTGCTTACCTTGCCTCATTGCCAGGCAAAGTAACAGACAAAACTGTCACGCATTATTAAAATATGAAAATATAAAACCAATATTCATTCTATAAGTAATCAAATGTGCCAGGATTTTTGCATTTACAAAGACACAGCAAAACACCACATAACAGAAAACAAGTGTCAGCTGGAATTTCAAATGGCTTTTTTAAAAAGCACACTATTGAATGGCACTATATAGGAAATTATAATAGGAAAAAAAGTTCTGTAAAAAATTAGAAACTGTTAAAAAAAGACAGTGAACAGAAAGAAGGACTAAAATTGTGGGGTTTGTTTCTCAATATGGCAAATAAAATAATAGAGAAGTTCTGTTTAAGAAGCCCTGTCTCACGTAATTGTCAGTACTGTGGAAAAGGAGATAAATAACAAAGAAACAAATCCACAGCTGGCATAAAATTATTTAAGTTATTTCTTAGTTGGAGCCGTAAGAAAATGGTCTACACAATGGCAAATCAAATTTACTGTTGACAGATGCAAGGATGCATTCTGAAAATAACTAATAATCCATATCTGCTGCTGAGTTCCAAATTAATTGGAAACACCAAGGAAAAAGGCCCCTTGCACATTTCTCAGCCTGTCAAGGTCTAAACGTAGGACTAAGATCCTAAATGAGGGAAAAACTCAGGCAGAAAGCCTGAAAATACTCTTGGATTTATTTTGGATAGGGTGATTCATTTTCGTTTTGTTTATTTTTGAAAACTCTCCTCTGTTGTTTCCTATTGTTGATGTAAGCAAGTTTTTACATTAAAATTTGGCAGACACTGAACAGAGGCAAAACACAAGTTGACCCAGGATTAAAAAATAAAAAAATAAAACCAAAAGAGTCAAGCTAGGAAAAATATGTCCACAGGTATGCCTGCATGTGAGGAGAATGTAGCAACATCTACTCTGGAAACTGCAACATGTCCAGATGGATCTTGGCTAGGTGAACCATTATTCTGAAGAATAATAATCATGCCCATGATATTACAGTACAATCCAGTTTTGCTCCTGATAGTGCTTTGTCAAAGTGTACATGGACAAGGTACATATTCAATCATCTTTCATTTTGCATTTGATTTCAAAGGAGTCATTGCTCAGACTCGACTCTTAGATTTTCCAGATTGTGACACATCTCTGATGGGTGGATGATTCACATCAAATGAACCAAAGCCGTGCACAGACTTACATCAGTGCTGGTAAGATGCTCAAAGCACAGGGAAAATGTGTTTATTTCTCAGGTGATAGCATTCACAATAAGGCAAAAGACAAGCCTGCTTGGCTTTGTGGGCGATACAAACAATGGAGACAGTATTCACATTGCACTAAGTGTTTTGTAACAACTTGTGAAGTAGAGAATGTGATCTGTTAGAGGAACGGATGGTGTAGGAGGAACAAAGGATAGTCTGAATTTTTCCCAGCCTTGGATAAGCATACAGAAGACAAGTAGCAGTAAAAGCATCTGAGAAATGGAGACTACAAAAAATGACTCCTCCAACTCGTGTAGCTCCCTACTGACACAATTTGACTAGAAAACCCAAACAGATAAACAACAATGACAAAAACCAAAAACAATCACCAAAACAAACAAACGAAAACCAGCAATAACAAAAAAAGAACTCCACGCAAACAGGGCAGCAAACTCACTTCAGGATGTGATCTAGTTTAAGTAGACATGGGGCTTCTGAGAACTAGAGTAGAAGAGAAAATCAAAAGAACTCCCAGTTTTTTTCTTGCCTTGCCCTCGTACAAACATTTGCAGTTATGCAATTGTAATGAATCTTAAAAGTTACTAGAACAGGATCATTACACTTCTATCTGCCCCCACTGGGATAAAAATAAGAGCAACATGTAGCAATCAGGGCTGACCTCAACATACAAAATGAAGGAATATTACTAACAGAATCAGTACTGAACCACAAAAATTCTCTTGTTCCTGCACACTGTGAGAAGACAAAATTCTGATATCAGAAAGAAAGAACATAAAGAAATGGAGGAAAGAATGAGTTGGAAATAGCCTTTTCTTCAGAGTAATAGTCATTTTCACATTCTTACTAATAATCTAAGAGATCAAATAATGGCAAGGGGGAGAGGATTAGTAAGCAGCCTAAATGTCCCTAATTTTATTTCTGTATCTAGTGATATGCTGCATATACAACTCAGATCTGTTTCGAATGATCATGTTTTGGAAGTCACTTACCAATCTACGTCCGGGTCAGAAAAATGCACCTTTTGCATGGTTTAAATTCAATAAGATCTGATGACCTGGAGAAATTATGATATGAAGAAATAGGCTTGGATGTAAGTATGACTGTGTATGAGTTTAGTGGAGTAAGAAAGAAACAGGATGTTTGACATGTCTCTATATCAAAAGGAGAAGATAGGCACCACCACCTTGTCTTTTCTTCCCTTGCCTCCACAGCCCCATCCAAATAACTCATTATTAATGTACTAGGAGAAGACGTTTCACATTTATTCCTTAAGATCAACCTGACAACTTGCCAGCTGTTTCTATATTATTCTCCCACAACAATATGAGTAATCCAAGCAATGTTCTCACTATCTCTGCCAGCAGCATGGTTACCTGCTGTTCATTCCTCCTAATCTGTTCCCTGAGCAGGGATGTACCATCTCTTACATTCCACACACTTTGCAAGCCATAAGTTTTGATATCATATAAGCACAATTTTTACCTCTAATTCATTCTAGAAGTTCTCATGCCGGGAAAACAGACTCCCAACATTTACTTCCAGCATCACTGCCCCAAACATACAATGGTCATTTCTCACTGCTATTACAATACCATGGCCTGAAGAAGAAATTTGTGAGTCAATATATATTTCCACTGCCTTCTTAAATAGTAGAACAGAATTACTCAGCATTGAATAATGTAGTCAGTTTGGGGAAATGTGCTCATCTCTTGGAGTGGATCCAGGGGACGGCCACAAAGATGATCAGAGGGCTAGAGCATCTCTCTTATGAAGAAAGGTTGAGGGAACTGGGCTCATTTAGCTTGGAGAAGGCTCCAGGGAGACCTCACTGTGGCATTCCAGTACTTGAGGGGAGCTTACAAGTAGGAAGGGAACTGAATTTTTACACAATCTGATAACAGTAAGACAAGGAGGAATGGTTTTAAGCTAAAACAGGAGAGATCGAATTAGATGTTAGGAGGAGATTTTTCCTCAGATGGTGGTGAGGCACTGGCATGAGCTGCCCAGAGAAGTTGTGGATGCCCCATCCCTGGAGGCGTTCAAGGTTGGATATGGCCCTGGGCAGCTTGATTTAGTGTGTAGCATTCCTGCACATGGCAGAGGGACTGGAACTAAATGATATTTAAAGTCCCTTCCAATACAAGCCATTCTATGATTCCATAATCTTTTATAAACACATATTGGTGTTCAAGAGTGAAAGACAAGCGCAAAGGGCATCAAAGGCCTTGGCCTGGGTCTTGTACTTTCAAAAAATAAAACTTTTAGAAAAAATACTCTAAGAAAGTCACTACCTAGGACACGAGCCAATCCTTGTAGATATTGGTAACTTATCTTGGTTTGCATCACATCATTTAAAGTCTCGAAGTCTGAAGAAAGTACATTTGGTATTCAAAATCAATAGCTGGAAGGACACCTGAAAAACAGAATGACATATACCCCAAATTCTCTGGTGTGTCTTGTAGGCTAACACTTGCTATGTCCCATTATATCAGCTTGATGAAAGTTAAGAGACCAGAATGTGTGCAGCCTCATTTAATAAGATATTTATTATCTTTTTTTTTGCCCCTCTCTTTAAAGAAAAAAAATAATCTTTTTCCCATTGCCTGCACCATTTACTATTTTCTGAGTAATTGTGTCTGTACAGGTAACAGATCTGGGGGATTTATTTGCCTTTTTGGGAAATCACACAGGCATGTCCTAAAATGGAGAGCCAGAATTCCAGTGTGTTTGCCAGTGTCATACAACTGGTCTTTTTCTGAAATGCTACAAAACAGAAAGAGAAAAAAGTAAAGGAGTTTGGCAGTGCTTGCCAAATGGCATCTTCTGTTATATGCACACACTGATCTGGATAGTCGCTTGGGTGCAGCATAAAAAGCTATTAACATCAGAACAAAAACAGGCATCCAATTTCCCCACCCACCCAGATGGAAGAAAATAAAGCACCTCACCAGTAATGGTTTTCAGAGAGAAAGGGATACAAAACAGGAAACAAAACAGGACAGACTTCAACAGCATCCTTTTTTCAATGTGTATTTTTGTCCTCTCTCTCTTTTAGTGTCTAATCCATAAAAGAATCTAAATCTCATATTAAAAAAAACCACCTCTGTTCCTGGATGCACTTTAAAGGCAAAGCAATATGAACAGAGGAAAGTACTGTAGTTAATAAAAAAGGACTTTCCTCTCTCATTCTGTGTAAGTACATAATATCTAGCACACCCAATAAATAGAGATAGATAATAGAAAAGAAGGAAGGCTCAGGATTGAAAATGCATGGCATAGGCTTCCTCAAGCTCCTTTGAAGCTTTTGACCATCTCTCTGGAGCTCCCTTGAAATAAGGTGAGAATATCAACTGTAATTATATTGATAACGCTAACTGTAATAGTTTATCCTATGGCAAAACAAGAAGAGACCATCAAAAAAAGTGGCCTTGCTGCATTCAGTGAAAGGACAGTAGCTGTAGCATAAAGTAATATATGATACAAGCAAGCAATACTATGGGATGCAAGAAGGGTAATGCTTAGTTTCTCTTCAAACATGGCTTTATTAGCAGCAGATCAGATAAAGAAAGGATACTGGTGGAAGAGACAAGGAAATACAGACTGAGACAAAGTCTCAAGAGGGAAGAAGTAGAAAAGAGATGGATTAAACAACCCATCAACAGAGATGGTAGGAAATTTTCAGCTTTTTTGTTCTCTTTATAAGTTCTTCAAAAAAAAAAAAAACCAACAGAATAACATAGTGTAATATTGCACAGTGTTGTGGAACAACGTACTGGAGCTCCAGCAAAGTCCATAATACAGTACAGTCTCTATTATTATTACTGTTTAATAAACCTTCCTGTTCTGTAAACACACAGCCCCAAAACCAAAACAAAGCATTCTGAAATCAGGACATAGCACAGTGGCTATCAGTGAAATGAAGGCACAGATGAAATCTGCAATAAAAAGTGTTGAAGCAATTTTGGGCTTGGGAATTAATTTGCTACCATGAAGTCAGATCTCTCTAAAAAATACTGGGAAGATGCCATAATAGGAAGTAGAGGTTTCAATTTCAGGTGCCAAGTGATTACAGCTCAGTCTGAACTGGGCTAAGGAATCAGGGCTAGCACACCTTCTGCTGTGAAAAACACACACAGGTATTGAAAGAGCATAAGCACAGCTAGAATGTCAGTTCTAACCATCTGTCTTAGATGGATCATCTTCAAAAAGATGTTGCCACTGAACGCCATTTTAAAGCCCTATTTTTTTTTTGTTGTTGTTAAAATGAAGACAAGGGTTTTAGGTATCCAGTTTTAATAGATTTGAGTGGTAGCTTCAGGATCCTGGTAGCTTCAAGCAGCTACAGCACCTGGAATTGTCCTTTCTTTAGCTCCTATCCAACTTACCATACCTTGTTGGACAAAACAATATTGCAGCCAAAACCAAATTTGGTACCCAATGTTTGTAATACAGTTCAAAATGAGACCCATATATATATATTTAATTACCATCAAGACTTGCTGTGGGAAAGTTAGAGTCAGCATTTCATACAAAAAAAAAAAGTTAAAGAGAAAAAAGTAGTTGTGAGGGGAGAAATATAGTTGAAGGCAATGCTAATAATAACCAAAAACTGGCTGATATTTACACATTTCTAAAAGCTTCTTTAACCTGTGTAGATAGCTTGTTAAACAAACTCCATTCACAGAGCTAGAATCTATAGACACCAGATGAGAACTGAGCCAAATTTTAATGATCATATTTCTTAGATTGTATCTGTTCCTTTCAGGAGCTCATTTTGTTTTCAAACCACTGTCTCAAAGATTTATCTCTGATAAGGCACAGCTGATGGTTCCAATAAACTCTGTGGTCATTTTGCACTTTTATGTCACCTATTTTTTAGCACAGATGAGATTCTCCATAGTTTTAACCAAGTATGAATTTTTGAATTAAGCAAAGTTTCTCTCATTACCTTCCTGAGAAGGGTAGCTGTGAGAAATGAGAACATTCTGTAAATATGGAGATGACATGTGACTGATGATAAGATTATTAAATTGTGGAGGTTGCTGTCGAATGAAAATACAACCCACTTTCAAAGAAACCATTAATATGGACAATAAGTTGTCCATCTCCTTATATGGTCCCAGAAAACATAAGAAAAGGTTCTCACTGTGCGTAGGAGTAAGCACGCTATGGGAGATATGGCAAGTACCAGAATCTCACACTGTGAATTGTAAATACCATATCCACAATATGTAAGTATGACTCACTAATCTATCTGGACAGATATATTGCACTGTTACTGAAATGAGATGGAACATTACAGTTCCTTAAAAGCAAGTAGCAACATCAAGCACAAGTTTAAATCAGGAAAAACTTACTTATTTTACCTAAGAATTACAGAAATTAATTATAGCATAATCTAACACATATGTCAAGCAAATACGTTACTCAGTGCTTTTGGTTTCCTAGCAATTCAGATTAGTGCTCCATTCTAAGCCTCCTTGATACACAATGTATCTGCATCTGATCTAGGACAGGGCGTATCCAATCTTTTGACTTGCCTGAGTCACAATGAGCGAAGGAGAATTGTCTTTGGTTATGTATGAAATATATAATACACTTAACGTATATAGGTAACAAAACATCTTTTATTTTCCTTATATTTTTTATTAAAATAAGAAAAAGGGCAACAAAAACATAAAATTAGTGGGACATTCGACCTTGCTAAAATCACATAATAATGTTAAACATTTACGATCTTCTGGGGCTGCATTACTAGCTGCCCAGGGTTGCATGTGGCCCATGTACTGCACGCTGGACAAGTATGATACAGGAATTGCTCATATGAACACAAAGTAAAATAAATTACCGTTAGGTTTTGAAAAGTACCAAGATCACAGGCAGGCACACAACATCTACAGTTGCACATATCCTTCAATGCAATACAGAAGAGATATACAAAAGAATGGAACATATTAGTAGTATGTACAAGTATCAGCAGTACATCACTCTGAACAACCAGCTATTTACTACTATACTGGAACTTCTCTGCATGGAAAGATGGGATTTTCCTACTTTAGCCACTGAAAACCAGACACCTACTCAAAGTTAGTTACCTAGAATCCTTCTATACTCAAGAGCGATTAGTAACGATTTCAGAGTACCCTTTTATCTTGATGGCATGATCTGCTCAATGGAACTGTCTGTTCTTCTTTACTTGCTATAAACAGAACCCAGAAAACAGTAGGCTAAAAGTGTAAGATCTCAGACAGCTCAGAGAAGTAATTTGAATCTCACGCTACAACCAAATTATTTTGCTTTCTACAGCTCTTTCCCATTGTTTTCATCCTTGGGCTCTGCATCAAAACATGTTACAATTCAGTCGGTCTTTGGCTTACTCTTTTCAAAGAAAGATGAGATCTCATCAGTGTGTTTATATGCCAGAAGGGAGGATGCATAGATGATGACGCCAAGTTCTTTTCAATGTGCCAGAACAAGAGATAATGGGCAGAAACTGGAATATAGGAGGTTCTGTCTAAACATCAGGAAGCACTTTCTCACTGTGTGCATAGAACACTGACACAAGCTGTCCAGAGAGGCTGTGGAGTCTCCTCCTTGGAGATCCTTAAAAGCCACTTGGACAAAGGCCTAGGCACCTTTCTCTGGGTGTCCCTGCTCAAGCAGGAGTTGGACCAGATGGAACCAGAGGTCCCTACCAGCCTCAGTCATACTGTGAGTTTTGTGATCTCCTAATATCCCAACTCCTGCCATCCTTTGTTATCCAATAATATTATTTATTTACCTCAAATAGCATCAGTTACATGTTCTCAAGATATTTTAGTTTACTGCATTTGCCCCTATTTTTTGTAATCACCTAAAATAAAGAAATGCTTTAAAAAATAACATATGTAAATGATTGTCAAAATGAAGATTCAGAATAAATATGTTGGGGGCTATGAAGTACCCCAGTGAAAGAGAAGTACTTGTAATAAGAGAAGCTGTTAACACATACTTGTTGTCACTGAATTTGTTACAGCCCTATTTTCTCCCAGCAAACAAGTCTTTGAAACTATTGTGCATTAGCTCCACCCTCCATAAACAGGCATTACAGCACTCACCTATCTCGTTATACTCAAAAAACTAAGAGAAAAAGATAATAAAATTGAGCAGTATTATTACTGGACTATTTTCATATGATCATGTTTTTAAATCCTGATTTTCCATATACCATGTTCTCAACAGATTTCAGTGCAGCCAACACCAAATTCCAAATTACAATAGCGAATCTCTCATGAATCATTTTGGCAAAATCTTCTGAGAAGTGACATTGAAAAAGCAAGATAATTTTTGATAAGCTTTATCTTTTCCTGACTTTGAAAACTGCACCGCTACACACTTAATCCCTCCCTCACTTGTAAATGGAAACATACTTACAGTTAACATCCTATCTCTTGCAGTCTGAAACTTCAAAACTCACCTTCCTAATATGTGCTTCTAATTAAATTTCAGTCCCTAACCACAGCTGCTGTGATTCATGCATTCCCTGTTAGCTTCAGTGTTAATTAATGAGGGCTCTTTAAATTCTCTGAGCTGAGGTGTGGGAGGGAAATGGTGTATGCAAGACACTAGGATTCCTCACAGTTTGTTGTGGTGTGTTGTGATGCCCCTTTGGGAGGGGGCTCAATTACAGCATGCATTCAAAATAGAATGAAAAAGGAGGTGGAGAACTGGGAACAAAAAACCCACACAGTGTATTATTCATAAGCAAATATACAATTATGCAGTCTCATGAATTAGGGAACTGCACTTTTAAAGAAAGACAGAATTGTGTCAGATTGTTGCTTTGTGATTGGTATGATATATTGGTATGATACTCCCTTCTTCCAATGAAAATCAGAGAAAAAGTGTAGTTAACAGGATCCAGAGGTGTCCATGAAATCTAGGGTAAAATTCTGATGGGTTCAAGCTGAGGTGTTAATAAATTTCATGGAATATGGACTTCTACAATCCCTCTTGGAATTGCAAATCTAGGCTGCAAATGAGAGGACCCAGCATCTCTGCAGATAAGGAATTTCAAGGAATTTCCTTGAGCTTGTGATCATCAGGCTAAGTAAGCAAAGCAGTTATTTCTGGTCTTCCTGCACATGCGTTCATAAACAATCACAGTTACTAATAGGTATGTGTTACACACAGGCAGACTACTTGATACAATGAGATACCACAACTACTCTGTCATTAGTTAAGTGGCTGCCAGTCCAAAACATGGCTACTGCTCACAGTTGGTCCAAAATATTGATTTGAAGACGCTATAATTGGTTGCAGATAAGTATGAGCATTTGCGCTTTGTCATTTGTGCTTCAGTGGTTTGGGTTTGTTTTTTGTTTGTTTGTTTGTTTTGCTTTTCCCTAGCTGCAATATCTCCTTTAAAGCATCCTTCCTCCTTAATGAGTGTTCCAAGCAAAGCAGAAAAAACCAGCAATTATAGCAGTGCAGTATTAGGAATTGAAATTAAGTACCTCACAGACAAATGAAACATCAGAGGAGAAGTTAAGAAGAACAGAATGCAAATTCAGGAGGAAGAATTTGGCCTAGATGTTCACAATGGTACCTCCTACAAAATATTCTTTGGGATACTTAACAGCCCTGAATAGCCATAACTTCAGACTTTGTTTTAGTCTAAGACTGACATAGTACCTGAAAAACTACAGTCCCACGAGTGATGAGTACAGTGCTTGCAGATAGGGTGGAATCACATAATTCCCCCTCTTTCACACCAAAGCTTGCAGTAAAGATATCAGCAAGCCTTCCCCTGAATCAATCTAATGTTTGGTCTTCCGAGGACTTGAACTAATAGTGAATAGACAATATACAAATTCTTTCAAAACCTAGAATTTTTTCATATTAGTGGATAAGCTGCATGGGGAGGGTTGGGGGGGGGGGGGAGAAACAACAAACAAAAACAAATCTATTCCAACCTAGTTCTTACTGTCCCCTTGGAGCTGGTTTGAAAATCCCAGCTCAGGGACACTTGACTATTTCTTCTTAATGAGTACGATAATCTGATCATGACTTTTTCAAGCCGAGGTGGCTCTGCCTCTGAGCTATGTACTCAGCTTTCTCAGGGCAAATTGCAGCTGCACACTGCATTTAAAAAGAAAAAAAACAAAAACAAACAAAAAAAAACTGACAAGCAGTCTGAAAGCAAAGCTGGTCTGCTGTCACAGTCCAAACAAAATTTATTCACTGCCTAGATCTAGCCCTGAGCCAACCTCAGGAGGAGCACTCAACAAACTTCTTCAAAATTTCCCCTAGGCAAAGGTGATTGCTCTATAAATATCTCGCAACAATTGATTTTCCTTACTGTAGAGCCTCTTTCAGTCTACAGGTTCTCAGCTCTGATTAATATCTTTTGGATTTTAACACATGGGCCTTGACTGATAAATCCAGAAACTGCAAACATACTGCCACTAGAGCCTTTTTACTGTTAGGGGTAGCAAGTTGAAGACAGCATGGTGGGTGTAAGGACAGATGCTGGAGCCTGAGTGGTCTTAAAGACTGATGTAAAGACAGAATGCTGTCTTCTGGCTATTTCCCTGCCTCCAAGAGGTGGCAGGTATCATCATTTCCTTTTTGGATAATTTTGCCATTGGCAACCCCTCTCTTTCCCTCAAAAGCAATTATAAAGTGCCTAGCCTGGTTTCTTAAAAATAGAAATGATTTGTTGGCAACTGACATGGGAAAAAAAGATTTAACTTGTTTTCCTCAGTTTACTCAGAATGAGGTTCTACTCCCAGTCTGATCACCTAGGTGAACAGTTTTTCTGTTAGCTTCATTGAAGGAAGTGTCCAAAAACTGCAACACCACTAATGATGTGTAGAATTGCTGCTCTATATTGGTGAGTCCTAAATACTATAGCAAAAGACACCTCTTGGTGGAAGAGGAGCCCTGGTTTGCAAACCAATTCCTACGATATGCTTGATTTTACAATGATTAGATATGGAGTTGGAGTGTGTGTGCATCTTTTTGCTTTTTAATGCTTTTGGGACAAACTGTAAAGTAAGCAAAGCAACTGGTATACTTACAACTTATCTGAAAAGCCTTGAATCTGCTATCACAGTTCTGTACAATTCAGATCTGTAATCTCACTTGCTAGATTTGTCAAAAATTGGATTGCATTCCGATTTTAACCCACAGTATAGGCTGTGCTACAAGATGAGACTGCTCTTCTCCAAAATCTCTAAATCCTTAGATACCATCCCTATCAAATTATAATATGAATCCATTTTTCTACATGCTTCTATGTCCTCCCTGTCTTTTGACCAGTACAGATCCACTGCCTTTCTAGCATTTGTTCATTTGTTTCTGAAAAGGTAATTGTTTAACACATCCACCTATTTCAGAGCTACAAGGATTCTGGAAAGAAGAAAAGGTTAAGCAGAAAGAAAACTAGATTGAAAACACTAGAGAACACACATATGAGAAAACCTGCACGCTTCATCTTCATGCTACTGATTCTCTGAAATACTTTCAATTTTAAGCAGTGCAGATGACACACACTGAAGAAAATTACTTACTTAATCTAGGGCACTTTTGTTTTTCTATACAAATGCAAAAGTTCTGCTGTTTACAGCATGCAGGAGGAAGTTTCCTCAAACATAAATCTGAGAACATACAAGACCATGATGGAAGCAGCATAAATTTGTAACATTCACACAGTATAGAATCACAGAATGGTTTGGGTTGGAAGAGACCTTTAAGACCATCTAGTTCCACCCCCCCTGCTATAGGCAAGGACACCTCTCTCTAGATAAAGCCCCATCCAGCCTGGCCTTGAATCCTTCCAGGAAGAGGGCACTCACAACTTCACTGGGCAACCTGTTCCAGTGTCTTACCACCCTCACAATGAAGAATTTCTTCCTGGTATCTAGTCTCAATCTACACTCTTCCAGTTTAAAATCATTTCCCCTCGTCCTGTCACTACATGCCCTTATAAAAAGTCCCTCCACAGCTTTCCTGTAGGCCCAGTACTACAATGCTTACTTATTCCAGAAAATTCTGCAACAGATTTGAGGTTTATGGTAAAAGGCCAAAATCTGTGGCTGGAGGTGAAAAAAGTTGTTCTACCACAAACTGCTAAGTACTCATTCTGTCACTTCCTTTAGGACCATTAATATAGCATTTCACGGTGCTAGCATTTATTTCAAATAAACCAAAAACCCATTTAAAATAAACTGTAGCACCCACAGACCTGAGTATATAAAACTGCATTTCACTGTGCAGCACTCAGCTGCAAGCCACAAGTCTCTTCTTTCTTTCTTAAAAGAGCCTTCCCCTATCATCCCACATCCCTTTGGTGCCACACAGCTTTTTTCACATGAAGGGAAGGTTGCATCAACTCTGTTAGATTCCTTCTGAGGCAATGAAAGCTGCTGAAAATGACAAATCCCCAGAAAAGAGCCTCCCAGTTAAATGTTCTATTATCCCCCAAGACAAAGACAACAAAAAAAAAACCGTCAACTTTTTATGTAATTCAATTATTTCTACCTTTAAAGCCATATTAGGGTATCCTGTGCCACTTTTAATGAAAGTGGCCATTAAATTTCCAGGACATGACATTGTTCTCTATTCCTCCCCATTCTTCCCTGAGGATACATCCATCTTGCCTTACATGATCAAATGGCCAGTACAATTTTAGAGAGAGAGAAAAAAGTCTCTGATTAAAGAGGTCTCTAGAAAAGCCTGAAAAGTGATCTCACACTTCTTTGAGGACAATCGTTGAAAATAATGTTTGCAGTTCTTACAATATTCTCCACAATGAAGAAGACTAACTGCATGCCTGAAAAGCTGAAAGAGCAAATACAAAGTGTAAAAAGAAAATTGAAGCCTTGGCCTCCTCACAAAAATGCCAAAAGATAATGGAATAGTTTTTTAGATTTTTTTTATTTGGAGAAATTGTTGCAGAAATACACAAAGACTACCTAAGGAACAGTACAGTTGACTTTCCACTCCAAATAATTCATGACACTTCTCTATCCAGATTTAAGGTTCATACTTTGAAGGCCTTACTGAGAAGAGGGATTGGGTTTCAACAAATCAACAGCTACTTCCTAGAGCTCTAAACAAATGTGGCCACACCACCATCTGTGAAGACACTAAAAGCAGAAAGCTAAAGTTTTTTCACCTTCAGTTTTAATGATATGTTGATGGAATGCAGGGTCAAGTGGAATTATGGCTACATCCCATTATGATTATTTTTTTTTCCCCATTAGAATATAATGATTTGTAGTTTTATGAAGCCAATACTTTTAGAACACCAAACAATAATACACTTTTCTCCTATAATCAATATTTCATAAAGATAATAATACTCTACCTTCAGCAGAATACCCTTTATGAACTGAATGTTGACCACTTATAATCTTAAACCAAAAGGGCATTCAAGACTGCAACGCATTCTCTGCAGTTGTTGACAATAATACAGCCATTTTTTTCCTACAAGATACTAAGTAGTTATCAGAACACTGATCCATAAGCATTGCAAATCATTTACTTCTCACTTCTCAGTAACTTAGAAAGAAATATATGTACATACAAGCACGTATATTGTGTATGCAACAGATACATATTTTTGTTTACAGAGACATTGAGCAACCTTTTAGTCCATGCATACAAACTTCAATAGATTGAAAAGCACTAGTTCTACATTCTGATCTCAGCTCAGCTCCTTCTCCTAGGTTTCCATAATTTCAAGCAAGCCAAATTATGTTTATAAATGAGCAATTCAATCTTTTCTCACTTATTAGTCAGGCCCCCTAAAATCTATGTACAGACTGTTAAAAAATAAATTCCTTTCAGAGTCTTTGTTGAGAGCAAAATTAATCAAGGCAATAACGAGTTTTTGGCTGAAATTAATGTTCATTTATTCATCTCTTTTTTCACTCCTCTTCTGCTACAAGTCTGTGATTATAGCCTGTCTTGCAAGGTCTCCACTGACTTTACCGAAAGCTATGCAAATCTTACCATCACTTTACCCTTCAACACTTTACAAATAAGACCATTAGTCACCAAACCAAAATCTTTTAGAAAACTAGCTGTTTCATTCACAAGACAGGAAAAATTTTAGAAAAATGATTTCCCTTTCAGCTACTTAGAGTTTCTTCCATGTAGAGCAAAAAAATTATGCTGTGAAATGATGTTTTACCAATTGCTTTCATAACTTGTCAATGAGCTCTTACCCAGTTACATCTGAAAAGGAAACATTTTACTTCTCAAGTTCTTTTTGTCAGTTGAAGAATACTTTTTACATTCTTCTGAACACAGCTAGCTGAAATGACCAGGTATGAGGGCTGCTCCGAAAGTAATGCCTCCTATTTTATTATGTCGCCCTGCAATATCAGAGGCAGATGTTGGTGGTATGGCAGTAGAGACTGAACCTTCCCATGAATATTTCATTACATTTTGTTGCTGTGCAACATATGGCAGCAGAGAAAGCAGCCTGACAAAATGGTGTCTGACCTGGAAGTGTGTATGAAGCAAATAGTTCTTCCATGCAGAAAAAATGGCACCCACTGACATTCATTGATGCTTGCTGAACATTTAATTTGAACATTTAGGCCAAACAGTGAATATGAGCACAGAGAGGTGGCGGGTGGTATGTTTCACCAGTGGCAATAGTAATATGAAAGACAAGCCATGCCCTCGACAGCCATGCAGCTGTCACACCATGGAATGAAGAGCATCTCAATCAACTCATCCACATGAATTGGAGAATTACAACCAGGGGACTGTGTAAAGAGCTGAATATCTACCCCGGCACATTGGAAACAATGAAGGCAATGTTGGAATATTACAAAGTTTATGCCAGGTGGGTGCCACAAATCTTCACATAGGAATACGTGCAAGTCCTATTGAACCCATATGAGGTTGAAGGTGACAGTTTCCTGAACTGCATCATAACCAGTGATGAGATGCGCTGTCATCACTATGAGCCAGAGCCAAAACCGCAATCCATGAAGTGGCGATATGTGAATTCCCCATTGAAGTAAAAGTTCAAGGTGCAGCCTTCAGTGGGTAAAGAAATGTGCACTACCTTTTAGGATAGGAAAGCGGTGATCCTTCTGGATTTCCTGGCACCCGGACAAATTATTAACTCTGATCACTAAAATGCAATGCTGACTAAGCTGAAAGCTCAAACATCCACAGTCAGGCTAGAGAAGAAAACCTTCTTCTTGCAACATGGTAACAGCAGGTTCCATACCAGCTTCAAGACTATAGAGCATATTGGCAGTCTTGGCTGGATTGTTCTACCACACCCACTGTACAGTTCAGATTTGTTGCTTTCTGACTCCCCTATTTGTTCAGGTCAATGACAGATGGACTGCATGGGCAACACCTTCCTAGCAACAATGTTGTCATAGCAACTGTGAAACAGTTGGTCATCTCTGTTGGTGCAGATTTTTACAAGTGTGCGTGCAGGTTTTTGCTCATTGCTGGGAAAAATGCATAGCCAAAGGTGGTGGCTATGTTGACAAATAGTGTGTTGCAGTTGAGAATTTGTTCTATTAAATAATGTTATTGTGCTATTTGTTGTAGTTTCCATGGAAATAAATAAAAGGCATTACTGCCTATATCTCTCTTGGATTTTTGGAGATCTCTTTACAAGCCAATCGATCTTTTTAAGTAGGTTGAAGACACACACACAGGACTACCTCATATAAATTTCTGTTCCATTTAACTGGAATTATTTTTTTTAAATGTTATGCAGCAGTCAG
Source organism: Aquila spilogaster (assembly GCA_024606505.1). Classification (NCBI taxonomy): domain Eukaryota; kingdom Metazoa; phylum Chordata; class Aves; order Accipitriformes; family Accipitridae; genus Aquila; species Aquila spilogaster. The sequence goes on from JANHGO010000042.1 coordinate 30,979,910, forward strand.
CTTGAGAATATAACAGCTAACTGCCTTTCAGTGCATCAAATCTTTATGGTCTTTGGTCTTGTAGTTAGATAGTTTGTCCAGCCTCTCGATCTTCCAACTCTCTGAAGTGCTACCCAGTCCTTTTTAATTTCTAATAGTTTAACACTTATAGGTTTCATTATCTCTGGCTTTTTCATAGTATTTTCCATTTCTGTTTAATTTCATTTGGAAACGCTGTCTATTCCAGGCAGTCATGTTCTCTGCCAACAGACGCAGGTTTCTCTCACCTAGTGTACTGGGAACATTCATGGAAAACATTGTATTTTAGGAATTAGTGATGTTGACTGGGAGTTTTCTGCTCTACTGGGCCTAGTACTTAGGGCTTGAGCAGCTCACACATTAGCTTGATTATCTGCTGCACAGGAATCTGTTAGAGAGCACTGTGCTGCCTGCTGGTGGATGTTATGACAGAAGTAACTTCCCAGACTGTCAGAAGATATATGACTGTTTGCTACACAAAATAAAAGGCATTACAGTGTGGAAGGGAAATAGGAACCCATCCATGGACAGAAGAATGTGTTGTTCAAAATGAATCTAGAGTTCATCCACTGCTGCACAGAAATGGAGTTCTGAGGATCTGAAGGGATCTAAGATTTACTCGCCATCTGTATTCCTCCTTCTACCTGTATCCGTTGTGATTCAACCTGGCAGGTGGCTCAGCACCACACAGTCCTTCACTCACTCCTCCCCCCACCCTGCTTCTCAATGGGATGGAGGGTGAGAATCAAAAAAAGAAAGAAAGAAAGAAAAAGTAAAACTCGCAGGTTGAGGTTAAACTGAGAAAAGGAAAAGGATAATAATTATGACATATATACAAATGTATATCACAAGTGCATAAGCAATCGCTCACCACTCTCCTACTGATACCCAGCCAGCCCCTGAGCAGCAGAATAGAAGAGATGTGAACTCCTACCCCCTTCAAAACACCTTCTGCATGATGTCATATAGTATAGAATATCCCTTTGGCCACTTTAAGTCAGTTGTCCTAATTCCGTTCCCTCCCAGCTCCTTGGGCCCTGTGCTGAGAATAGCCTTGGCTTGGTACAACACTGCTTAGAAGTAACTATAAACATTGGTGTGTAATCGACATCATTTTTCTCCTCGAACCAAAACAAAGCACCATATCAGACATTCTGGAGAAAATAACTCCATCCAAATGGAAACTAACCTTTTTCTTACTGAAAAAAAAAGCTATTTTATTAAGCTGTTTGTTGTTGGCCTTTCTTACTGAGATCCATAAAGAACCCTGCTCTCTTTGATCTCACCCCAAGTCCTTGTTGCAGTGCACCTAGGTAGTCCAAAGGGCCCCAGACTTTGCTGGAATAAAACATATACTTTACCAATTACTTTCACCTCCACTCACAAGGTAAGCAAATACTCCTCTGAAAGATCTATGACTCCTTGCACTAAGAGAATACTTCATTAATTGACATGACAAATACCAAGAAACATTGTCTGGGAAAACACACCATCAATCAACAAGCATTGGAAAGATTGATAGAAATTGAAAGCCTTACATCAATTGGCATTTATTTCATAGTTATTTGTCATAAGTTGTTGTTCAGGCAGGGGTTCTTATGCAGTATCTAACCAAATATGTAATTTACTGCCAGAATGATCATAAAGAATAATCATGAATGAGAGCAGATCACAAGAGGGAAGCAAATAAATCATATTGAATATGTAAATCCTGGAGAGTGAATTTCAGACTGTTCAGGAAATCTGCTCAGCAGGATCTCATGGGAAACTGCACTAGAAGATGAAGGGGCCCAAAGAGACAGAACCACAGAAATGTTAGGGTTGGAAAGTACCTCCAGAGGCTGCCTAGTCCAAGCCTCTAGACTAAGAGCATTTTTAGCTACCACAGGCTACTCAGGATCTTGTGACCAGTCATGTTTTGAAAGTCTTAAGGAATAGAGCTTCCATAATCTCTCTGGACAACCTGTTCTGGTGTTCAATCACTCTCATAGTAAACAGAAAACAAATATAAACAAGCAACAAAACAAAATACAACGAAAACTCCCAACCAAAACAGACCAACCAAAATACAGCCCCCCC